>CAUYUJ010014413.1:226410-286747 GCA_963575745.1 Prorocentrum cordatum
GCGGGTTTCAGGGGGCCCCCCGATCGCGGAACGCGAAGCGGTAGCAGCGCCTTGCGCGCTCGTGCTTGGCCCCCCCACCGCGGCCTGCAAGGAGCCGCGCGCCAAAGGCCACTCCTGTCCAGGACCACTCGTACGTGCAGCCGACTGCGCTGCTCCTTGCCCGGCGCCGCTCGCGGCCCTCCTCGCTCCTCGCCTCGCGCGTGTGCAGCGCCCGTGTTCACAGGGTGCTCACACAGACGGCATGGGGTCTCTCTGGGAGGTCCAGGTCCGCCCTGGCACGCGCCCGCGGACGGAGAGAACTCGGCGCCACTGTAGGGGATGGGAGCGAGGGGCAGGGCATCAGATGTGGAGCGAGGGGCAGGACACTGCAAGGGATGGGGAGTGAGGGGCAGGGCGTCAGATGTGACTCGAGCGCACCGTAGCTTTCTCCAGGCCCCTCGCCCCTCTCCTCTCCGCAGCTGCGCGGTGCGTGACTGCTGCCCTCCGTCTCCCCTGGCAGCGCCCCGCCCGGAGTGCGCACGCCTCCCGCGTTTTTGTTTTTTGTTTTTGTTTTTTGTTTTTTGCTTTTTCACGCGTGCGATCCCCGACGCTATCGTTCTGATACAATTTTTTTCACCGGGAACGGAATCGGCCCCTCAAACATGGCACCCTTGCTTGAACGCTGGCCACATCTCAGGAACTATGCGATGCCCCCGTGGTTCAGCATGGTGCTCTCGCCCCAGCGCGTGCCGTGCTCGTTTCCTCTCCCCTCGCCCCTCTCATCTCTCTTTTTGTTCCCCTCCTTTCTGCTTCCCTCTCCTCTCCTCTCCCTCCCTCCCTTCTCCTAGCTCCTTGCTCCTCTCCTCATCTCCAATCGCTCATCGTCCTCCCCGAGGCTGCTTTGTCGTCCACGCCACCTACGTCGCCGCCGCCGTCGTCATCGCCGCCGCCGTCGTCGCCGTCGCCGTCGCCGTCGCCGTCGCCGTCGCCGTCTCCGTCGCCGTCGCCGTCGCCGTCTCCGTCGCCGTCGCCGTCTCCGTCTCCGTCGCCGTCGCCGTCGCCGTCGTCGTCGTCGTCGTCGTCGTCGTCGTCGTCGTCGTCGTCGTCGCCGCCGTCGTCGTCGTCGTCGGCGTCGGCGTCGTCGTCGTCTCCTTTCGTCGTCGTCGTCGTCTCCTTTCGTCGTCGTCGTCTAATTCGCCGTCGTCTTCGCGTTTTTCTGGCCTCGAGAGGCTCGGCTCCCGCCTTGCCCCCGCCGCCCCTTCCGAGAGGACGTGGAGGCTCGGCTCGACAGGGCCAGGGAGGACCGCGACCTGAAGGCGGTGCCCTGCGGACGATGGGACGATCGGACGACGACGACAACGACGACGACGACGACGACGACGACGTGAACGACGACGACGAGAACGAGGACGACCACGACGACGACGATACGAGGACGACGACGAGAACGAGGACGACGACGACGACGACGAGAAGGCGGCCCTAGCGGAGCTCGCGCCCCCGTGGGGCTCGGAGCCCTCGGAGGCCGCGGCGGGGGGCGCCTGTGGCGCGCTGCTGCGGATGCTGCTGGACGCCCCGGGCGCCGCGGCGGCGCTGCTGGAGCTCGGGGGCGTCGAGGACCACGATGGGCCTCGCGGAAAGATCACTTCTCTTGTCTTTCTCTCTCCTCCCCCCTCCCCGTTCCGTCCCCTTCCCCCTTCCCCTTCCCCTTCTTCGCAGCGGCACAAGCCTTGCCCACTCGTCGCTTGCGCCCTCCACGTCATGCGCGCAGGTCGCAGGGCTTTTTCCGGATAGTGCCCCTCCCGGTCACGGGGCCAACCCTTTGGCTTGACCAGGCCTCTATTGCTCTGCTGCTTGTCTTGGGAGAAAATCTGCATGCACATACCCTTCCGGAGGTCCGCGCGGCTTTCTCGGCTCGGCGCTAAGCCGCCCGGCGGCGTCTCCGCCGGCGCAACCGGCGCGCTCCGCGCGCCAGGGAGAGGAGTCCAGCGCAGATGCAAAACATCCGCGTGGACCTCCGACAAATTAGGGTCAAGTCGGGCGTGCCCCTCTGCAGGAGGAATATTTAATCGCTTCGCTCATTCCGCCGGCCCATATTGTCGCACCGTTGTGGGCTAGCCGAGTTTTGGGGCCTCTTGGCGGCCGTTTTGGGGCCTCTTGGGGCATCTTTTGGGCCTCTTGGGCGCCTCTTGGGGCGTCTTGGGGGCCTCTTGGGGGCCTCTTGGGGCCTTTTTGGGGCCTCCTGGGCGCCTTCTGGGGCGGAGGGCTCGATTTTTCAGTTCTCGGTTCCCCTCTTGAGCCCCTCTTGGGCCCGTCTTGGGGCCTCTTGGTCCGTCTTGGGCGGCACTTGGGCCGTCTTGGGGGCCCTCCTGGGCCGTTCCGGGGCCGTCTTGGGAGCCTCGTGGGCCGTCTTGGAGCGGTCTTGGGGGCCTCTTGGGCCGTCTTGGAGCGTCCGGAAGCCGAAAAAGCCAGAACGCAAAAAACATCGAAAAAAACAATGAAAATCAACGATTTTGGCCTCTTGGGGCCCTCTTCGGAGGCCTCTTGGAAGGCCCTTGGGGCGTCTTGGAGGCCTCTTGGGCTGTCTTGGGGGCCTTTTGGGCCGTCTTGGGGTCATCTTCGGCGTCTTCGAGCGCTCTTTGGGCGTCTCGGGGGCCTCTTGGGCAGTCTTGGGGGCCTCTTGGGGCACTCTGAGCGCGCTCTGGGGAGCCTGAGAGGCCGCACCCAGAAGGAAAACCATCTCTGAGTAGACTTGGTCGGGCGTTGGTCGGGGTACTTTTCGCCGGGGGACCCCCAGGGGCCGCCCCGCGCGCGCGAACTAGAAATACTGTTAATACTGTTAACCAGTTACCGGAGATCTTAGCACGCCCTGGCCCGTTGGGCCGGCGAATTCACAAAAGTAGTCGAGAAGTAGTCAGGGGGCTTTTTCTTACTGATACATCCGTAAGGGCTTCGCCCCATGCCGCCGGCCCGGATAATGGGAGATGCAAAAGCTAAATCATGAGGTCTGGGCGCCGCCGTGAAGCAGTGTCGGGACCTGTTTGTTTTTGGACCCTGGCGGCGCCGATCTGCTTGGGGGGTGCTACCGAATTTCAGGAATGTTGCCAATGCTATTGTTTTTATTGACCCTGCACTGCGGACCTGCGTGAGGGGTGCCGCCGAATTTCCGATATGTGGCCCCCCCCCATGATTTTGGACCCTGGCCCCGCCGATTCGCGTGAGGGGTGCCACCAAATTTTAGAAATGTGACACATCCCCTGGGTTTTTGGACCCTGACCCCGCCGATCTGCGTCAGAGGTGCCACCGAATTTCAGAAGTGTGGCACATCACTTGTGTTTTTGGACCCTGATCCCGCCGATTTGCTTGAGGGGAATGTGGTACATCCCTTGTGTTTTTGGACCCTGACCCCGCCGATCTGCGTGAGGGGTGCCACCGAATTTCAGAAATGTGGCGAATCTCATGTGCTTTTGGACCCTGACCCCGCCGATTTGCGTGAGGGGTGCCACCGAATTTCAGAAATGTGGCGAATCCCATGTGTTTTTGGACACTGACCCCGCCGATCTGAGTGAGGGGTGCCACCGAATTTCAGAAATGTTGCACATCCCTTTTGTTTTTGGACCCTGACCCCGCCGGTGTGCGTGAGGGGTGCCACCGAATTTCAGAGCTGTGGTACATCCCTTGTGTTTTTGGACCCTGACCCCGCCGATCTGCGTGAGGGGCGCCACTGAATTTCAGAAATGTGACGCGTCCCTTGTGTTTTTGGACCCTGACCCCGCCGATCTGCGTGAGGGGTGCCACCGAATTTCAGAAATGTTGCAAATCTTGACCCTGCCGATCTGGGTCAGAGGTGCCACTGAATTTTAGGAATGTGGCAAATCCCATGTGTTTTTGGAACCTGACCCCGCCGATGTGCATGAGGGGTGCTTCTGAAGTTCAAGCATGTGGCAAATCCCTTGTGTTTTTGGACCCTGACCCTGCGGATCTGCGTGAGGGGTGTCAATTTTTACCCCCCCAGAAATTCTGAGAACCCTCCCAGGGTGTGGTAGTTCTGCTGGTTTGGGCTCCCCCCCCCTCGCGCGTTCATCAACAAGGATCGGTAAGCAGCAAGAAGCAGACCTGTAACAGTGGAAACTGGAAGCTGCAACTTGTACAGGGAGCAGCACATTCCTGGCCTACAGCCTGGTGGCCCCGCAAGGGGGCCGGCGGATTTCGGACATATAATTACTATCATTAATATGGTTCGCTTATCGTCCAAACAACATCCGCCTGTATGGCGGACATGTCCGACCTAAAATTAGGGTCATGCATTTTTCTTCCTCTCGAAAATCGTTTTCTTTGTCCAGCTTCGGGCCCTGGGACCCTTGCGGACCGCTCGGGCTCGAGAGAGAGAGAGAGGGAGACAGCGACACACAACTGGCGCCGAGAGGTGGGGCCGAGGGGAGCTTGGAGGTGTCGAGCCAGGGTGCCGCAGCTTTTGGGGGCGCCCGTTGGGGCCCGACCGCGCAAGCCGCCGCTGTCGCGCCGCGTCGACGATCGGCGCGACGCGCCTCGAAAGATCCATAGCGCAAGCGGCTCACCGCGGAATTCCGCCACTTCGCTTCAAGTCCCCCGGATGGTGCCCCCGAAGCGCTGCGAAAGCGGACGCTGCCAGGGGCCATCAAGTCACCCCCCAGAGGCCAACAGAGAGGTCGAGCTCGGCTGATTTTGGACGACTCGCTGATCTCTCCCGTGTGCTTCTGGAGAGCCCGGTCGGCTCCCAGGCCCTGCCCCCCCCAGCCCGTTCCATGCCCCCCCCCCCCGAATGGCCCCACCGACCGCGGGGGCGAGGAGGCCGTCGCGGCCATGAGGCGCTTCCCGGGCAGCCCCAGCGTGGCGGAGGAGGCCTGCGGCCTGCTGTGGAGGCTCGTGCAGTCGAACGGCATGGTCGCCGCCACGGCCGTCATCGATGCCGGCGGCTTCGACGCGATCAGTGCCGCCCTGGGCAGCTTCGCGGAGGGCTCGGCCGCGCACGAGGCGGTGCTGCTCCTGGCCTCCGTGCTGGCGGACTGGGGCCTGGTGATCGGAGGGCACCAACTATACACCAACACCGATCCTGGCCCAGGATCGGTGTTGGTGTATAGTTGGTGCCCTCCTAGGTGAGGGTGGACCCGCCGACGGAGCTGGTGCAGTCGGACCTCTGGGGGCCAAGCGGGTCCTCTC
Source organism: Prorocentrum cordatum (assembly GCA_963575745.1). Taxonomy (NCBI): domain Eukaryota; class Dinophyceae; order Prorocentrales; family Prorocentraceae; genus Prorocentrum; species Prorocentrum cordatum. The sequence goes on from CAUYUJ010014413.1 coordinate 231,589, forward strand.
CCCAGGCAGCAAGTCACGGGAGGCTCCGCTCGTCTCGGACGGAACGTGCACCGGCGAAGAGGCGCCCAACAGCGCTCAATGGCGGCGGGGAGCGCCAAACAGCGCTCTGAATCGCGCCCAAGAGCAGCCAGTCGCGCCCCAAGAGCGCCCGTTTGGCGTTGGGTTGTAAGGGAGATGCACGATGTCCGCTCTGCGCGCGATGGGGCGCGCCACAGGCGACCCGGATTAGTGGGTCGGCCCTGCCAGATCAAGGGCACCCTTGTGTCCTGTGTCCCGCGACCCATGCTTCGTGTATTCCTGTGGCGATGCAGCCCGCGAATAGAGGAAAGAGAACTATGCACATACACCGATTCTGGCCAGGACCATCCTGAGCCCAGGATCGGTGCATACGCCCTCTTGCCTTGGCCAGGAAGGCATATGCACCGATCCTGGGTCAAGGATGGGCGTTGTCAGGGTCGGTGCATGTGCATAGTTCTCTTTCCTCTAGCGAAAGGGTCTTGTGTCCTCTCGCGTGCCCTCTCCAATCAAGCCCGACTGTATTGGGCGCCACGGTGACGGCCAGAAGCTCCCGTGGGCCGCTCTCTGGCCTCCCTGCGGCACGCGCGAGGGCACGGCGAGGCGGGGCGGCCTGCCAAGAGGGTGCCCCGCCTCTTGGAAGCCCTGCCTTGTCGTCGTCGTCGTCGTCGTCGTCGTCGTCGTCGTCGTCGCCGAAAACTCATGTCTAGAAACTAGTGGCTGCATTGGCTTCGCTCGAAGATGTTTTTTCTCTCGGCGAGGGCCATCGAGGAGCGTCCTGGATCGTCTTGCGAAACGGCGAGTGCACGAAGTCGACAACGGCACGGGGAACGGACGTCCGAGCGATGGCGAGCCGTTGATCTTGGGAAACGGTTCCGAGCGCTCTCGCCTCGACGCGGCCTTCTCAGGGGCCGTGCCAGCCGTTCCAGATACAGTCGGACCGAGGTATGATATATATATATATATATATATATATATATATATATATATATATAGATCGAGGTCGGCTCGGGGAGTCTGCCCCGATGCTCTCCGTGCCTGTTGCATGCTCTTGTGTCCCTGGGGAGGGCATCCTCGCATGCTCTGTTCGTTGTGGCCGACGGGAGGGCCTCGTGCTCTCCTTCCTCGGGCCCAGGTCCGGAGGGCCCCCGCCTGCCTCGAATGCCGCCCTCCTCGCCCCAGGCAGGGCCCCCCTGGCCAAGCGCCGCTCCGAGCCGGCGCCCCCAAGCCCCCAACCCCCTCCCGAGGCACATTCTGTCCTCCTCCTCACTCCTCCTTACTCCTCCTCCCCCTCCCCCTTCTCATCCTCCTCCTCCTCCTCCTCCTCCTCCCTTCTCCTCGTCACTCCTTCTCCTCCTCCTCCTCCTCACTCCTCCTCACTCCTCCTCACTCCTCCTCCTCGCTCCCTCTTACCAGCGCGAATCATATCCCTGTGCCCATGCTTGGCATCGCCTCACCTCGATGCCGATCTCAGGGATTCCCTCCGTGTTTCTGAGGGCACGCACTCGTGAGATCGCCATCGCCGGCTGGCCTGCCAATCTCAAGGATAGGGATACGTTCGAGGCTGACCACTCCAGATTTCGTAATAGAGGGAGGGGAGTCTCATTTCGGGGGGGTCTCTTCCAGGCTATCTTGGAGGGCCTGGGGGGTCTGGGGACGATGCTTCGGAGGGCTCTCCCACGGGGGAGGTCTGAAGTGGCTTGTCTTGGAGGGTCCAGACCCCCCTCCCTTTTTTTTTTAAACGAAATCTGGAGTACCCTGTCCCTCTCCCTCTCCCTCTGCCTGGGATTGCTGCACACCTGTCGGAGCCGAGACGCCGCCGCGCCCCGCCCCCCCCTTAGGGCTGGCCTGCGTGACGCGGGGGCGCGGTGCTCGGTGCTCTCCCGGGGCCCGTCCTGTCCAGCCTGTCGAGCTGCGGCCAGCTGTGGCCGCGCGGACCCTCCACGAGGCTTCGACTGCACGTTCTGATCCTGGAGGTCGAGCCTCCTGGATGTCGCCCTGCCTCCTCACTGCCGCGTCAAGGGGGGCGGGCCTGCTTTTTCCTGTCGTCCTGGCCGACCCTCTCGTGTCCTCCCGGCGCCGTCTTCGAGGCGCGCTCGCCGTCGCCTTGGCTGGGCCCTTCGGACAGCTGGGGTGTGACGTCCAGTGCTCCTTGCCCTGTCATGATACCCCGCAGGAGGGTTAGAAGGAGGAGGAAGAGGAGGGTGTGCCGAATGTGGTTGCTACTTGGGGCAGGGCCCCCTCATCCCGCAGAGCAGGCTATCCTGAGATCCTGGCGTCGCTTTTTTTCCGCATTTTTGGATTCCCAGATCCCAACTTCAAGCGCCTTCCTACTTCAAGAATCGATATGCTTCTGCTTTGTTTTGTTGTTCTCTGGGAGGGCCTGAACCCAATCGACTTTATCCGCCTTCCTAGTTCCGACCGGCGTGTAGGGGATAAGGACCCCCCCCAGGAGGTAAAGGGGCGAGCCTTCGCGTACGTGACGGCCGTGGGGGAGCCCAGGGAGGTCAAGCTGGGGCTCGTGACTGGCGCGGCATCAGAGAAATAAGCGCGCGCGCGAGGGATAACTAGAGAGGAGGGCTCAACACAGGGCCAGCAAGAGAGAGAAAGAGAGAGGGGGGGGGGAGACGGGCGCAGGACAGAGGGCTCGGGCCAGTCTTGGCTCAGCACAGGGCCGCAGAGAGAGAGAGAGAGAGAGAGAGAGGGAGAAAGAGAGAGAGAGAGAGACAGAGAGAGATGGAAAACGGGCGCAGGGCGGAGGGGCTCAGGTCAGTTTTCGGCTCGGCATCAGGCCCGCGCCCGCGATGCGGGACGCTGCCAGGAGCGCGGGCGAGAGCCCGCAGCCGGGGGAGGACGCGCCGCTCCTGGAGCCAGGAAAGGCCAGCGCCAGCGATGGCGGTAGCGCGCCGATCGGGAAGCCCCTGGAGGGGAGGGGCAACCTCTGCAGGGGGCGAGGCCTCCTGGGGGACCTCCCGGGACGTCCGTGCGCGCGCGCACGCGCGCGCTGACCCTCCTCGAGTGAGCAAAGAAGCGGCGCGAGCATAGACTTGCGGAGGCTCCGCATGGATTCCCTGGATCGGCGCTGACCCCCCATCCTGACGCGCGGAGCGTGTCGGGGGCGGCGCCAGAGGCGCCGCCAGGGGGCCCCGCGCAGATCCGAGGCATCCGCGCGACGCCCCGAGCTACTGCCGCTTTTCTTCTTCTACCCCCCCCCCCCTCCGCTACCCAGAAACGAAGCCACGGCGACGGAGCCGCGCTCGGGCAATCCATGTGGAGAAGCCTATATCACTCAAAGCACGTGGAGCAGCCGAGTGGTGCAATCTAGGTGGTGCAATTGATTTCTGTTCGCAGTGAGTTGTCCACTCCACTGCTCGCGCAAACATCCCTCCCACCCACCCGCAACTTGGTTTGCAAAATCTCTTAAGACCGTGACGATGGGTACCAAATGGCACTTGGCAACGACAGCGACGCCGACGACGACAGCGACAACGACGACGACGCCGACGACGACTACGACGACACCGACGACGTCTCCAACGACTTCGACGACGCCGACAACGACGACGACGACGACACCGACGACGACGCCGACGCCGACGACGACGACGATGACAACGACGACGACGATGACGACGCCGACGACGACGACGACAACGACGACACCGACGACGACGTCACGACGACGACGACGACGACGGCGACGACGACGCCGACGACGACCGACGACGACGACGACGCCGACGCCGACGACGACGAAGACGACGACGACGACGCCGACGCCGACGACGACGACGACGACGATGACGACGACGGACGATGACGACGACGACGACAACGACGACACCGACGATGACGACGACGTCAACTACGCCGACGACGACGACGACGACGGCGACGACGACGACGCCGACGACGAACGACGACGAAGACGACGACGACGAAGACGACGACGACGTCGCCAACGAAGACGACGACGAGGGAGGAGGGAGGACGACGACGGCGACATCGACGACAACGACGACAACGACGAGGGAGGAGGGAGGACGGCGACGACGCGAACGACGAAGAAGGAGGAAGGACGGCGACGCCGACGACGACAACGACGAGGGAGGAGGGAAGACGACGACGACAACGACGACGACGACGACGACGACGGCGACGAAATAGGAGGGACGACGACGAGACGCCGACGACGGACGACGACGACGAGGGAGGAGGAGGAAGGACGACCACGGCGAGAACGACGACGGAAACGACCACGACGCCAAAGAGGACGACGACGACAAACACGAGGAAAGACAGAGGACGACGTAGGCGACGACGACGACGACGCGGGAGGAGGGAGGACGGCGACGACGATGACAACGACGCAAGAGCGCGTGCGCACGCTTTTGTTGAAAATCCGTTTTGCGAAACCTTGTGCTTTTGTAGTTTTTTTCGACACACGATGTTGAAATCCTTCCGAAGCCGATGGGTTTTGAAGGATTTCGGCACACGCGCGCGACGACGCGCGCGTCTGCACTTCGTCCCATTTGTTGCAAAGGATTCTCGCGACGGCACACGCGCAAGGGCGTTCGACAGATTTCGACATGCGCTCGCGCGAAGCCCGTTTGGTAGCATTTTGTGAAAATCTTGCAAAACCTATGGTTTTCTTAAGATTTCGCAACAGCTCGCGCGGAAGCTTTTTTAGCAAATCAGTGTTGCGAAACTCTTTGTTTTTGTATGTTTTTTGGAGTTTCGATTGCGAAATCCTTCTGACACCGAAGGTTTTTGAAGGATTTCGGCATGCGCGCTCGAAGACGCGCGCGTGTGCACTTCGTTTAATTTTTGCAACGGATTCGTGAACAAGTGGTATGTTGGAGCAAAAGATGTCCCCGCGTATATTCTTCCACAAGGGAACCTCAGGGGGACCGATCCCGTATCCCTTGGGATAGTGTAAGTTCATATTTCGGATGGACATGTGGTCATAATCATATGTGATTTTACGTACCCGAAAGGGGGGCGGATAACGCCCGGGGGGGTAGAGTCTATTCTCTTTTTAGAAAGGAGAATCTCGGTTGTGCAGTACATGTGGTGCAATCTGTGTTGTGCAGTCTGTGCTGTGCAATCTGTGTGGTCCGATCGCGGCCTGCGGACTGCGAGACCGCCACTGCTGTGATCGGCCCAGCACCCGGCTGGGGCGCCGAGGCCCTTTGGGGCGCGGGCGGTCGCACTCGGGCCTCGGGAGGGCCAGCGCACCGCGCAGAGCCCGGAACTCCCCGGCGGCTCCAGCATTTCCGTTGCAGTCAGCCCGCGCAAGAAGGACGGGCAGCCTCGCCTCCTCGGCCCGTCCTCGGCCGCTTTCGTGGGCCGCGCCCCGCTCGAGAAGCTTCGAAGCGGCCTTCCCTGGCCCTTAGCCTCCTTGTCGCGCATCCTGCTGCTACGGGCCGACTGTCGTTCTCTCGGCGCCCAGGTTCCGCTCTGCGGCTTTTTCAGCGGAGGGGAGGGTACCAATGCCGCTACCCTTGACTCGCTTTCGCACCTGTGGGCCTCCTAGGAGGCCCCCTCGTCGCCACGGCCAGACTCGCCTTCGGGTTTCTAGTCTTGAGTCGGGCCTGTCCCTCTACAGGAGGAGTAGTCAAGAATAGTTAGAAGGATAGTACTGGGACGACTTTTTGATTTTTTTGTGGATTTTGAAGGATGTTTGAGTATTTTTTTATTTTTCGTCCAAAACCCGCCTGTAGGGGGACAGGGCCGACCTGATTTCAGTCAGAGCGCACCGCGGGAGAGGTCGCCCAGGAGCAGCGGCATCGGGATCTTATCGCTTCCTCCGTGTTGCGGCCCCCAGGGCCGTCAAGAAACTACAGTGGAGGCCAGTCCTCAAGAAGCCTTCCGCAAGAAACTCAACCCTGAGACTTCAGGGCGTTCACTGATTCTTGGTGTGGGAACGTCGCGTTTTCCATTGCAAAACCATCGAAACCCAAGAAACCCACGGCATCCTGGAGGCAAGAAGGGTGTTTCTTGGCATGGGTCTCCAAGCGCCAGCGCCAGGGGAAGGGGTAGAGGAAGAGTCGGGTCGGAGGCCTGGGGACGAAAGCCCAGGCCTCCCAGATGGGATCGAGGCAACTAGACGGGGTCTCGGGATCGTGCCGCATACCCCCAGCCAGGCACCCCACTCCCGCAGTGGTGATTCAGGGGGGTCCTGACTGGGGCTCGAGTTTTTTTTTTTTTTTTTTTTTTTGTTTTTTGTGTGTGTGTGCCTGGGGTCCAAAGCGTGGACCCACAAAGGGAACGCGTAGTTGGTCTCTTGCCTCCCGTCGCGCCGCAGTCCCCGGCCTCGAGCTGCGCCGCCATCCCTCCCGCCCTCCAGCGCGCCTGCCTCCTCCGCGCTCTCCCGCAGCCGCGTGCTCCGCAGGGTGCGCTGTGCTTCAGGGTTTTGAGCTCGAGCGCTGACCTGCCAGCCTCGGTGCTCGCGGCCCCCAGGGCACGCTCTGCTCGGCGAGGGCGTCGCCTTCTCCGTCGCTTGCGGTCGGCGGGGCGACGCCTTCGGCAGCAGTGCAGCCGCGCCGCGTGCTTCACGCGGTCCAGTCTTCGGGCCTGCTGCCCGGCGAACACCTCGCGGCAGCGCTTGGCGTGGCCAGGCGCGGTGCTCACTCTTTGAATCCGCCGCTAGCTGTGGCTCAGAGCACGACGCTTGCCGTTGCAGGAGAAATCCGTTTCGGTAGCGTTGTCAATGACATTCGCTTGAAAAGGCTGGCCTTGCTCAAGGTCTGAAAGCGAGAGTTGCACGATGATCAGGTTCAGCTAAGCCAACCATTGCCCACTTCGCTCGAAAGCCGTCCCTCCTCCTCCGCATCCTTCGCCTCTTCGACTCCCTTGCCGCCTCCTGGTTGCAGTGCCTCCACCAAAGCCTCCGGGACACAGGTGTCGCCGCAGAGTCCGGATTTTGTCCGCAAGTCGTGGCGACGGCGCCTGCCTGGTCGGTCAGCCAGCTCTCACAGGAGAGCCGCGGCTGCAACGAGGAGCTCGCGTAGCGCGTGCGGAGGAGCCAACCGCATGCTGCTGAGATGTGCGCGCAGGGTTCGGCGGCCGGACAGACGGGCGCTCTCTGACCTGCCGGGCCAGTCGAATTCTTCCGTGCGGGGCCTGGCGGGGGAAACAACGCCGTCTTCTGCAGTGAGGTTTTGCGTGGCAGCGTGACTGGTCGGACGGTCAGGGCACCGTTGTGCCGTCCTGCTCCTGGGAGGCCCTGGCCGTGCGCAGATGCGCCGGAGGCTCCGGGCGGTTGCTGCTTCAACGTCGCCTGGCCCCCTTCGAGAAAATCGTCTGCTCCAGCAGCGAGGTCATTCTCGCGCGCATGGTAGCCTCGCAGTTGGCCTTCGGCGCCCCGCTGGTGGGCAGCGAAGAGGACTTCCAGAAGGCGTATCACCATGTAGGCAGGTGCTTGAACCCAGTGCGTGTCGTGCAGTCTTTCTGCGATCCGCAGCGGCGCGATGGCGTAGGAATGTCTGTCACAAGAGTTTTGCACTGGCGGTGCTGTCACGAGCTACAACGTGGTGTTTCGGTGATTCCGTGATATTTTGTGCCGTTGGTTTTTCAGCCAAGTTGACATTGTTTGGACGAGTTTGGACGTTGGAACCGCCTTGGGCAGTGTCCTTTGCCCAGTTTGTCCTCCGGGAGGTACTTAAGGTGTTGGAGTACGACGTCAACGAAGCCAAAGCCAACATGGAACACAGCTGCCCCTATGGGGCTGGTTTTTGCCTCCCGCCCGGAGGGCCTTGAGGTGGGCAGCCGCAGTTGCCGGCGTGAGCCACTTGTTCAGGAATGTGAGGAGATTTTTCGCTCTCGCCCGCAGGCGGGGCCAGCGTCCACTTGCATCGGCAGGCTCGTTTTCGCTGTCCTGGGGTGAAGGGGGTAGCTGGGGCGCACGCCCTGCGGGCGTTGTGCGATGCCCTCGCGTGCCCCGAGGCTGCCCAGCGCGCGGGCGAGTGGCCTGCGCGGGCACATCTGGCCCTCCGCTTGCGGGCACACCTGCTGCGAAACGCGCGCCCTCGCGTGCAACCGCTGGTCTCGCCGGCCGCCCTCGTGACCGTTTTCTACGGTGAATCAGCCTTGTTCTCGCGGGCGAGTCCCAGCCATGCTGGTTGTCCCCAGTGCGGCGCGGGATTTGCGCGAAGGTTTCGGTAGTGCTGCTGGGAGCTGTGTTTGACTAGTTGGGGCCGTGCCGCCAGCATACCATTGACGGGGCCGAAGCGTGGTGGATCGCCAGGGAGCCGGAAGTGTGGGGCGAGAGACTCCGCTCGCACTGTTTGCCTTGCTTCGGTGACTGTGTCCAGCTGTGTCCGCGATTGCCCGCACGTTGCTTGCGTGGTGGGTGCTGTGCACGAGCTACTCTGGCAGCATGACACCTGGTGTTGATTCGAGTGCGTCCACGCCGACTGAAACTCACCAGGCGCGACGTCGCAGAAGGAGGGCGAAGGTGCGCTTGCCTCAGTCGGGTCTTCCGTGGTACAGGTTGCGCCGGCTTTGGGCGTGGACATGTCGCGCTACCACACGAGGACAGTGTCTCGTGGCTAAACGATCGCACCGCTGCTGCTACTGCTGCTGCCGCGGCTTCCCGTGCTGCTCTTGCCGCTGCTCCTCCTCGGCCTCCTCCTCCTCCTCCTCCTCCTCCTCCTCCTCCTCCTCTCCTCCTCCTACTCCTCCTCCGACTCCGACTCCGAAATCCTCCACCTCCTCCTCTGCCTCCTCCTCCTCCTCCTTTTTGCCCCCCGCCCCCCCTCTCCTTGCTCACTTCTTCGGCCGGCGGCGAGGGAAGGGACGATCAGGCCCGCCAAGCGGGACGGGCTCGTTCCTGCCGACCGGGGGCCCCGCGGGGCCGCCAGGTACATAGCTCGTCGCCTACGAAACTGCGCGCCAGTGCGGTCGTCGCCATGGGTCCGCCGCAGTGCGGTGAAAGCCGCCGAAGCTCGCCGACAGACCACCCGTCAGGCGCTCACACCCCGGGCCGCCGCCGAGGCCGCGCCTGTGGCCCCGCCCGGCCTCGTTTCTGCAATCGCGCTGGTTGGCTCGCCGGTCGCCCCAGTGTCTTCGAGGCCGGGGGCTTCGCTTGGGGCGGTCCCGCAGGGCAGGCGGGCACCGCCGTGCGGGGGGGCAGCGGCAATGCGCTCGGCTGCCCGTGTGCCGCCGCGGCTTCTCGCGGAGTTCAGTCTTGCCCCTAGGGTGCCGCGCGCCCCCCCGTGCCCGCTGGGGCTTGGTCGACGTGTGGGGGGCTGGACAACCTGCGCAGTGCACTAGACATGAGGATTGCGCTGAGTAGGGACAGGCGGTGCTTTGCGATGCATCCAGATGGCGCCCCACCTTGCGAGGTTCTGCAAGCTATGGGCGAGGCCCGAGCTCAAAGTGCCGACGTGCTCCAGCTAACCGACACTATTGTTGAGGGCCGTTTCTTGTGTAAAACAGTGCCGTCCACGTTGGTGGCGCAAGCGTCGCACTTGCGCATGATTGCATGAGCTTGCGCGAGCTCCTCGTTGATTCCCCGCTGAGGTGCAGTGTGAAACACATCCGCTGGGTTGCTGCGGTGTGCGGTGCGCGTCTACGCAGCGCGGCTGGGTGAGCGAGTGGGTCGTGGCGCACCAGGTACCAGGCGTGCCATGGCAAGGCGACCAGGATGCCATTTGAAAAGGCATCTGGCTTAGTGCCGCGAGGTGCTGGACGCCAGGGCTGCCGAGGCAAAATGTCCATCGCTTGCTCTTGCGCCGTTTGCTCTGCCATGCGCTGGCGCACCAGCGACAATGGTGGTGTGTCATCGCCGTTCTGGCGTAGAATTTGCTGTTGCCTCTTTGAACTGTTTGTGCAGTGCAAGCGTGACCTTGTGCAAGTCGTTGGTGGGCGTTCTCTGCAGGAACACTTCGGCGGAAGCATCGTGTGGATTTGTGCACGTTTTACGCCTTCTGCCTGTGTGGTACGGATAAAAGGTATATGCGCGGATCTTTGTGTGGGATGCAGCGGTTGCGGCGGGTGGCCCTCCTTTCGATCGGTACACGCCGACGACGCGGACAGCCGAACTATTCGGGCGCCATTGACAAACATCGGGGCCGCCAGCCTTACACTTTGGCGGGAAGCAGCGAACGATGTCCGGCGGGAAGCAGCGAACGATGTGTTTGCGTCCTCGGGGTCGGCGACCATGTTTTCTCGCTGTGGTTGACGCTCTGTGAGTTCCGCTCGACTGTGCGTGTCGGGCGGCGATGTTGCAGCTAGCTTGCTCGCGCGCGGGGTCGTCGATGATTTTCGCCCCGAGGCATGCGGGCGCGCTTGTTCGCAGCGCCGTGGACGCGCCCTTTTGATCCTTCGTCCCATTGGCGTTGGAGCCGGGGGCGACCTCGAACGTGCTGCTTGGCCATCGTTAAAGTAGCGCGGGGGGAAGCCAGGGACAGGACTGCGGACTAGCGAATGTGAAGCGTAGGTACTCTCTTGCCTGCCACATCTCCGCAGTCATCGGTGACGCGCTGCGCTGCCATCTCTCGTCCTCCGGCGCGTCTGCTTCTTCCGCGATCTTCCGCAGCCGCGTGGGCCACAGGAAAGACTGGTTGTCCCACCCCCCCACCCGAGTTCTCCCCTCGGCGCCGCTGCGCCCGTGACTGTACTTGACCGCCGCCCCTTGGTGCTGGCGGCGACCTCGAACATGCCGTTTGGCCAACGTAAACATAACACGGGGGGTGGATGTCACGAGCAGCAGCTGATTAGCGGCTTTCACCCCGAGCCAGGACCCCCTGGATCATCAGGTCGGGAGTGGGGCCTTTTGTGGGGGTGGGGATGGGTTGTGCGGTCTTCAACCTGGGAGGTCGATCTCAAGAGGGCGGCATGGCGTGGGAGGCGTCTTTTCTGGAGAGGGCGCTGCGCCTCTCTTGGGGTCCCTGCTGCCTCCCGAGGACCCAGCTTCGAAGCCTGTGGGATGGCGCCGAGCACTTCTGAGATCGGGGAACGAATGAGGACATAAGCATGCAAACTCGGAGGTCCGCGCGGACCTATGTGTCATTGTTCGTTTTTCGATGTAGCCCCGTGCCTTGTTTGAATGGGCGGCGAGCGGCGAGCCCAGGGGGGAAGCGAGAGGACCATCAGTATCAAGCGATGCGTGACGATGGTATCGATCGGCTCTTCTTGCGATTCGCACATATGTAGCCCGAGACAATACCGTCTGAGCGCTGCCAGCTCTCCGCAGGGTTCGGGACAAGAATATGGATGCCACCATGCGACAAGTTCAGATCCACTCTTCGGGGGCAGGCCTTCTCGGCAGGCGCCAGGGCTTCTCAGAAACCGTCTGGACTTCTGAGAACCCCCGTGTGTCTTCCGAGAATGCCTACACAGTTTCAGAGAACGCCAGAAGCCTTCTGAGCCTTCTCAGAAGGCCCGCCCGTCGGCCTTTTCCATTGGGCGCACTGCCGATAGAAGGTGGCTTCCCTCGGCCTCCTCCTCTGGCCGCTTCCCCAAGAATTGGCTCCGTGCACGGACCTGTTTGAGTTTCGTGTATGGCCAGTGCGCGTTTCCAGGCCTTGCTTGGCGTAGACCTGCATGGAGCTTCTTTGGATTCTTTGGAGGTGGTCGTTCAAGGATGGTGTCGTTGGGGGTAGATTGATGATATGGCCTCCGATGTCAGCCATGGTTTGATCTTGACGCTCTTCTTCGTTTCGTCCTCGTGCTTGTACTCGCCGTGCTCCTCCCGCTCAGGAGGATGAGGACGAGGATGAGAAGAACTGGGGAGAGAGGGAGAGGACGGGGAGGGATGCAGTGTAGGGGGGAGGGAATGTTGGAGGTGGAGGAGGAGCAGGTGGTCGATCAGGAGGAGGATAGGGAGGAGGAGGAAGGCGGATGAGGTCGAGCAGGACGATGAGTAGGAGTGTACTGGTGATCATGATGACATTGACGGCGCTGCTGCTGCTGCTGCTGCTGAAGACGACGATGATGACGATGCTGCTGCTGCTGCTGATGATGATGATGAGGATGAGGGTGATGATGCTGATGATGCTGATGCTGATGATGATGATGCTGATGATGCTGATGATGCTGCTGATGATGATGCTACTGATGATGATAACGATGATGATGCTGCTGATGATGATTTTGAAAATGATGACGATGATGATGATGATGATGATGATGATGATGATGATGATGATGATGATGCTGATGATGCTGATGCTGATGCTGATGATGATGATGATGATGATGATGATGGTGCTGACGATGATGACGATGACGATGACGATAACGACGACGACGACTTCGACGAACACCACCACCCCGTGCACGACCACGACCACGACAACCACCACCACAGCCACGACCACGACAACGACCGTGACCACCACGACCACGACCATGACCACGACCACGACCACGACCACAACCACGACCACGGCCACGACGACCACGACGACCACGACGACCACAACGACCACGACAACCACGACGACCACGACGACGATGAAGATGCTGCTGCTGATGGTGACGACGACGACGACGAGGAGGATCAGGATGAGGATGAGGATGAGGATGATGCTACTGCTGCTGCTGCTGCTGATGATGATGGTGATGGTGATGGCGATGGTGATGGTGATGGTGATGGTGGTGGTGGTGGTGATGATGGTGGTGGTGGTGGTGGTGATGATGCTGCTGGTGATGGTGATGGTGGTGATGATGATGATGATGATGATGATGATGATGATGATGATGATGATGATGATGATGATGATGATGATGATTATGGTGGTAATGGTAATAATGATCACGACGAGCGACAATGACGATGGTGGTGTTGATCAGGAAGAGGACAATGATGCATAATAATCTTACGTCACCCAAACTGATTGCGAACATGATCGACGAGGGTGATTACGGCGAGGGAGGCGACGATGATGATGATGATGATGGTGATGATGATGGTGGTGATGATGATGATGATGATGATGATGATGATGATGATGATGATGATGATGATGGTGATGATGATGATGATGATGATGATGATGATGATGATGATGATGATGATGATGATGATGATGATGATGATGATGATGATAACGAGCACGACGCCGAGGACAGTCCGTCCTCCCTCCTGCCTGCTCATCCGCCCTCCTCTCTTTTCCTGCCTTTTCGTCCTCCCTCCACCTGCAACCCCCCTACAGTGGAAAGCCACGCCACGAGACACCCTGCTTGCCTCCAGGGTGCCCTGTGTTTCTTGGGACCGCGATGGACCGCGTGACGTTCCCACGCCAGAAAACGGTGGACGCCCTGGGGTCTCAGGGTTGGGTTTCTCGTTGAAGGTCTCTTGTGGACTGGCCTCCACTGTACCTCGCTCATTACCTCCCCCCTCCTCCCTGACGCTTCGTCGCTCAGTACCTCCCCCCCTCCTCCCTGACGCTGCTGCCGGCCGACGCGGGCGGTGGAGACCAGCGGCCGAGCGCGGCCGGTGAGCGGGGCAGGCCTCGGCGCCCCTGGCCGAGGGCGAAGTCATGGCCGAGACGGACTCCGCCCGCCGGGGGGGTCCTGGGGGGGGCGGGGGGGTCATCGTCGAACGTCGGACGAAGCGCCTCGCTGCTCTCGCACGCTGGGGGGGCGGGCTGCCGAGCGGGCCACGCGAGCGTGCCTGTCGGCTGCTCGGGCCGGTGCAGGGCGTGGACGAGCAATCGGTCCATCAGCCAGACAGCAAATATGTGAAACATGCACAGGATGTGGACTTGGGCATGCGGTACACGTCAGAATAGGGGGGGGGGAAGGGAGGGAGGGAGGGGGAGGAGGGAGGGAGGAGGGATGGGCATCACACCTTCGTCGTGGAGATCTCGACGGCGCGAGTACAGTCAAGTCGCAATCTTAGTTAGGATGAGCAATTTTCCAACGGTACCCTTAAGTCGGGCCTCTCCCTTTACAGAGGGAATATTCAAAAATAGTCAAACAATAGTCAGGGGACGATTTTTTTGAGTATTCAATCGCTTCGCTCATTCCGCCGGCCCATTTTTGGTCACCGCTGCGTCGACTGGCCGAGTGGTCGTTGGCGGTGTTGAGCTGCAGGGGCGTCGGCTGTTTTCTGAGGCGTTGCGTGGGGCATGATGCTGGGGCGATTCGTCTGGATTTCTTGGGAGTTGTCAGGGGAATCGGTCGCTTTTCACGGTGCGGCTAGTTGTGTGGTGCTTTGTTGGACTTCAGGTGATGATGAAACCCGAGGAGGACGTGCATGAGGTGAAGACGGTGGAGGAGGAGGATACGAAGGAGGAAGATCGTAGGAGGGAGGGATGAGGAGGATAACAGGGAGAAGAAGGATCAGGAAGAGGAGGTGGACAATGAGGAAGCGACGGAGGAAGAGGAGATGATGAGGAAGGAAGGAGGATGAAGATGATGATGCAGAGAAGCAGAAAAGTAGAAGGAGGAAGAGGGATGAAAAGGGGGATAATGAGGAAAACTAGCAGGAGGAGAAACGTATCGGAGGCTTTTCGCGGCACGCTTGGAGCCGATGAGGGTTGTCGTCAAGATGCTTCTGTAGGAGGCCTTTCGTTTTTTTTTGGAGCGTCTTCTCATACAGCCCCAACTCTTCCGTTTGCCCGAGGGCTCGTTGTGATTGCGGCGGTGTTGGGGTCTCCTGGCAGGTGTCTCGGAAGCCTTTTGAAGGCAGTTTTGAAGTTTCTTGAGGCCTCGTCAGGGCCGTTTGGGTGCCCGGGGGGTCTGATTTTGGGCCTCTCGTGGGCTTCTTGGGACTTCTGGGTGCTTTTTGGGAGCCTGCTGGCGGTCTCGGAGGAGCCCCTGGGGTCGGATAGCTTCAAATTTCATTTCGAGTTCCCTCTCCGGGGCCGTCTTGGGCTGTCTTGGAGCCCTCTTGGGCCGTCTTGGTGCCCTCTTGGGTCCTCCTGGGCGTCTTGGGGGCATGTTTGTATGGAGCGAGTTCGGCCCCTGGTTCCATCGCACACATTCGCTGGCCCCAGGCGCACGCGGCGGACGCAGGCGCGAGCAGTCGCCGCGCCGCCGCTTGGCTCGCGCGCGCCGCGGCGCGCCGCAGGCGATGTGGGCAGGCCCGCGCGCCCCCGCGCGCGGCCGCTGCCCGCCGCGGCCGCGCGCAGGTACCACAGGTTTGTGTGTGCCTGGGGCGCGCGCCCCGCGCTCGGGATTTGAAAGAGCGTTGGCGCGGCCAGGGCCGCCCTCGCCACCCGTACCAGGGGGGCCGCGTCGCAACGCGCAGTGGCTTGCGTGCTCCATGCCCTCGCAGGGGGAGCGGCGCGAATGGGCGGAACGGGCCCGATTGGAGGTCCTGGTCAGCACTATACCATCCACCCGCCAATCTTTGAAGAGCGGTGTGCGGTGCTTGGTCAATTTCGCGATAGACGTACTCGGACGTGACCGGCATCTCGCGCTGCCGCCCAGCGAGGCGCGACCAATCCGCGCAACCCCTCCCGCGCGGCCCCCAGACTCCTATAATCTGCGGCGTGCGCCCAGGACGATCTGTTGTGCTGGTCGGGCACTTTCTCTTGCGCGGGCACGTTCCGGAATTATTGCGGGCGCGTGCAGACAGCGTGCGAAGTGCTACGCCTGGACACGAGCGCCTTCGGCAACAGACGGCTGCTCCGGTGTCGGCCCCCCGCGCCACCGCGCGCGTGAGGCCGCGCGTCGCGCGCCCAGGAAGGCCAAGGCAGCCATTGTGCGGCGCGGCGGACGCGCGCCACGCGAACCGCGCTTCGTTCGTGACGCTATGATTGCGCAATTACTTGGCCTACATGGTCGCAGCGAAGAAGAAAAGGCGGGGCCGCCGCGCGGCGTTCGCCAGTCAACCCAGCGGTCGCGCAGGTGGCATCCACCATGTTTCTAATTGCGTACATATTCCTGCTTCGCCTACCATCCGAGTGTTTACTCATCCGGTGGTGCGGCAACACTCTGTCGCGCGGCCGCGCGGCGGGCCGCGCCGTCTGGAAACGCGCGCGCTGGGGCGCCCGCGCACGCGCCGAACGCGCTAGGCGGAGTTGGCCATATCGGCAGACGAGGCGCTCCTCTGGTTGCCAAGGCGGAAGAACAAGCCGTGCGCGTCGATACTCCGCCGGAGGTGTTGGTGCCGCGCGCGCGCCGCGACGTGCGCCGTGCACGCGCTGCCTCCGTTGCTGCGCGGCGCAGCAGTAGGCGCTCAGCCGTTCGCGCAGTTCTTAGGGTCGGATGCCTGGCGTATCCTTCGGTCCCTATTGTCCAGGATAGGCGTGGACAGTGCCGACCTATTCGGCGCCCGCGACGTACGAAGGTCGCGACCCGCGACCGCCCGCTTGGCTCGGGGCGCACATCCCTCCGCCCCTCTCGCGCGCACAAGGGGGCACGCCGATGACATCGATCGCGCGGGTGCACCGACCGCAGTAACGAAGGAACGTGGAGGCTGGGCGCCGAACGCCTACCTGGCTTACATCGACCGCGTCCGGGTCGAAAGTGAGAGGGTAGCGGCTGCGCGCAGCGCCGCGTCCGACTGCTCGGGCAGCTCCGACGGCAGCTCAGACACCTAGTCTAGTGTGGCTGCGACGTCCCGGCGCGCGCCCGAGCGCCGCGCTCCGCGTGCGCAGCGGGTGAGCGGCGCACGGCGCTGGTCGCATCGTTGCATTGGGTCGTGCTGCGACCAGCACCGAGGCCTCGTGGCGCTCGCGCCCTCTCGGCGCGGCGCAGGCTTCGGCGCGCGCCCAACGCTGTGGTTGCAGACGCAACCCAGCTACGGGTGAGCGGGGTGCTCAGCGAATTTGTGTGTATGGAACGAGTTGGGCCCCTGGTTCCATCGCGCGCATTCGCTGGCCCCAGGCGCGCGCGGCAGACGCAGGCGCGAGCAGTCGCCGCGCCGCCGCTTGGCTCGCGCGCGCCGCGGCGCGCCGCAGGCGACGTGGGCAGGCCCGCGCGCCCCCGCGCGCGGCCGCTGCCCGCCGCGGCCGCGCGCAGGTACCGCAGGTTGGTATGTGCCTGGGGCGCGCGCCCCGCGCTCGGGATTAGACCCGCCCGTGCCCGCCCCGTTTCTCGCCCGTTGCTGGGTCGTGCTGCGACCGGCACCGAGGCCTCGTGGCGCCCGCGCCCTCTCGGCGCGGCGCAGGCTTCGGCGCGCGCCCAACGCTGTGGTTCCAGACGCAACCCAGCTATGGGTGAGCGGGGTGCTCAGCAAATTTGTGGGGCCATCTTGGGGCGATCTTGGGGGGCCATTGGGCAGTCGTGGACGCTGTGAACCTCCGAACGCCGTCTGTTACCCTATGCAAATTTGACGAATGTTGCTTGTTGGGGCCCTCTTGGAGGGCCTCTTGAGGCTCTCTTGGAGCTTCTCGGTGGCGTCCAGGGCCGTCTGGAGACCAGCATGGGCGTCTTGCAGGATTTTTTCGGCGACTGGGGCCCCTTGGATCGCCTCGGGGGCGTCTCGGAGCCTTCTTGGCGCGTTCCTGGAGCGCTCTGGGAGGCCTGGAAGGCAGCCCTCTTGGGCCGTCTTGGAGTCTTCTTGGGCCCTCTTGGGCGCATCTTGTGGGCATGTTTGGCCATCTTGGGGCGATCTTGGGGGGCTCTTGGGTAGTCTTGGACGCTGTGAGCCTCCGAGCGTCGTTTATGCTGGACATGCTGTTTTTTTTTCAAAGGAAGTGGGACGATTTTTGCTTGTTGGGGCCCCTTTGAAGGGCCTCTTGCGGCTCTCTTGGGGCTTCTCGGCGGCGTCTAGGGCAGTCTGGAGACCAGCATGGACGTTTTGGATAAATCATTCGGCGACTCGGGGCCCCTTGGATCGCCTCGGGGGCGTCTCGGAGCCTTCTTGGCGCGTTCCTGGAGCGCTCTGGGAGGCCTGGAAGGCAGCCCTCTTGGGCAGTCTTGGAGCCTTCTTGGGCCCTCTTGGGCGCATCTTGGGGCATATTGGGCCATTTTGGGGCGACCTTGGGGGGCCTTTTGGGCAGTCGTGGACGGTGTGGCCTCTTGGAGGCCGTCTTGGGCGTCTTAACATCCTCCTGGGCCGTCTTGGGGGCCTCTTGGGGCCGTCTTGGGGGCCTTTTGGGCCGTTCTGGGTCCATGTTGGAGGCCTCTTGTGCGATCTTTGGGCGATCTTTGGGGGCTCTTGGGCCGTATCGGGCCGTCGCAAGGCCGAAACGAAGCAAATGTCAAAATCCTTCAAACACCTAAGGAACATCAGTGTTCGTTTGCCTTTTCGGGCCTCTCTTGGAGGCCTCTTGGGCCGTCTTGGGCCAGCTTCGAACCGACTTCGGCCATCTTGGTGGGTTCCTGGCCCGTTTGATGCCGTCGGAAACGGTTTGGGAGGCCTTTCTGGGCCGACTTGGGGCTCTCTTGGGGTGCTCCAGGGCCGTCTTGGAGGCCATCTTGGGCGTCTTGGAGGCCTCTTGGGTCGTCTTTGTGCCCTCTTGGGGCCGTCTTGGGGGCCTCTTGGGCAGTCCTCAGGCCATCTTGGAGGCCTCTTGGGTGCTGTGGGGGCGATCTTGGGGGCCTCTTGGGCCGTCTTGAGTCGTCGGAAAGCCGAGAAGAAGCGAATGCGAACATCCTTCAAAAATCCAAGGACAATCAATGATTTTGGTCTCGGCGGGTTCTCCTGGAGGACCTCTTGGAGGCCTCTTGTGCCGTCTTGGAGGCCTCTGGGGGGCCTCTTGGGCCGTCTTGGGCCGTCTTGGACTCTCTAGGGCCGTATGGGAGGCCGTCTTGGACAATCTTGGGCGGAATTGGAGGCCATCTTGGACCATCTTGGAGGCCATCTTGGGCCAACATGGCCATCTTGACGGCCATCTTGAGCCGTCTTGGGGAATTTTTTGTGCACGCTGAGGTGGTTCACGCGGCCTTCTGGGACCCCGGCGGGACGGGCCGAAGCCCCAGGGGGAGTTCTTTTGGAAAAAGAACCAAAACCAAAAGCGAGAGGGTCCAGCACGTCAGGCATTCCTGCGATGAATCGACAAGACGCCTACGGCGAATCACCGCCGCCCCCTGCCTTTTTGGAAGCGCCTGTGTGGCCGAACGTTGAGGTCAGACCTGCCAAGTTATCGGACCATGTGTTCCCCGAATCGGTTTGGAAAGCCTTCGGGGAACACGTGGGCATCTTGAAAGTCATATTGGCCGTCTGGAGGCCATTTGGACCCTTTCGGGCCTTCTTGAAGGACCGTGTCTTGGAGGGCTCTTGGGCCGTCTTGGAGGCCATCTTGAGCGTCTTGGAGGGCTCTTGGGCCGTCATGAGGGCCTCTTGGGGCCGTCTTGGGCCTCTTGGGCGATCTGTTGGGGGCACTTTGGCCGTCTCGGGCCGTCGGAAGGCCGAAAACAAGCAAATGCCACAACCCTTCCAAAACCCATGGGAAATTAATCATTTTGGCCTTTTCGGGCCTTCCTGGAGGCCCTCTTGGAGGCCTGTTGGGCCGTCTTGGGTCATCTTAGGGCCATGTTCGGCCGTCTTGGTGGGCTCCTGGTCCGTCTGACTCCGTCGGAAGCCGTTTGGGGGGCCTCTATGGGCCGACTTGGGGCCCTCTTGGGATGCTCCAGGGCCGTCTTGGAGGCCCATCTTGGGCGTCTGAAAAGCCTCCTGTGCTGTCTGGGGGGCCTCTTGGGGCGGTCTTGGGGCCCTCTTGGGCCGTTTTGGGGCCCTTTCGGAGGCCTCTTGGGCGATCTTGGGGCGATCTTGGGAGCCTCTTGGGCCGTCTGGGGCCGTCGGAAGGCCGAAAAGAAGCACATGTCAAAATCCGTGAAAAACCAGTGGGCCTCTTCGGGCCTTCCTGGACGCCTTCTTGGAAGCCTCTTGGGCCGTCTTGGGCCAGCTTCGAGCCAACTTCGGCCATGTTGGTGGGTTCCTGGCACGTCTGACGCCGTCGGGAGCCGTCTTGGGGGTCTTTCTGGGCCGACTTGGGGCCCTCTTTGTGCGCTTCGGGGCCGTCTTGGAGGCCATCTTGGGCGTCTTGGAGGCCATCTTGGGCGTGTTGGAGGCCCCTTGGGCCGTCTTGGGGCCCTCTTGGGGCTGTCTTGGAGGCCACTTGGGCCGTCATTGGGCCATTTTGGGGGCCTCTTGGGCGATCTTGGGGGCCTCTTGGGCCGTCTTGGGTCGTCGGAAAGCCGAAAAGGCGCAAATGCCAACATCCTTCAAAAACCTAAGGAAAATACATGATTTCGGCCCTTTCGGGCCTTCCTGGAGGACGTCTTGGAGGGCTCTTGGGTCGTCTTGGCGGCCTCTTGCGGGCCTGTTGGGCCGTCGTAGGCCATCTTGGGTACATCTTGGGCCGTCTTGGAGGCATCTTGGGGCCATCTTAGCCGTCTTGGAGGCCATCTTGGGGCGTCTTGGAGACGTCTTGGAGACCATCCTGGGCCATCTTGGCCGTCTTTGACGCCATCTTGGGCCAACTGGAGGAAACAGAGGCAAGACGGATGCGTTTTGAGATCCTTTCCGGGTGGCCGGCGGGACGGGCCGAAGCCCCAGGGGGAGTTTGTTTTTTTGGGGGGGACAAGAACCCAAACCAAGAGCCATATAGTTTGGTACGCCAGGCACCCCTTTGATGAATCAAAAGGGGGCGGCGGATCGAAGACGCCTACGGCGAATCACCGCCGCCCCCTGCCTTTTTGGAAGCGCCTATGTGGCCGAACGTTGAGGCCAGACCTGCCAAGCCAGGAAGGACCATGTGTTCCCCGAATGGGTTTGGAAAGCCTTCGGGGAACACGTGGGCATCTTGAAGGTCATCTTGGCCGTCTTGGAGGCCTCTTGGGCGATCTTTTGGCGATCTTTGGGGGCTCTTGGGCCGTCAGGGGCCGTCGGAAGGCCGAAAAGAAGGAACTGTCAAGATCCGTGAAAAACCTTAGGCAACTCAATGTTTTTGGCCTTTTCTGGCCTTCTGGAGGCCCACTTGGGGGCCTCTTGGGCCGTCTTGGGCCAGCTTCGAGCCAACTTCGGCCATGTTGGTGGGTTCCTGGCACGTCTGACGCCATCGGGAGCCGTCTTGGGGGCCTTTCTGGGGACTTGGGGCCCTCTTTGTGCGCTTCGGGGCCGTCTCGGAGGCCATCTTGGGCGTCTTGGAGGTCATCTTGGGCGTGTTGGAGGCCCCTTGGTCCGTCTTGGGGCCCTCTTGGGGCCGTCTTGGAGGCCACTTGGGCCGTCATTGGGCCATTTTGGGGGGCTTCTTGGGCGATTTTTGGGGCCTCTTGGGCCGTCTTGAGCCGTCGGAATGCCGAGAAGAAGCACATTCCAAAATCCTTCAAAAACCTAAGGAAAATACATGATTTTGGCCTCTTCGGGCCCTCCTGGAGGACCTCTTGGAGGCCTCTTGGGCCGTCTGGGAGGGCTCTGGGGGGCCTCTTGGGCCGTCTTGGGCCGTCTTGGACTCTCTTGGGCCGTCTTGGAGGCCGTCTTGGACCATCTTGGGCGGACTTGGAGGCCATCTTGGGCCATCTTCGCGATTTTTGAGGATGTCCCGAGCGAAACGGCCGTTTCTTGGGCAGGAAATTGGGGAATTCAGCGCCTTCCGGGTGGCCGGCGGGACGGGCCGAAGCCCAGGGGGAGTTCTTTTGGAAAAAGAGCCATAACCAAAACCTAGAGGGTCTGGCACGCCAGGCACCCCTTTGCTAAAGCAAAAGGGGGCGGCGGATCTAGTGGCCTTCGTGCCCATCCCGCCACCGTGTCTGGGTTGCTGGTAAGAGGCCTATGTTCGTTTGGATATAGTGGGAGGCCTCTCGGGGGCCTTTTGAAGGCATTTTTGATGCCTCTTGGGGGCTGTTTGGGGGCCTCTTGGGGCTTCTTTTTTGGCCTGTTGGGGGCTCTCTTGGGGGCTCTCTTCGGGGCCTCTTGTGGCCTCCTGGAGGCCTCTTGGGGCGGCCGGCTCGAACGGTCGGTTCGTGTTCCCTTTCTTGGCCCCAGCTCGGGGCCGTCTTGGGGCCCTCTTGGGCGATCTTGGGCGCCTCTTGGGCTGTTTTGGAGCCCTCTTGGACCGTCTTGGGGCCCAGTGGTCTTGGGGGCGTCAGGGGCCACGGAAGCCCGAAAACGCAAGAACGCGAAAAGCATAGAACAACGCAAGGACATTTTTTGCTTCGTCGGGCCCTCTTAGGGGTCCTCTTGGAGCGCTCTTGGGGCTTCTAGGGCCTGTTGGACCGTCTTGGGGCTTTCTTGTGCGTCTTGGAACTTTCTTGGGCTTTCTTGGAGGCCTCCTGGGCGTTTCTTGGGGCCCTCCCGGCATGCCTTGGGGCCTTGTGGTCTCTGGGAAATCCATGCGACCGCGCCCGAGAGCGCGCGTGAGCGCGCGGGAATGCTAGGAACATGCGAGGATTTGGGCCCTTAGCTCCTGGAGTATTATTACCCACCAGTCCTGAGTATATAGGGAACAGGGAGCACTTGATGACCTGAGGACACTCGACTTCGTGCCTCGAGGTACGGTGGCGGATAAACGCTTGGCGTATCCCCAGAGGCGCCGTGGATTCCTTCTTGTGTCTCTTGGGGTAGTTCTCGGGGCCAGTTAGAGGCCTCTTGGCTGCTTTCGGGGCCGTGTGCCAGCTCTCGGAAGCCCCCTTGGAGCGTCTTCCGTGCCTCTGGGGGGCATCTTTGAGGCCTCTTGGGGGGCGCTGGAGCAGGGTTCATTTCGATTCCTCCGATTTAATTCGATTCGATTTCGATGGCCTCCGATTCCGATTCGATTCGACTTCGGATTCCGATTTGGATGCCGATTCCTCAATGGAGGCCTACTAGCCTTCCGATTTCTGCCGATTCGACTTCTCCCGACTTGGCTGCCGATTTCTGCCGATCCGACTCATTTCGATCGCCGATCCTAATTGCCGATTCGATTCTGGGCTCTCCTGCCAGAACACTAATCCGGATCGCACACTCGGAAACGAAATCGGAATCCGCGGTTCCCGTCTGTGTGATCGCGGTCCCTCTTGTGCGCTCTACGCGAGGCTCCACGCACGACGGCTTAATTGTGTACACATATGCCCTCGGTTGTTGCCTCTTCCTCTCCTTTCCCCCGTTAGCATCGAGAACCACGTGTCTGGTGTAATGTATTGCAGGAGCAGTTGGATGCATGTTTCCATGCATGTTTCTTTGAGCTTCTCATGCTCAACGCGGCGCCCCTGATAGTCACATTTGTTTTTGAACAGTTGTTTCTTTAGTGGTCCATTGAGAGTGGCTGAAGCTGAAACATCTTCAGCCCGAATCCTCGGCGACTCGCGACCCCAGTCTTGAAATCTGAGTATGCTCCACTGGCGCTGTCAGGACAACCGACTCATTCGAAATGTGAAAGAGGAAGATTGGCTTGCAAGGGTGGGGCGGGTGTCGTCTTGCCTCTTCCGCCTGGCTCTCCAGCGCTGACTTCAGGTGTCGACGTCATGCATCCCCTACTCTGTTGTATCGACGTGCTCTGCCTGCTGCATTCGCTTTATTCGCGGCCTCTGATTCTGTCTGTGAGCTCGTCCGGCTGTGCGTGCGTCTGTGTGTGTGTGTATCTGTGTGTGTGTGTGTGTGTGTGTGTGTATGCATGCGTGCGTGCGTGCGTGCGTGCGTGCGTGCGTGCGTGCGTGCGTGTGTGTGTGTGTGTGTGTGTGTGCAGGTGTGTGTGTGTGTGTGTTTGCGTGTTTCGTTCCGCTTTCCGATTGCCTGACCACGCTGTGTCGCTGTGCGTGCGGCCACGACGCCCAAACAAGTGCGTTTCTCTCTCTGTGTGTGTGTGTGTGTGTGTGTGTTTCGGTCTGCTTCCACATCGGAAAGGAGACGTGCGACCGCGCGTGGTGCGCTTGCCTCAGCCACTCACGATACCGGACGGCCAGCAAAGCGCCGAGGCGACATTCCAGACGAGCGCTCGAGGGCTTCCTTCGCCAGCAGGGCGTCTCGAGGAACGATCTGGGGCCGCTCTCCGCTGCAACTCGCGCGAAGCCAGGGGCACCAGCCACCACGGCGACCCTCTTACACTCTCCGATGGCTCACGGGCTCGAGCACGCCCCTGGCTCAGGTGCAGCGCTCCAGCCCGGGCACGACGGACACCGCGGCGGCGCGGCGACGGCGGCAGCGGGCGGCTGCCTCCGCCCGCTCTGCCGGCGCTGCGGGCGGCGCGGGCGCCGCGGGCACTGCTGGCGCGCGGGCGCCCCTGGCTCCGTGGGCGCCGCGGGTGCGGCTGGGGCTGCTCGCGCCGCGTGCGCCGCTGGTGCCACTGGCGCTGCTGGCGCTGCCAGCGCCGCGGGCCGCGGGCGCCGCGTGCGCTGCCGGCGCCGCGGGCGCTGCCGGCGCTGCGGGCGCCGCGGGCGCCGCGGGCGCCGCTGGCGCCGCGGGCGCCGCGGGCGCCGCGGGCGCTGTGGGCGCCGCGGGAGCTGCTGGCGTTGCTGGCGCCGCGTGGCACCGCGTGCGCCGCTGGCGTTTGCGGCGCTGCGGGCGCCGCTGACGCTGTGGGCATCGCGGGCGCGGCTGGTGCCGCTTCGGCCGCCGCGGACGCCGCTGAGGCGGCGGCCGCTGCCGGGCTCCAGGCGGCGGTGTCCGCCCTCGCCCAGGCGGCGGCAGGTGCGGCCCGCGCGGCGGCCCGGCCGATTGCGCCACCTATCTTGGGACGTAAATTCCAGCTTCATGACGCACTCCGCTGACAGGATCGCGCGCATCATGACGGACCCCAGCAGCACCATCGTGGACAAAACGATGGACTTTAGCGGCGCGACCCTGAGCAGCGCGACGAACTTTTCGCCTTGTTTCGGGCTCCCCGGGACCATCGCAGGTCGACCCCGCTCGGAAAGTAGCACGAGAAGGATTGGCGGGAGCAGTGGTGACCGCGATCCTGTCCACGTGGGTGCCGCCCGCGTGGGTGCCGTCCAACGTGGAGTGGAGAGGGTGCTGCGGGTGTCTGGCAGCACCTTTATCTGGGCTCATTATTTGACATGCCGCGCCTCGAAGTAAGGGCGAGCTTTGATTTATCGGGGGCCTGTGGTGGCGGAGGTAGCTGCTCTGCCTCAACGGATCCGGCAACGTTGCGCGAACACGTCGCCGATTCAACCGGATTTTTTTCCCTCCCCCCCAACGTGCATGTCGAATCGCGGTTTGTGATCTGTATTACGTGCCGTGTGAAGATTCAGGCCTCCTCCCCTCCTCGTCTTCTTTTCCTCTCGTCGGCGTCGTCGTCGTCGTTCCCCCCCCTGTTTCCCCTTCTTCCCGATGTTAGATGCTGCGAGCGCACTCTTTTCTCACGTGGCCGCCTGGTATGGCGTTCAAGTGCTCGTGGGCCTCTTCCCCTCCTCGCCTCTTTCTCCGTCGTCGTCGTCCCCTCCTCTTCCCGCTGCCCTTTTTCGCCCGGATCTCAGATGCTGCGAGCGCGCTTTCTCAGTTTTCCTGTCGGGGGGTGATCCGCTTTCCGTGCGGGGGGTCATGCGCACATCCCACAATCTTGCCGCTACTGTGTTCCTCACGCGTATTTCGTAGGCCTCTTTCCCTCCTCGTCTTCTTCTCCTGTCGTCGTCGTCGTCGTCGTCGTCGTCCTCTTCTCTCTTCGCCTTCCCCCTTCTCCCCGATGTCAGATGAGGCGGGTGCATTCTGTCACATGGCCGCCAGGTATTGCGTCAAACTGCTGCTCGACCTCTTCCCTTCATCGTCATCATCTCCTGTCGCCGTCGTCCTCTACTCTCCCCGCCGCTCCCCCCCCTCGCGTATGTTTGATGCTGCGAGCGCACTCTCCCCGGCCCTCTCGGCAGAGGGTACTCCGCGCCCCGTGCGATGGGGTCGCCCGCGCGTCCCTCAGCCGGTTTTACCGCTGGCGTGCTTCTTTTTGTTTTCCCCCTCTGCGGGGGGGCCCTCCGTCCCCCGTGCGGGGGGGTCACCCGCACATCCCACGGCCATGCTTTCTCCTGCGGGGGGGCACTCCGCTCCCTGTGTGGGGGGGCGCCCGCACGTGCCACGGCCATCCCGTCTGCCGGGGGGGGGATCCGCATCGCCTTTCCCGTGCGGGGGGTAAGCCGCGCAACACCGCACAGCCGATGGCGCTGCCGGACTCTGTACGTGTGGTCCGTACAGTGCACATGCCAGGCGCTGCGAGAGCGCATTCTTCCTGGTCCCCTCTGCGGGGTGTTATCCGCTCCCCGTGCGTGGGGTCGCCCGCGCGTCCCACTGCCACTTTTGCCACGGGGGGGCCCCTCCGTCCCCCGTGCGGGGGGGCCGCCCGCACAGCCCACAGCCATCTCTTCCCCTGTGGGGGGCCCGGGCAGTTCGCTCCCTGCGCGACGGATCACCCGCGCGTCCTATGACCATCCCCTCTGCGGGGGGCAGTCCGCTTCACCTCTTCCGCGCGGGGGGTATCCCGCACACCCGCAGGCAGTCTTGCCAGTGCCGTGTGCCTGCCTTCCTCTCCCATCTTCCTCGTCCCTTTCTTCTCCTGCCGTCCTCGCCTCCTCCTCTGCCTCTGCCCGACGCCCCCCCCCTCCCCCCGAGGCGCGGCCTCCGCGTGCCTGGTTCCTCTCCCCCGTCCTTCTCGTTCCCTTTTTCTCCCGTCGTCGTCGTCCCGTCCTTTCCCCGCCGCCCCCCCCCCTCCCGAAACGCGGTTTCCGCGCGCGCTGCCCACCAGGCAGGCTTTCGGCCGCACTGTGGCCCCTCCTTTCTCCCCCTTGCCTCTGTGTTGTGCCTCCTTCCCTCTCGCCCCCGGTTGCCTCCTTCCTCTGTTCGTGCCTTGCCTTTCTCTGATGTGTGTAGTGTTTCTTTCCTGCCCCTCGTGGCCCTCGTGTCCCTCGTGCCCGTCCCGTGTCCCTCGTGTCCCTCGTGTCCCTGTGTCCCTTGTGTCCTTCCCCTCGTGCCCGTGTGTCCCTCGTGTCCCTCGTGCCCCTTCGGTCGTCCCGTGTCCGTCCCCCCCCCCCCCCTCTCGCCTGTCCGCTTCCGCTCTTCTCTCCTCGCTTCTCCCTCGGTTTGTCTGGCCCCCGTTTCCTTTGTCATGCTGGCCGTTTGTTGTCCTAATTCGGGCCGAGTTGGCCTCAGCTTCTGCTTTCCCGCAGATCGGGCTGCTGACCTTTCCTTCTCTTCTGACCATTGGGCGCGCGCACGATCTTTCGCGCGGGTGCTTGACGCCACGGCAATGCGCCTGGCCGCGACGACCGAGAAGACATGTGCGTGTGCGTGTAAGATTCATCTGTAGCATTCCCTCGGTGCCCGCTTGGCTATTATATGTGTGATAGATCGGCGTGGCGTTCCTACACGAGTGTCGCGCAGCCCTAGTGAGATGTGGCGTAACATTCATCCTCGTCTTATTCCGTTCTCGTCCCTTGCTTCGTTTCTTCCTCTCTCTCTCTCTCTCCCCCTCTCGTTAAGTGCACATTTGCCAGCACGTAACTTGCGTAGCGGGATAGGACGCACGCCTGGTGTTGCGCTAGTGCGGAGAAGGACGGGACCTTCATGCTGCGTTGACGAACGATGGGGAGGAAAGATGGGGGTATACAGTATACCCCTAAGTTCTTGATTCCCCAATCAGAGCTTGCCTCTGTAGGGGTCCTAGCGGATTAATATGCTTAGGTGAGGTGGGGCGCCGACTTCGGCGGCACGCCCGGGTGCCCGGGTGCCCGGGTGCCCAGGTGCCCGGGTGCCCGGTAGCCCTATAGCTATAGCCCTAGAGCCCCATAGCCTTATAGCCTTAAAGTCCTATAGCCATATAGCCCTGTAGCCCCTATCGCCCTATAGCCTTATATCTCTATAGCCCTATACCCCTATAGCCCTATAGCCCGATAGCCCGATAGCCCTATAGCCCCATAGCCCCATAGCCCTATAGCCCCATAGCCCTACAGCCCTATAGCCCTAAAGCTCTATAGCTCTATAGCCCCATAGCCTTATAGCCCTATAGCCCCATAGCCCTATCGCCCCATAGCCCTATAGCCCTATAGCCCTATCGCCCTATAGCCTTACAGCCCTATAGCCCTATACCCACATAGCCCTATAGCCCTATAGCCCTATAACCCTATAGCCCTATATCCCTATAGCCCTATAACCCCATAGCCCTACAGCCCTATAGCCCTGAAGCTCTATAGCCCCATAGCCTTATAGCCCTATAGACCCATAGCCCTATAGCCCCATAGCCCTATAGCCCTAAACAGATCCTGATTGTTTTTTTCTCTGGTATCATATGTTTAGGTGAAGTTTGGCGCGGATTTCGGCGGCACGCCCGGGTGCCAGGGTGCCTGGGTGCCCGGTAGCCCTATAGCCCTATAGCCCCATAGCCTTATAGCCTTATAGTCCTATAGCCCTAGCCCTATAGCCATATGCCCTAACGCCCCATAGCCATATAGCCCCATAGCCCTGATACCCCTATAGCCCAATAGCCCTATGGCCCTATAGCCCTATTGCCCTATAGCCTTATAACCTTAGCCCTATAGCCCTATAGCCCTATAGCATGTAAAGCCTTATAGCCCTATACCCCTATAGCCCCATAACCTTATATCCCTACAGTCCTATAGCCTTATGGCCGCATACCCCTATAGCCCTAAATCTACCATCATTCGTTTTTTTTCTCCGGTATCATTTTAAAGCAATAGAACCAGACGCGTGTGGGGATGTGTGTCACGTAATACGTATTTGGAATGCTCAACGTGTGAATGCAGATTGTTGTGGTGTACTTGCGGGTGCTGTTGGCTCGCGAGCACACGCCCCCAACAATGTGTGCTGCGCAATGTGTGCATCATCGTTGTTTTATGGTTCCGTGCGACATGCGAAACATACTTTCTCTTGGTGTTTCCTGCGAACGGCGTGGCATGGGTGCTGTGGGCAGGCTGGCCATCCATGTACATGCGCGTTCAGAAGCAGTGTCGTTGTAACACTCGAGGCTTGTGTACAGACACGTCCCTTCCAGACAGTGCAAGACACAACATGATGCGAAGGAGGAGGAGGCGAGCACGTGTTGGTGGGGTCGAGTTCCGCAGCCTTAGGGCCCCGACTTGGAAATCGCTGTGGGAAGGCCATGCGGTCGCAGGCAGCCGTGCGTGTCGACGAGATCCTGCAACCCATCGCGGACAGATGGATGAACAACAAAAGCATCATCAAGACAGGCATCGTGGGGGGCGGGCATTGGGGGCAGAAGCAGGGACGGGGGAAGGAGTGCTATGTGAAGGGAGGTCTTGGAAGGGAGAGAGAGGGGGAGGGGTCACGGATGGAGGGGTAGGGCAGGAGAGCTCGGGCTCAGAGGTTGTGCCTCGAGGCAGTCGCGAGCAACTTCTGCCGAGCTGCGGGAATACGCTTTCTGATCCAGCGGGTGCTTGGGCTGAATGCACCATTTTGGATTCAATGTGCAACGCGTTCCCTACTGTGAACAAAAACGATTCTCTTTGACGCTTCGCGTGTCTCCGCCGCGTCAGGGGAAGGTGGGGGCGGAGGTGGTTCAGGAACCAGGGATATGTCCTGTACGTGGTGGCAGGCGGATGTCTGCCGGCGAGGGCCCAGGCGGCTTGTGGAAAGTGCTCGTCACCGTCGGAACCGTCCCCTCCCCCCCCAGAGCGTGGCAGACAGGCTCGCGCGCGGCGCGCTCCCTCCGGGTTGCGAGGGGGGGTGCCCCGAGAAGCCCGCAGGGGACGGCACCCGTCCCCCCGCCCAGAGAGGGGCGGGGGCTCCTCCGGGGTGGGGGCGGGGACGGAAGTTGCTGTTCCAGAGTGCGCGCGCCGCGGTGCGGAAGGGGGCACTGGGCGGGAAGGGGCCCAGACAGCCAGGGCACGAGGGCGCAGGAGGGTGCGGCGAAGAGCGCCGCGGCCAGCTGAGGGAAACGATCTGCTGCTGCCTCTGGCCCGGGTTGGGATGGAGGTTTCTGTTCCAGAGTGCGCGCGCCGTAGCGTGCAATCGGAAGGAGACGGGGGAGGATCGGCGGCGAAATCCGAGCCCTACCCTCGCCGATTAACGACTCAGGCAACTCGATGGGCGGTGGGGGTAGAGCTCGCTCGGAATTCGTAGAACATGTGGCGAAATCCGAACCCAACCCCCCACCTCCCATCGGTTCAGGAGAATCGATGGTGGGTGGGGGTAAGGTTCGGAGGTCACCAGGGACTGGCGGGAATGGGCCCAGGCAGGAGGGGCAGGAGGGTGCAGCGGAGAGTGCTGCGGCCAGCCGAGGGAAACGATATGCTGCTGCTTTTTGCCCCCCCCCCCCCCCCCCCCCCCCTCGTTCCCCTCCTTGAGGGCTTCAAGAGGGTGCAGAAGGGGCCCCGGACCCCCCCAGAGGCTCCCAAGCTGGCCCAAGAGGCGCCCAAAGCGCTCCAGGTTGTCTGGGAGGTGACTGAAGAGCGCACTGAGATGGATTCTGGACGGGCCACGAGCGCTCGAAGACAGCCCAAGACTGCTCCTAGGCGGCCACAAAGGCATTGAAGACGGTCCACGAGGCCGCCGAGAAGGCCCTGCAAAGGCAAAAATCAAGCGTTTCCTATAGGAAAGCGTCTATTTCTTTGGTATTTGCTTTTCAATCCTACCAGCGGCCGCGACGGCCCCAGAGGCTCCCAAAATGAGCCCCAGACGGCCCCAGAGGCCCCCAAGAGGGCCCCCAGACGGCCTGAAGAGAGCTTCAAGCAGCACAAGAGAGCCCCAACACGGCCCAAGAGAATACCCAGGAACCCCGAGGGGGCCACCGGAGGATCCCTACATGGTCGAAGAAGGCCCCCAGAGGGCCCCAAGACGGGCTCAGGTCCCCATGGCGGGCGAAGAGGGACCCGGAACGGCCGAACTGGGCTCCCAGAGGGTCCAAAAAAGGCCTACTAGGTCTCCCTGAAGACGGTCCAGGAGGCCGCTGTGAAGGCTCCCGGGCCCATGGTCGGCGGCCGCGTCGGCCCTAAGGGCTCCCCAAGTCGGTGCCACACGGTCCACGAGGCCCCCAGGAGGGCTCCACGACAGCCTCAAGAGAGCGTCGAGCAGCATAAGAGAGCTCCAAAACAGCCAGAGGGAGTCCCCAGGGTACCCGAGGGAGCCACCGGAGGATCCCTACATGGTCGGAGAGGGCTCCATGTGGGCCCCAAGACGGCTCAGCTATCCATGACATGCCAAGAGGGGCTTGGGACAGCCGAAATGGGCTCCCAGACGGGCCACAAAGGGCCCCAAATGACCCCCCCACGACTGTCCAAGAGGCCGCTGAGAAGGGCCTCCAAAGGCAAAAATCAAGCATCTCCGATGTAAAAACGTATATTTCTGGGGGCTTCGCTTTTCAGTTCTACCAGCGGTCGCGACGGCCCAAGAGGTTACCGAAATGGGCCCCAGAGGCCCCAAAGAGGGTTCCAAGATGGGCTGAAGAAAGCTTCAAGCGGTACAGAAGAGCTACAAGACGGCCCAAGAGAGCCCCCAGGAAGCCCGAGGGGGCCACCAGAGGATCCCTACATGGTCGGAGAGGGCCCCAGGAGGGCCCCGAGACGGGCTGAGCTCCCCACGACGAGCCAAGAGGGACCCAGAACGGCCGAAATGGGCCTTCAGACAGGCCAACAAAGGCCCCAAAGGACTCCAAAGGAAGGCCCAGAGAGGCTCCAGAGACTGCCACAATGCTTCCCAAAAAGGCTTCCGGCACGCTGTCCAGTAGGCACCCGTGTATTGGGTGCGTTGAGAGAAGAGGAGGAGGAGGACAAGGAGGAGGAGGAGGAGGTGGGAGAGGAGGAGGAGAAGGAGGAGGAGCAGGAGGAAGAGGAGGAGGAGGAGGAGGAGGAGGAGGAGGAGGAGGAGGAGGAGGAGGAGGAGATGGGAGAGCAGGAGGAGGACGAGGAGGAGGAGGAGCAGGAGGAGGGGGAGGAAGATCAGGAGGACGAAGAGGGGGAAGAGGAGGGGGAAGAGGAGGAGGGACATTGTTTTTGTAATATTATCTTGCCCTCTGATTCTTTGGCTCGGGGAGGGATGCTGAGGACGAGGAGGGAAGGGGACCGCAGGATGAAGAGGGCTCGAGAGAAGGAAGGAGGTCAAGTAGGTGAACGAATACAAGGATGGACACACCGAAGAGCGGGGAAGACAGGGAGGAGGAGAAGGAGGAGGAAGAAGAGGAGAAGGAGGTGAAGGAACAGGGATTCCTTTCAGGGAAACGCCGACGAGGAAAAGGATGAATATAAGATGATGGGAAGAGGGAGAGCGGGAAGAGGAGGAGGGTAAGAGATTGCAGTGGACCGGGGATAATGACGGCGATGACGCTGATGATGATGACGATGACTATACCGACGACGACGCCGACGACGACCAACAAGATGTTGATGATGCGGATGATGATGCTGACACGTACGATGACGATGATGGCGATGGTGATCACGATGCTGATGATAATGGTGATCATGATGATTGTTGTGATGGTGATGGTGAAGGTGACCATGACCATGACGATGACGATGAAGATGATGGGGAAGAGGATGACAATGATAACGATGATCATGACCCTAGCTAGAACTTGAGCGCGCGCGAAGCGCGCGCCATGGTTCTAGTACATCTCTCTCTCTCTCTATCCAGTTTGCCCTTCGCTGACTCTGGTCCACAGAAGTCTGAACCCCCGTTAGCAGGCGAATGATCCCCGTCCCTCCCTTGGCAGCGACGTGCTGCCACCCCCGCTGGCTTCCCCGTGCCATCATCCTCGGCGCGGCTCCCTGTCCTGTGCCTTGTCGAAGGCGAGCCGCGTGCGCTTTTTTGCGTCGTGGAAGACAGGCGTTCCGTGCACCTACGAGATGATCGCGCAGCTGAAGAAGGAAATGTTCCAGCAAGTCTACGCTACTATGGGAGACATGGGGGCCGAGAAGTGGGAGGGCGGAGGATGTGAGCATGAGGATGATGAGGAAGAGGCGAAACCAACAGGATCAGGAAGATGACGGCGGCCGTTTTCTCATGCAGTCACACGGTGCGTGCCTGGCCCTCGGGATTGTCAAGAGCTTAAGGGCCTCATGTTCGCTTTAACCGTTTTCTAGCACGCGTGCGAACTGCACCAGCGGCCGTGCGGAAGAAAGAAAGGATGATAACGACGACCATGACTCACGACGGCGGCTCACGGCGATGATGTCGACGACGACGACGACGACGACAACGAGGAGGAGGAGGAGGAGGAGGAGGAGGAGGAGGATGATGATGATGATGATGATGATGATGATGATGAGGATGACGATAAGGATTAGGATTATGCTGATACTCGTGATGCTGATGATGCTGCTAATGATACTTGCGATGAGGATGATTATGATGATGATGCTGATGTTGATGCTGATGCTGATACTGCGGCTGATGCTGATGAGGATGATGATGACGATGACGACATCGACGCGGACGCTGACTCTGACAATGGCGATGATGACGATTATGCTGCTGACGATGATGATGCTGGTGATTATGATGATGTGTATGACGATGCTGATGCTGATGATGCTACTGATGATCACGAAGATGAGGATGATGATGCTGATGATGCTGATGATGATGGTGTTGAGGATGATGATGATGATGATGATGATGATGATCATGATGATGGTGATGATGATGATGATGATGATGATGATGATGATGATGCTGATGATGATGATGATGATGATGATGATGATGATGATGATGATGATGATGATGATGATGCTGATGATGATGATGATGATGATGATGATGATGGTGATGGTAATGACGCTAACGACGAGGCGTGGCGATACAGACGATGATGAGGATGATGCTGATTTTGCTGCTGCTGAGGTTGATGCTGTTGATGCTGATGCTGATTCTGCTGCTGCTGCTGATGCTGATGCTGACGCTGCTGCGGATGATGATGATGCTGATGATGACGAACATTGTGATCATGCTGATGCTGCTGCTGCTGATGATGATGAGGATAACGACACCAACGCTGACGCTGGCTCTGTCAATGACGATGATGACGATTCTGCTGCTGCTGATGATGATGCGGTTGCTGATGATGCTGATGCTGATGCTGACGATGCTGATGCTGATGACGTTGATGATGACGTTGCTGATGGTACTGATCATGGATGGTGATGCATATGACGATGCTGATGCTGCTGCTGCTGCTGCTGATGGTGATGATGATGATGGTGATGATGATGATGGTGGTGATGATGATGATGATGATGATGATGATGATGATGTCGATGTCGATGTTGATCATGCTGATGTTGTTGGTGATGATGATCATGTGATGATGGTGCTGATGCAGATGATGGTGCGGATGCTGATGATGCTGATGATGCTGCTGATGATGCTGATGATGATGCTGCTGCTGATGATGATGATGAGAATAATTTTGCTGCTGCTGATGTTGATGCTGTTAAAGCTGATGCTGATACGCGGATGACTGCTACTTCTAATGATGGTGAGGATGCGGATATGCTGGCGATGTTGGCGATTATGGAGAAGGATGCCGATGATGATTGGGATGGTAATGCGGATGCTGATACTGCTCCAGATGCTGGTGCGGATGTTAGTGCTGGTGCTGGTATTTTTGCTGCTGCTGCTTCCGCTGCTCCTGCTGCTGCTGATGATGATGATGCTGATGATGCTGATGATAATAATACTGATGATGATGATGATGATGATGATGATGATGATGATGATGATGATGATGCTGATGATGATGATGATGATGCTGATGATGATGACGATGCTGATGATGATGATGATGATGATGATGATGATGATGATGATGATGATGATGCTGACGATGATGATGGTGATTGTGATGCTGATGCTGATGATGATGCTGATGATGCCGATGATGATGAGGATGATGTGGTAGCGGTGATGATGATGCTGATGATGATGATGATGATGATGATGATGATGATGATGATGATGATGATGAAGATGGGGAATATGAGGTGGACGGAGGCCGGTTGAGAAGGGAGCAGCAAGGGATTCTGTTTTTTCCCAACCATCCTGTGGTGTTGGGTCCTCGTTTTGAAGAGACGGTGCCCCGCGTTCCCGCCTCCTTCCTCCCTCCCTCCTCCCCCCTCCTCCCCCTCCCACACCCATTGCGGTACACCCTTCACACGTTTCGTTGCCCCTTTGGGAGCTCCACCGACGGCCCCAGGGCTGCGTTCGCTTTTGCGGCGCATGCGGTTCCACTCCCCATTTCGGCACACCCCTCACACGTTTCGTGGCCCCGTAGGGAGCTCCACCGAAGGCCCCGGTGGCTGCGTTCGCTTTTGCGGCGCATGCGGTTCCACCCCCCATTTTGGCACACCCCTCACACGTTTCGTGGCCCCTAGGGAGCTCCACCGACGGCCCCAGTGGCTGCGTTCGCTTTTGCGGCGCATGCGGTTCCACCCCCCATGTCGGCACACCCCTCACACGCTTCGTGGCCCCATAGGGAGCTCCACCGAAGGCCCCAGTGGCTGCGTTCGCTTTTGCGGCGCATGCGGTTCCACCCCCATTTCGGCACACCCCTCACACGTTTCGTGGCCCCATAGGGAGCTCCACCGGGCCCCAGTGGCTGCGTTCGCTTTTGCGGCGCATGCGGTTCCACCCCCCATTTCGGCACACCCCTCACACGTTTCGTGGCCCCATAGGGAGCTCCACCAAAGGTCCCAGTGGCTGCGTTCGCTTTTGCGGCGCATGCAGTTCCACCCCCCATTTTGGCACACCCCTCACACGTTTCGTGGCCCCATAGGGAGCTCCACCGAAGGCCCCAGTGGCTGCGTTCGCTTTTGCGGCGCATGCGGTTCCACCCCCATTTCGGCACACCCCTCACACGTTTCGTGGCCCCATA
The DNA here is from genome assembly GCA_963575745.1 of Prorocentrum cordatum. Taxonomy (NCBI): domain Eukaryota; class Dinophyceae; order Prorocentrales; family Prorocentraceae; genus Prorocentrum; species Prorocentrum cordatum. The sequence continues at coordinate 267,198 of CAUYUJ010014413.1, forward strand.
GGGAGCTCCACCGAAGGCCCCAGTGGCTGCGTTCGCTTTTGCGGCGCATGCGGTTCCACCCCCCATTTCGGCACACCCCTCGCACGTTTCGTGGCACGCACACCCCTCACTCGTTTCGTGGCCCCATAGGGAGCTCCACCAAAGGTCCCAGTGGCTGCGTTCGCTTTTGCGGCGCATGCAGTTCCACCCCCCATGTCGGCACACCCCTCACACGTTTCGTGGCCCCATAGGGAGCTCCACCGACGGCCCCAGTGGCTGCGTTCGCTTTTGCGGCGCATGCGGTTCCACCCCCCATTTCGGCACACCCTCCACACGTTTCGTGGCCCCATAGGGAGCTCCACCAAAGGTCTCAGTGGCTGCGCGTTCGCTTTTGCGGCGCATGCGGTTCCACCCCCCATGTCGGCACACCCCTCACACTTTTCGTGGCCCCATAGGGAGCTCCACGGAAGGCCCCAGTGGCTGCGTTCGCATGCGGTTCCACCCCCCATTTCGGCACACCCCTCGCACGTTTCGTGGCCCCATAGGGAGCTCCACCGAAGGCCCCAGTGGCTGCGTTCGCATGCGGTTCCACCCCCCATGTCGGCACACCCCTCACACGTTTCGTGGCCCCACAGGGAACTCCACCGAAGGCCCCAGTGGCTGCGTTCGCATGCGGTTCCACCCTCCATTTCGGCACACCCCTCGCACGTTTCGTGGTCTGAGGCGGCACCATCGAATGCCGCAGCGGCAGGTTCGGCATGTCGGTGTTGCCCCATGTCTGTACACCCCTCACACGTTTCGTGGCCTCATAGGGAGCTCCACCGAAAGCCCCAGTGTCAGGGTTCGCATGGCGGCCTTGGGCCATTTCGGCACACCCCTCACGAGGATCGTGGCCCCATGGGAGCCCCACCGATGTCGCCCGTGGCAGCATCCTTCATGGCTCTCAGAGCCCTCTCCTGCTTCTGCTCCTCGGTCAGGGGGACGCCGTCCTCGTCGTCGTCGGGACGGCCACGAACGTGTCCCTGAGCATGTCGGGCCCCGGCGGGGAGCCGTGGCTACATAGGGAGCGCGGGCGAAGATGGTATTCACAACTGCGGTATTCACAACTGCGTATGGTTGGGTCCTTCGCCAGGCTAATTTTGTATCTTTAGGGGTTCTCCTCGGGGGTTCTCGTCTTCACAGCTGGATCCGCCTCGCCATTCTGGCCAGAACACGGTCCAAGAGAGGTCTGGCGAAGGGGAGGAGGACGTTGATGACGAGATGGGTGCCGCCGAGCAAGGAAATTTTCTGGCGAATCTGAGCTGTCCAGGGAGGATGACGAGGATGACGAGGAGGGTACGAGTGATGACGAGGAGGGGGATCATGAGGAGAAGGGCTCAGGGCGAGGATGACGAGGAGGGGGACGAGGATGACGAGGAGGGGGATCAGGATGACGGGGAGGGGGACGAGGATGACGAGGAGGGGAACGAGGATGACGAGGAGAAGGGCGAGGGGTATCATGAGGAGCAGCGCCGGCGAGCGGCGTGGCGGGGGGGCGGTCGCGGGCCTTGGCAGGCCTGGCGCATGGGACCGCGCAGGAGCACTTCTGCCTCTTCGCTGCTGCTGGTGCTGCTGCTGCCGCTCCTGGTTCTTCTCCTCCTCCTCCTCCTTCCCCTCCTCCTCCCCGTCCTCCTCCTCCTCCTCCCTCCTCGCCCTCCTCCTCTCCTCCTCCTCCTCCTCCTCCTCCCCCCTCCTCCTCCTCCTCCTCCTCCCCCTCCTCCTCCTCCTCCTCCCTCTCCTCCTCCTCCTCCCTCTCCTCCCCCTCCTCCTCTTCCTCCTTCTCCCCCTGCTCGATCTCGGTCTCCCTTTGCTTCTGGTGCAGATGCTGCCCCTCCTCCTTCCCAAGTTTTGCCCTGCGAAGAGTGTGGGCAACCTTACCAAGGGTACTCTTGCATTCTTTACCCCTCCGGCCCATGATGGCCAACCTCGTTCGACAACGCCAACGTGGCCTTCCAAGGCCCTTTCATCCTTACCGCACATCCTTCTGATACCGGTCGACTGTAGGAGGAGGCGGCCAGAAAAATGATTCTTTGGCCTACAGTGGGAACCAATGCCAAGAAGCACCTTGCTTGCCTCCAGGGTGCCTCGGGTTTCTTGGGCTTCGATGGGTTTGCTATGGAAAGCGTGACGTTCCCACACCAAAGATCAGTGAACGCCCTGGGGTCTCAGGGTTGGGTTTCTTGCGAAGGTTTCTTGCGAAGGTTCCTTGTGGTCGAGCTCCTGCGGTACGCCGCGCCGCCGACCCCTGGCGGGGCGAGCCCACGGCCCCGTTCTCTTGTGGAGGCTCTGTATGCCCCGGCTGGGGGGGGCCCTCCTGCGGCCGTCTCCTGGGGCCGCCTCGAGGGCCCGTCGGGCCTTCGTGGGCTGCCCGGGACCGGCGAGCGCCGGACGTTGCCGGGAGTCTGGCTGCTGCTGATGGGTGCATTGACCACCACCACCACCGTAAGTTGAAGGGGGGGGGTCCTCCTCTTCGTCCTCCTCCTCCTCCTCCTCCTCCTCCTCCTCCTCCTCCTCACCGTAAGGTTGGGGGGGTCCCCTTCGTCGTCCTCCTCCTCCTCCTCCTCCTCCTCCTTTTCCCCTTCCAGCTTCTGCTGGTGGTGGTGGTGGAAAACAGGCCCATCAGCTGCGCTCTCGGACTCGAAGAAGGCAAAAACGCCATAAGCATACACTTGTGGTGCTTCGCGCGGATTGCTTGGATCGGCGCCTGGGCCCCTGGCGCGCTCCGCGCGCCAGGGGGAGGGTCCCAGCTCAGATCCAAGAAATCCGCGCGGAGCGCCAAAAGTTATGCTTATGTCGTTCTCTCATCCTCGACGGCAGGAGTCTGACTGCTGCGCTGCGCCTTCAGACGGCACGAGTACCCAATCCACGCTAATGGAACCAGTCGCCGGCAGTGTGCTGCCTGGCAGGCCTCGCAGTTCGTCCCGAGGGTCGAGAGTATAGATCGACGAGCGAAGGAGGAGCTCCTGGAAGGAAGGACAGCGGGGGCAAGGCCACGCAGAGGATGGAGGAATGGCGTCGCGGGCGGCGGGATGGACATCCAAATAGTGGGGCGCAGCATGCCTCTCTCTCTCTCTTTTTTTGTTCTCTCTCTCTCTCTCTCTCTTTCTCTTTACATTCACGCCGGTCGTTGAAAGTGGATGGTTTTTGGATTCCCATATTCCATCTACTTCGAGCGTCTTCCTACTCCAATAACCGATATGTTTCCGCTGCGTTTTGTTATTCCCTGGCAGGGCCTGAATCCAACCTACTTTTTCCGCCTTCCTACTTCATTTTTTAAAGTATGTTTTACGATCAGCGTGTATGGATGTATGTATGCATGCATGCATGTGTCTACGACTTTATGTATACATGTATGTATGTATACATATATGTGTATATATACACGTACGAATGTATGCATGCATGCATGCACGAATGTACGTCTGTATGTATGCATATATGCGTGTGCATGCGTGTGTATGCGTATACATATATGTATGCCTGTAATGCATGTTTGTATCCATGTGTTTGCATTCATGCATGTATGCATGTATGCATGATGGATATATACATGTATGTGTATATATATATATACATACATACATGCATACATACATGTATGTGTGTGCATGTATGTATGTCTGCATGTGTGCACGTACATACATACACACATACATGTATGTGTATGTATGCGTGCATGCATATATACACATATGTATGCATGCATGCATACGTGTCTGCATGTGTATGTATATATTCATGCTTGCATGCATGCATGTATGTACGTGTGTCTGCATGCATGTATGCATGCATGCATGCATGCATGTATGTAATGTATGTATGCATGCATGCATGCATGTACGTTTCTATGCATGCATGTACGCATGCACGCATGTACATGCATGTGTATGTGTGTATGCACGTATTTATGTACGCATTTATGTATGACTGTCTGTCTATCTGTCTGTATGCGTGTGTATATCTATATATATGTATATCTATGTATGTGTGTATGCATGTATGCATGTATGTTTGCATGCATGTATGTATGTACAGCTGTATACATGTGTACATGTATGCATGTAATCACGCACGCATGCATGCGCGTATGTATGCATGCACGTATGCATGCATGCATGCATGTGCGTATGCATGCATGCATACATGTACGAATGTATATATCTATATATATATAGAATGTATTAGTGTATGTATGTATGCATGTATGCATGTATGTGTGTGTGTGTATGCATACGTGTATATATGCATGTATGCATGTATGTACGTACGTATGTATGGGTGTATGCATGCATGCATGTATGTATGTATGGTTGCATGTATATGTATGTATGCAGGTATGTATGTATGCATGTATGTATGTATGCATGCATGTATGTACGTATGCACACACATATATATGCATGTATGCATGCACGTATGTATGTATGGATGTATGCATGTATGCATGTATGCATTGATGCATGTATGCATGTATGCATGTATGCATGTATGCATGTATGCATGTATGTACGTATGAATGAATGAATGAATGAATGAATGAATGAATGAATGTATATGTGTGTATACATCTATGGAAGAGCGTGTTCTACCGCTGCTGGCGGAAAACCGAGGGGGGTCTCTGGGGGTTCCCAACCCGTCCCCCCCCTTCGAAAACAGGGGGGGGCACTACCTGTTCGACCCCCCCCCAGTCCATCATGAAAAGGGGGATGGGGGTCACTACTGGTTCGAACCACCCCCCCTCCCCCGCCGACAAACGATTCCCGCTCCTCGGGACAGTGGGACAATGGTGGGGACATTGGGACAGTGGTGGGGACGGTGGTGGTGGGGACAGCGTTGTGGGAACAGTGGGACAGTGGTGGAGACAGTGGGGACAGTGGGACAGTGGTGGGGACGGTGGTGGTGGGGACAGTGGTGAGGGGACGGTGGGACAGTGGTGGGGACTGGTGGGGACACTGGGGACAGTGGGACAGTGGTAGGGACGGTAATGGTGAAGACAGTTGTGAGAATGGTGGTGAGGACGGTGGTGGGACAATGGGACAGTGGTACAGAGGGGGGGGAGAGTGGTGGGGACAGTGGGGACAGTGAGACAGTGGTGGGGACAGTGGGGACAGTGGGATAGCGCAGTGGGACAGCCGTGGGGACAGTGGGGACAGTGGGACGGTTGTGGGGACAGTGGGGACAGTGGGACGGACAGCGGTGGGGTCAGAGGGGACAGAGGGGACAATGGGGAGAGTAGGACCGTGGTGGGGACCGTGGTGGGGACAGTGGGGACAGTGAAGCACTGGTGGGGGCACTGGTGGGGACAGTGGGGACAATGGCGGGAACAGTAGGGACAGTGGGACAGTGGTGAGGACAGTGGGACAGTGGTGGGGATTGTGGTGGTGGGGACAGTGGTGTGGGGACAGTGGGACAGTGGTGGGGACTGGTGGGACACTGGGGACAGTGGGACAGTTGTGGGGACGGTGGTTGTTGGGACAGTGGTCAGGGCGGTGATGAGGACGGTGGTGGGACAATGGGACAGTGGTACAGTGGGGACAGTTGGGACAGTGGTGGGAACAGTGGGACAGCTCAGTGGGACAGCGGCGGGGAGAGTGGGAACACGGGGACAGTGGTGGGGACACTGGGGACAGTGGGACAGTGGTGGGGACAGTGGGGACAGTGGGGAGAGTGGGACCGTGGTGGGAACAGTGGTGGAAACAGTGGGGACTGGGACAGTGGTGGTGTGGGCGGTGGTGGTGGGGACAGTGGTGAGGGCGGTGGTGAGGACGGTGGTGGGACAATGGGATAGTGGTACAGTGGGGACAGTGGTGGGAACACTGGGGACAGTGGTGGGAACAGTGGGGACAGTGGCGGGAACAGTGGGACAGCTCAGTGGGACAGCGGCGGGGAGAGTGGGGACAGTGGGACAGTGGTGGGGACACTGGGGACAGTGGTGGGGACTGGGGACAGTGGGGAGAGTGTGGGACCGTGGTGGGAACAGTGGCAGTGGGCATTGCGACAGTGGTGGGGGACTGGGGTACTGGTGGGGACATGGGGACAATGGTGGGGACAGTGGGGACAGACCCCCTTCAGTTTTCTGGAGATGGGGGGGGGTTCGAACCGGTAGTGACCCCCTCCGGTTTTTGGAGGGGCGGGGGGGGGTTCGAGACGGTAGTGAACCCCCCCCCTCCGGTTTTCCGGAGGGACGGGGGGTTTTGCCGGGGGGCAGGGAGGGGGGGGGTGGGGTGGGGGGAATTTTCGGGAGGGGGGGGGAATTTTCGGAGGGGGGAGACCCCCAGGTTCGGAGGAGGAGGGGGGGAATTTTCGACAGTAAAACGGCGGTGGATCACGCTTTCTCGTCTGTATGTATGTATGTATGCATGCATGCATGCATGCATGTATGTATGTATATATATATATATAGATGTATGTATGCATGTATGTATGTATGTATGTGTGTATGTATGTATGTATGTACGTATGTATGTATGTATGTATATGAATGTATACAGGTATGAATGAATGTATGTATGTTCTTATGCTTGTATGTGTGTATATGTGCATGTGTGCATGTGTGTATGCAGGTACTGTATTGTAGTGAATTGTAATGTACTGCGTTGCAATGTAATGTCATACCATGTTGTGTAATATTTGGTAATCTAGTGTGTGTATGCATGTTCATGTATATGTAGACGGATGTGTACATGCTCTATATGTATATGCATTCGCATATGTACATGTATATGTATATGTATATGTCTATGTATATGTATATGCATATATGTATGTGTGTCTAGATATGTATGTGGATCTGCACATTCGTATGTATGTATGTATGCATGTGTGTACGCATGTATGTATGCATGTGTGTATGTATATGCGTATGTATGTATGTATGTATGCATGTATGTATGTATGTATGTATATATGTATGTACGTATGTATCTATGTATGTATGTATGCATGTATGTATGTATGTATCTACGTATGTTTGTATGCATGCATGCATTTATGCATGCATGTATGTAGGTATCTGTATGTGCATGCGCATGTGTATGTGTACGTGTATGCATATGTGCATGTGTATGTGTGCATGTGTATGTGTCTATGTATGTGTATGTGTTAACGCATATATATATATATATGTGTCTGTGGATGTTTATGTATAGGGGTAGGTGCTTGTATGCATGTATACACACATATATATGTATGCATGCATGTGTATATGACTGTGTTTATGTGTAAGAATGTTTACATGTCGATGTTTTCTTCATGGATATGTATATGTATATGTGTATGTAGGTGTAATGCATATGCATATGCATTGCAGTATAACGAATGTAGTCTAGTGTGTGTATGCATGCTCATACACATGTACGTTTGTGTATATGTACATGTATATGTATATGTATATGTACATGTATACAACTATATGTATATGTTTATGCATGCGTTTCTGTTTTGTATGCATACGTATGCATAGCTCTATGTCTATGTATTTGTATAGGTGTATGCATAGGTATATGTATTTGTATATGTATATGTATATGTAGATGTATTTGTATCTGTATATGCATATGTGCATGGTTATGCTATGCATATGTATATGCATATATATACATATATATATACATACATGTATGTGTATATGTCTGTGTCTATGTCTATGTATATGTATATGTATATGTATATGTATATGTATGTGTATATGAATTTGTATATGTATATGTATAGACATGTATGTATGTATGTATGTATGTATGTATGTATGTATGTATGTATGTATGTATGTATGTATGTATATATGTATGTACTTTTGTATATGTATATGTATATGGGTCTGCTTGTATAGGTGTGTGTGTATATGTACATGCAAGGAGAGACCAGCAGGGGAACTGTCTAGGCAGTCGGCCAAGCCCGCCACTAAGAGGTCTCTTTGCTGGCTTGTCGGAGGCCCCCTGGAGGCACTTTTGGGGATTATTTGGGGCTCCTTGGGGGGGCTTCTGAGGGCTTCCCGACGGCATTTTCAGGGCCTCATTTGCGGCTTCATCATGGGGGCGTCTCAGGGGCCACCCAGGGGATTTTGGACCCATTTTGGGGTGAAGGGCTCGAGAAGCCTCTTCGGCTTCCCCCTCTGAAGCCCCTCGCGGGGCCGTCTTGGGGACCCCGCTTCGGCGCTCTTGAGGCGATACTGGGGGCTCTGCACGCTGGGAAGGCCGAGAAGGCCCAAGTGTGAAAGTCATTTCTTTGGGGTGGGAACTCCCGAGAGGAGGTCCAGGACGCTTCCCGAGGACCGTCGTGGAGCATGCTGGACACACTCCCGGCGTCTCTTGGGGTTTTGGTCAGGCCAAGGATTCTTCGCATCGCCCGGATTTGTTCTCGGCATTGACCATCGAGGAGCATCCTGGACCCTGCGGCAAAAAGAAAGAGTGCTATCCCACACCTCGAGGAAAGCCCCAAAGGGTCGGCGAATATTGCCAAGCAGATCAGAGCGTCCTGGGAATTGGAGGGGAAACGCCATAAATATACTTTTGGCGCTTCGCGTGGATTTCTTGGGTCTGCGCTGGACCCCAGGGGCGGCGCCAGAGGCGCCAGCAGGGGGTCCCAGCGCAGATCCAAGAAACCCGTGTGGAGTGCCAGAAGTTTCGGTTTATGCCGTTTTTTTCCCTCTCCTACGGTTGAGTCCAAACCCTCCTTCTTTCCTCTTCTCCGCCCCCTCCTCTTGGCCTCTGCGGGCTCGGGCTCCTCCCCTCGCCCCTCCCCCCCCCGCCGTCCGCCATGCCCGCGACCCTCGCCAGCCGGGGCGTGGGGGGAGGAGACGAGATGATGCCCGAGGACATGGTGCGGGCGATCGTTGTCAAGACCGCCTTGCGCTGTCTCTCCTTCCGTCTCTCTCTCTCTCTCTCTCTCTCTCTTTCTCTCTCCCTATCTTTTGGTCGGGCATGCCCTCCTACAGGCGGGTTTTGGAAGATGAAGAAACACATAGTCAAAAAATAGCCATCGCCAGACTATTTTTCCCCTACTTGTGAATATCCCCTCCCGTAGAGGGACATGCCCGACTTAACCTTATGTGGGCCTGGACATCGTCGGCGGCGAGCCCGGGGGGAAGTGAGAAGGAGAGGCCTTCTCAGAGGGCTTGGAAGTCCCTGGCCTCCTGAGAAGTCTTCTAAGCCTTCCCCGAAGGCGCAGAAAACTTCCAGATGGCTCGGGGGCTCCTGAGATGTCCCTCGCCCGCCGCAGAGTAGAGGGCCATGCCGGACACGAGGTGGCGGCGGCGCCCTTCGTCACCAGATTTTTTTTTTTGTTTTTTTTTTTTTTGTTTCTTTTTTTTTCCCCCTCTCTCCTTATTCTTGAATCTTCCTCCTATAGAGGGACATGCCCGACCTGACTCTGTCTATCTTAGGCCTCCTAGATTGGGTCCGAGAAGATGGGGTCGGAGGATCGCGCCGTATCGTCGATGCGTCGGCGATGCGGCTCGATGTGTAAGCCCGATGGTCTCCACGCTGGCGTCGCCGATGCATCGCCGATGTCGCCGATGCATCGTCGATGCATCGGCGATGTGGCGACGCGGCGCGACCCTCCGACCCCATCTACTTCGACCTCATCTAGGAGGCCTCTAGCTATCCTTAAATCGGGCGGGTCCCCCTACAGGAGGAATATTCAAAAATACTCAAAAAATAGTATGGGTACGATTTTTTGATAATTTTTGAGACTTAATTGAGTATTTGTTGTCGATTTTTGATTTTTCGTCCAAAATCCGCCTGTCGGGGGACATGTCCGACCTAAGAGTAGGAGATCGACTACAGAATTGATGTGCTCCGAGAAGAAAATCGCCATGAACGTAGATTTTTGGCGCTCCGCGCGGATTTCTTGGAGCCGCGCTGGGCCCCACCGGCGGCGCCTCCAGCGCCGCCCCGGGCGCGCCCTCCGCACTAGGGAGGGGGATCCAGCGCGGATCCAAGAAATCCGCGCGAAGCGCCGAAAGTTTATCTTTATGTTTTTTTTTGTTTTTGTTTTTCTTCTATACAGAATTGGTTTACCTCAAACTTGTTTTGTTTGTTCGTCTGATTTTCGACGAGTGCGAAGACTGCTCGTAGATCTGAGAACATTCTACGTTCCTCTTTCGTAGATTCGACGGGCAAGCCAGTTTTGGGGTAGATCAATTCTGTAGTCGATCTCCTGCCCGACCAGTGGCCCCCGAGAGCGGAGGTCGTTCGGGTTTGAGCGGTCCGCGCGGTGTCAGAAGCCAGGGCAGGCGTCGGCAAGGCAGGGGCACGCCGTGTCCGTGCTCCTGCCCCCGCAGCGGTCGCCTCGCCTCTGCAGCCCTTTGGCACCGTGTGCATCTCGATTTGGGCTCAGTTGTCGCAGGCACGCCTGCTCCAGTGGCACGTCCAGCATCATCTGCTTCAGATCTCCCAGAGGTGGGCCGCACGGCGCACCGAAGTGTAGTTTTTTCCTCGCTTGGTCCTCACGCCTACCGCCCGATGCATCACCGCGCGCGGGTGCAGAGGTATCATCGGCACGCGGGGCTGACGAAGCGCCCAGTGCTGGCAGGCATTTCCGGCGCACTGGTACCAATCCCGGCCACGTCCAGAGCCGACAGGGACCCATCTTGGCCGCTGTGGCCACGGCCAGACCGCCTTTCACGGAGCCGCACACTCACACGCACGCACGCACGCACGCACACACACACACACCACACAAACATACACACACACATTCACACACTTTCACACACTTTCACACACATTCAACCACACTCACACACAAACGCATACACAAATGCATACACAAGTACACACACACACACGAACACAAACACAAACACAAGCACACATACACACATGCACGCATACACACATACGCACACACACACACACACGCGCACTCACGCACGCACGCAGGCCCGCCCGCCCGCCCGCGCGCTTTCGCACGCACACACACATACACACCAACACAGACAACACACACACAACACACCGACAACACAACACATCCACAGCACACCCTGACACCCGCCCACACTAAACATATTCACGCGCACATGCATGTACACATACACATACACACATACGTATGCACACATACACATACACATACACACATACACATACACGTACACACATACACATACACACGTACGCATACACATACACACATTCCTGCGAGACTCTCAGGACTACCTCCGCCCCGAGCCCAGCCGACCTCCGCCCGCGAAGGACGGACCGGTACCACCCGTACGTCGCCTGCCTCCTGAGCGTCGTGACCCTCGGAGGGGGGGGGCCCGGCAGGGTGCCCCTCGCTCGCCTTCCTCGCCGCCGCGGCCCCCGCGCTCGGAGCTCTCCGCCGCCCCTCTCGTCGTCGTCGTCGGTCCGTCGTCGGTCCGTCGTCGTCGGTCCGTCGTCGTCGGTCCGTTGTCGTCGTCGTCGTCCTCGTCCTCGTCCTCGTCCTCGCCCTCGTCTTCGTCCTCGCCCTCGTTCTCCTCGTCCTCGTCCTCGTCCTCGTCGTCGTCGTTTTCGTCGTCGTCGTCGTCGTTGACATCCTTACCGAAGTGTTTCAAGACGAAGAAATAAGAGCCCAAATAGGATCCCAAGATGGCTCCAAGAGCGCCTTGAAGATGCCGACCATGACGATTTCGCTAGGGACATCCTCAAAGAAACGGGAGCTCGGCAAACCAAACGGGAGCACGGCAGACCGCACAGGAGCACGGCAGGCCACAGGAGCGTGGCAGACCGCGCAGGAGCACGCCAGACCACGCAGGAGCACGGCAGATCACACAGGAGCACGGCAGATCACACAGGAGCACTGCAGACCACGGCAGGAACGTTGCAGATCATGGGAGCACGGCAAAGCACAGGAACACGGCAGACCACAGGATCACGGCGGACCACACAGGAGTACGGCAGACCACGCAGTAGCACGGCAGACCGTGGACCAGCTCACGCGCACGTGGCAGCGGCTCTGGCTCCAGGAAGGCTTCTCCAGTGGAGTCGGAACCCACTGGTGGGATGTTGGCTCCTGGACGCTGCCGCCCATCACCCTGGAGGCCTTTCAGCAGGCGTGCAAGCGCTTCGGCCCGTCAGTGGGGCTGGGCTGCGACAACTTGCACCCTCGCCAGCTCCTTTGCTGCCAGTGGCGCTGCAGCTTCGCCTGATTGACATCCTCACGGCGTTCGAGGACGAGCCTTCATCGATCGTGGGACAGGTGACGCTCATGGTTTTTATCCCTAAAGCTGACGGAGGGACGAGGCCCATTGCGCTGCTCCCGTTGGCCTTGCGGCTTTGGTCTCGCCTGAGGCAGCCGTGCTGTGCCCGATGGGAGTCAGACCACAACTTCCCCTTCTTTGAGGGTCGCGATGGCCGTGATTGTGAGCAAGCGGGTTGGATCCACAACTGCTTCGCGGGCTTCGCGATGGCCTCCCCGCAGTTCGAGGTGGCCAGCTTGTTCCTGGACATCCGCAAGTTCTACGAACACGTTCGCCACGACGTCCTCAGGGCGTCGGCCCAACGCTTCGGCTTCAACCTGAAGCTGCTGCGCGGCTTCCTCGCCATCTACCAGGCCCCGAGGATCGTGCTGGCAGGAGGCATGGCGTCGGCCCCCTTTGGGGCCAGTGGCGCAGTGCTGGCTGGCTGCGCGTGCGCGACGGCTGTTGTTAAGCTTCCCCTACTTGGAGGTCTCCTCGCAGCTGGGGCTCAGCGGCCTCTCGCCACCCTGCGCAACTTGGTGGACGATGTCTCGCTCCAAGTTGTCGGCTCGGCGAGGTTGGTTGTGGACCAGCTCGTGGGGGCCAGTGGGGAAGTGCTGCGACACCTGCGGGCCCACCACCTCCCGCTCAACGAGGGCAAGGCCGTGTTCCTGGCCTCGTCGGCGCAGGTGGCGGACGGCCTCGCTGCCAGCTGGGCCGCCCTCGGCTTCGAGGTCAAGCGCGGCCTCCAGGCCCGCAACCTGGGCACCGACGCCAACGTGACCCGCAGAGGGGTCCACGAGGGAGCCGCCCGTGCTGTGGGGGGCCTCTCCCGTGCCAGGCGGCTGCGTACCCTGAGCTCGGCGGGGGCCGCGGTGGTGCACATGCGCCGCGCAGGCCCAACCGCCGCCATGTTGTGGGGCAGGACGGTCACAGGGGTGCCCGACGGCGAGTTGCACTCCTGGCGCCTGGCGGCAGCGCGCTCGGCTGGGAAGCTTCCCAAGGGTGCCTCCCTTGGGCTGAGGCCCAGGGCGATCGAGGTGCAGCGCTCCACCGACCTGGACCCGAGCCCAGCTCTGGTGCGTGCCGCGGTGCAGATGGCAGCCAACCTCCTTCAGACGGGCGAGGTGCCCCTGAGGATGTTCGCCACCTGCCTGGTGGAGGCCGTGCGCAGGCACGGCAGCGCCAGGGCGCCCTGGGTGCGCTACAGGAATCCCGTCGACGCCCTTGCCCTCTCTCTGTCGCGGGTTGGTTGGCGTCTCTCGGCTGGGCACATCCTGCACACCGACGACGGCCACACCTTGGACATGTTGATCATGGCCCCCCGCGAGCTCGGGCTGTTGGCTGCCGCAGGTGCCCGCAGGGCCTCCGACAGGGCTGAGATGACGCGGCTTGGGCACGGAGCCGCCCCCTCCATGCCCTTGTTTTGGGACGCACTCGGGCAGGTCATCGGCCCGCGCGGCAGGTTTAGCTGCAGGGAGAAGGCCGCAGTGGTGAGCTACCTGTCGAACGCCCACTGGCCGCAGACTCGCCTCTTTGCGTCTGGCGAGCGGGGCCGCTCTCGCTGCTGCGCCTGCGGCGAGGCGCGTGGCAGCCTCTGGCGCAGGCTTGTCGAGTGCCAAGCCCTGGCCGCAGAGACGAGGGACTCGCTGTCCGCCCGCCTTCTTCGCTGCACCACTCGGGTGAGGCAGCGAGGTGAGGAGGCAGAGGAGTGCTTCTCCAGGTGTTGGCTGCCGCAGCCCCCGCAAACGGCCTGGAGGTCGGACGCGATGGCAGTCGTGTGGGTGAAAAGGCCTGCCGACGGGCTGCTAGGCGGTCGCCTCTACCTCGACGGCCCGGCGCTCGACCCTGAGTTCGAGTGCGTCCGCAGGGCTGGCCGGAGCATCGTGCAGTGCGACGAGTACGGCAACATGCAGGCGGCGGTGTACGGCACGGTCCGCCTCGACCCGTGCCCCTTCCAGACGGCGAAGAACGGCGAGGACTTCGCGGTCTGGATGCTGAGCCGCTACATCGGGCCTTCGATCAGCGAGCTCAACATCGACTGTGCGTCCACGGTCAGCTGCTTGAAGCTCGGCAGGAAGTGTGCGGCGGCGGCCAACAAGCCTAATGCGCACCTGTGGTCGGCCGTGTACGCCTCACTTGACGGGGACTCGCTCAAGGTGAACAAGGTGGCGGCCCACTGCACCGAGATCGATGTTCGCGAGGGCAGGATATCGGAGGCGCAGTGGCGTGGGAACGCCCACGCCGACAGGCTGGCGAAGGCGGGGGCGGCCCTCCACAGGGTCAGCGCGGCTGCCAGGCGTGAGTTCTTCGGCACGATGGCCTCCCTGAGGGCGACGAGCGAAGGACTGCCGTCACCTTCGCGGCCCCGCTGGAGGAGCGTGCTGACGGCCTGCTGGCGGCCCCCGCGAGCGGTTCGCGTGCCGCGCCCGCCGCCGTGGAGCCCCGCGGGGAGCAGGCAGGCAGCCGCCCCGCCGCTGATGGCGCCTGGGCCTCGGCGGCGCGCGACGGCGGAGTGGCATTGGGCGCCGTGGTCTTCGCCTTCGCTGGGCGCACCCTCGCGTGCGCCAGGTGCGGTGAGGACGGCGCCGAGCAGGAGATCATCGCGTGCACCAAGTGCGGAGCGTATGCGAGGCTAGGCGGGCGCTCTGGCTCGCAGCCCAAGCTGAAGGGGCGTTGTCCTGGTGCAACGGGCCTCCCCAAGTCGCTGCGGGACCAGAAGTCGCGGTGGGGGCGTGGCCTCCACCCTGGGGGCACGCCGCGCGTCCGCAACGCGCGGACGAAGGGGGCGGGGCCCCCCCGCCGTCGCAAGGAGGCCGAGGTGCCGCGGGACGCCAGGGTGCGCTTCCTGAAGTGGCTCGGAGTCCAGCCTGATGCCCCTGCAGGCGAAGAGCGCTCCGCCTCGGTGGCTGGCGCTGTTGGGAGCGGCGCTGGCGGTGCGGCCTCTTCCTCGACAGAGGCGCCCGTGGCGGCTGGAGGTGCTGCGGCGGGCGCGGGATCGTGGCAGGCCTGGCTGGGAGCCTACGGCCTCGATGAGGAGAGCCCTCAGAGCTGGGCTGCGGAGGCCGAGGAGGCCCGAGCTGAGCGTCAGAGCAGGAAGCGGCGCAGAGATGACGGTGATGGAGGTGATTGAGTCCTGGCTGGCCCCAGCCTTGGGGCGCTCGGACCGCGCGAACGCGCGTGTGCCGAGCTCTCGCTGCTCCTGGCTGTGGAGCGCCAGCCTGCCTCTCCTCCTGTCCTCCCTCTGCGTTCTCCTCCTGTCCTCCCTCTGCGTGTGGGGCCCCTGGTGGCCGCGGGCCTCGGCGCGAGGGCGTGAAGATTCTTGCGCCTCGCTTGCCTCGCCGTGCCGCCTGGGGCCGTGCAAGCATGTTTGGGGCTTCGCCCGTCGAATGTTTGCATGTTGTTTATATTCCAGCGCCTCGCGCTGATGCCCCTTGACGGGGGTCTTGAGCTGACGGGCCGAGCAGTGCCCCGGGGCCGATGCGCCCTGGAGGCAGCCTCCTGCGGCTCGTCTGGGCTCTAGGGGTCCCTTGAGGCCCGCCCCCTGTCTTGGGACGGCCCCTTTGGGCTAGGGCCTCTCAGTGGGGCCTGGGCCCTCAGTGGGCTCCCGTTCAGCCTTTATAGGCCCCGCGTTACACGTTACACGTTACATGGGTGCACAGCAAAAGACGTCAGGCGAGCACGGCAGACCACACAGGAGCACGGCAGATCGCACAGGAGCACGGCAGACCACACAAGAGCACGGCGGACCACAGGCGCCCGCCCGTCCAGCACGCAACCCGCACGCATACCGTACTCCCTCCCCCGCCCGCCCAGCACACACCCAGCATATGTGCACGCAGCAGACCACGGCAGCACCGGAGGCCATCACGGGCACACCACAGGAGCACGACAGACAAGCACGGTAGACCACGGGAACACGGCAGACCAACGCGACAGACCACGGCAGCACGGCAGACCAGCGCAGCAGACCATAGCAGCATGGCACACCAACACGACAGAACAGCGCGGCAGACCAACTCCATGATCCAATGGGATCTGTGCTGGTCGTCCGCGATACGTTTCTGAATTTCCAGAATTTCGCTTCCCGTTCCGGTCAGGTTTCGACGTCCGTTTCGCTCGAGACATCCTCAACAAATCGGCTCTGGAAGGGGCTCCGAACCTGCATTATCTCGGAATCGCCCCCGGAGAGCCTCAAAACGGCCCCAGAGAGCCCCCGAAGGCTCCCCAGGGGACCCATAGACCCCCAAGAGCCCCCCACGAGCCGCCTAGAGGCCCCCAAGAGCGCCCGAAAAGGCCCCGGGACTGCCCAAGAGGGCCCCCAAACGGCCCAATATAGTCCAAGATGGCGCCACGTTGGCCTGAGAGAGCCCCCATAGAACCCTAGGACATGCCCTTCTTCTTCTTCTTCTTTTTCTCCCTATCCTCCTTCTCCTCTGCTTTGTTCCTCTTCGTACTCGTCTTCTTCCATCTCTTCCTCTTCCTCGCGCTTGTCTTCCTTCTCGTTGTCCCTCTACCCCCCTCGCTGCCCTCCCCGTCATCCACGCTCCCACCCTCGACATCCGCCGCCTCGTCGTCGCCATCATCCTTTGTTCCTTATCCCCCCTACGAGCCCAATTGACAACATCGGCGCTTCCCGTTCTTGTCCGATCAGGTCTCTCCTCCCCTTGGAGCCGTGTGTTTTGGTGACCTGCTCCCCAGAGCCTTGGCGGCGCGCACCCCAGAGTGCCCCCAGCGAGGCGCACCCTGGGCTCTTGAGGAGGTGGAGTAGGACGAGGAGGAAAAATAATACCGGAGTAAACCCAATACGCATCAACGATGCTGCAAGAAGCCCTCCCTTCAAGTTTTAAGTCGGCCCTGTCCCTCTACAGGAGGCACATTCAAAGATGGGGACGTTTTTTTTGTTTCTTTTATTTTCTCTTCTTTGTTAGAAAAAACTATTCTTGAACATTTGTTTCTTTTTATAATGCTTTTTGCTCAAAACCTGCCTGTAGGGGGACATGCCCGACCTAATCCAAGTTCCCTCTTCATAGGTTCCTACAATAATTTACTTTCACTGCTGGCAGTGCCCCGTTGGAAGACAACCGTTAGATAATCTTCAACCGTGCCAAAACATCATTCCTTAGACCTCACCGCCTCGAATCAACGTTATCGTTGCGTCATGACGGTCCTGAATCGTGCCAGGACATTATTCTAGATGCTTCACGTTACCCCACCAGCCCATCCAGAACGAATGCCTAGGCGAGTTGCCTGATCAGGAATATGGAGGAGCATGCCGTGGACTGAAAGGCTGGGGAAGGCGTCATAACCCAAATTGGGGGGATTGGGAGGAGTAGGACGAGGAGAAGGGGGATGAGGAGGAGAAGGAGGATGAGGATGAGGAGGGGGAGGGGGGAGGGGGAGGGGGGGAAAGGACGGCCGCTTGGATGCCTCTCGAAGTCTCTTCGGATGCCTCTTGAGAGCTTCTTGGAGTCCTCTTGGGGCGTCTCATGAGCCTCTTGGCGGTCCCGTGTCCTGTTGGAGCGTTTTGGGTGCCTTGGGGGAGCTTCTTGGGGCCTCTCGGGGGTCTCTTGGGAGGCTCTCGAAGGCCTCTTGGGGTTTTTTCGGGGCCTCTTGGGCGCCTCTTGGGGCCCTCTTGGGGCACTCTCGGGAGCCTGGGGGGTCATCTTGGGGCCATCTTGGAGGAATTTGATCATAGAAGGGGGGGGGGTACCGAATTCGCGCCCCCTCAGCCCCCCAGAGGCCCACATGTGGCCCAAACCGCAGGAAGATCAGTAAGTTTCGCCTTCTCGCTGAGTTCGTCTTGGACGCTCCAACGATCCGCTACCCCCCCCGTCAATGTCCACGGGGAGGGGGTAGGGGCAGTGATAACCCCTCCCCGTTTGGGAAGAAGGGGGACTGCAAGAGGAAGCCCGCTAAACCACTCACGCCCTCACGGGCAGGTGGGATTCAGGGGGGTTCAGAAGAGGAGGAGGATGAGGAGGAGGAGGAGGAGGAGGAGGAGGAGGAGGAGGAGGAGGAGGAGAAGGAGAAGAAGGAGGAGGAGGAGGCGGAGGGAGGCGGAGGCGGAGGGGTGGCGGTGGCGGCGGAGGAGGAGGAGGTGGAGGCGGAGGAGGAGGAGGACGAGGAGGAGGAGGAGGCGGAGGCGGAGGAGGAGGCGGAGGAGGAGGCGGAGGAGGAGGAGGAGGAGGATGAGGAGGAGGAGGAGGAGGAGAAGGAGGCGGAGGAGGAGGAGGAGGAAGAGGAAGAGGAGGAGCAGCAGGAGGAGGTTGAGGGAGGAAGAGGAGGAGGAGGAGGAGGAGGAGGAGGAGGAGGAAGAGGAGGAGGAGGTTGAGGAGGAGCAGTGTACACCCAAGAGCAACCAACGATGTTGGAATGCAGCCTCCCCCAAGTTTCCTCTTCAATGAAGAGGGATCTCCCTCTTCAATGAACTGAACCGTTGTAGGGGCCGATGACGTAGGCCCCTACAACGGTTCATTTCCACAGAGGGACCTGCCTCGTTGGAAGACAACCGTTTGAAGACCCTGAAGCATGCCAAAACATTATTCTCGGTATTCCAACGCCACGGATGAACCTGACTGTTGCGTCTTGACGATCCTGAATCGTGCCAGAACGCCATTTCTGGGACCTCAACTCCGCGAATCATAGTAGCTGTCGCGCCCTCAGAATTGTGAATCCTTCCAGCACGCCATTTCTGGTACGTCGATCTTAGGAGCCCGCGAAACTCTGGCAGTTTTTTAACGAGAATGTGCCCGGCGCTAGGGCGAGAGCTACATTTTGAAAAGGAACCGCCCTCAATCCGTGAAGCCCTTGTATTTTTTAGCGAGAATGTGCGCGGCGCTACGGCGAGAGCCACATTTTGAAAACGACCCGCCCTCACTCCGTGAAACTGTCGTAAAGTTTGAAGACGAATGTGCGCGGCGCTGGGGCGAGAGCCACATTTTGAAAAGCACCCGCCCCCAATCCGTGAAAAGCTTGCAAATTTGAAAGCGAATGTGCGCGGCGCTAGGGCGAGAGACACATTTTGAAAGCCACCCGCCCTCAATCCATGAAGCTCTTGCAAATTTTGAAAACGAATGTGCGCGGCGCTAAGGCGAGAGCCACATTTTGAAAACGACCCGCCCTCACTCCGTGAAACTCTTGCAACATTTGAAAACGCATGTGCTCGGCGCAAAGGCGAGAGCCACATTTTGAACACCACTCGCCCTCCATCTGCGAAGCCGTTGCCAATTTTTAAGCTTCAGGGTCATAAATGGTGAGGAAGTCGCAGGCGAAACGCCCGGCTCGGGGCGCGACAGGGAGAATTTTTTCCTAAGGAGAAGCAGGAGGATGAGGAGGAAGGAGAGGAGGAGGAGGAGGAGGAGGAGGA
>CAUYUJ010014413.1:286847-309347 GCA_963575745.1 Prorocentrum cordatum
CCAGTTCTGCCTACGGTACCTCCAGTCTCCCTCTCTTCACATCTGTTCCGAGCAGGATATGGAGAGCGATGGACATCGCGAAGCGGCGGCCGCCGCGACACTCGAGGCGCTCGAGGCCATGCCGACCTTCCCGTCGCAGGAGGTCGCCACCCCTCTGCGTGCCGGCCCTCCTCCTCAATCTGATGATGAACTTCCTGACGGCCAGCCCCCAAATAAGCGTGCCGTCATCTCTTCGACGCACGGCGTCCACGACAACAAAGGTCAGGGAAAAGGTTTCGCTGCTGCATCTGGTGCGTCTTCCCCAGCCTTTGGTTCGAGCTCAGGTTACGGCAATGGATTTCCCCCACTGCCTGGAAGTGGCCTTCATTCCGCAGAGGAAATGGTTGCGATTCGTGCCCACGTGGATGCAGTTCAAGCAGCGTTGCAGCAGTCATTTGCAGCGGTGCAAAACAGTGTGCAGGCTTTCCTCTCTTCGATTTCGAATAATATTACAAGGTCGTTTCGAGACATCAGCCATGCGATGGAATCGAGAATCAATCGTGT
This sequence comes from Prorocentrum cordatum, assembly GCA_963575745.1. Lineage (NCBI taxonomy): Eukaryota > Dinophyceae > Prorocentrales > Prorocentraceae > Prorocentrum > Prorocentrum cordatum. The sequence continues at coordinate 287,391 of CAUYUJ010014413.1, forward strand.
GGAGAATCGTGCTGATGACCAAGATAAGCGTTTGGACCGCATCGAGAACCAGATCGCTCAGCTGCGACAGGAACTGCAGGTGGTCCAGAGTGAAGAGCCTCAACCGCCTCTCCGCCCGACTACGGGCTCCAGCTTCAACAGGGAGATCGACCGCTCCGTGGTGGTCATCCGCTCCCCGAAGCTGGTCACAAAGTCGAACATGCAGGACGCCCTGGCGGACTGGTTGCGCGACTGCAACATCAACGAGCAGGAGTACACCTTCGATGAGCAAGAACCTGCGGGAATCAGGTTCACGATGCGATTCTCTGGGTCCAAGAACTACGCCGGGCGGGAGGTCAACCAAGTCCTGGGCGCCCTCAAGACGCCCTCCCCTGGCAATGCCCCTCCAAATTGGAGGTCATTCCGTGCTGAGTCGATCGCCGATGGCGCAGTCAACCTGTTCGTCGGACCCGACAAGAACACGGAGATGGTGCGCCGCGAGCTGGGCTGTAAGAGGATCAAAGGCGTGCTGGTCCGCGAGTTCCCGCAGAAGCGCTTCTTCATGGACAGGCACAAGGGCGAGATATTGCTGGGCTGGAAGCCGATTTGCAAAGTCGTCCCTGTGGAGGGTCAGGATTCGCCGAATTTGTTGTGGGCTAAGGAGAACATGCGGGCTGAGGGTATGGATGTGCAGCGCATCCAGCAGCTCGCCACCGACTCCTTCGGCCCCGTCACCGAGACAGTGTGGAGCTCCTAGCACACTCAGTACCCTGTGGCATGGCCATGCAACGCAGGACGGTTCGCTTCACTTCGATTTGCGAGTGGTCACATGGAACGCGAGGGCGCTATTTCACCATGGTGATTCACTGAGGGTGCAAAAAGTGAGGCTGCTGCACCGTCTCGTGCTGTCTGGCACGATTGTCGCTTTGCAAGAGACGCGCGGAGCCCCGTGCGATGTCAGGGACCTTCTCCACTCCCTCCACCTCCCCCATCCAGGCGCACTGGTCTTTCCATAATGGTTTTCGTATTGGGGGCGTGATCGCCATTTTCCCTCGGTTCTTTCCGACCGAATCCCGCAGGGTCTCGTCGGGCGGCGTCCTCCCTCTTGTCTCGTTCTCCCCTCTGATCCCTGGCCGTGTACTTCAGACCAAGATAGGGGCGGTGAATGGACGGTGCTGGATCCATCACTTTAACATCCACAACCGCGGCCTGCCCGTGGCCGACAAGGTAGTTTTGTTCGGCGCGATGTCCGTCGCGCTCCAGGAGGCACATGGGGGGTCCCCTCAATAGATTGGTTCTCGTCGCTGGGGATTTGAACCTCTCATCCCATGAACCTCTCCCCTCTACCCTCCGAATGGTGACTTCAGTGTTTTTACTGACCCTCACCCCCGCCCCCTCCCTAGGGACTGGGGTCAGGCTTCGGCCCCCGCGGTGGAGTTTGAACTTCTCTCCCCCGCTCGATTCAACAGTCAGAGTTCGTCGCTGAGTTTCCTGGACAGGATCTTCTCCTCGTTGCCAGGCTGGATTCTCTCGCAATGCGCGTCAGGAGGGGGCGCCGCTGGACACCCTGGGCTGCTGGGCGCGAAGGGTCTCTCCGACCATGCGCCCGTTGTTGCTCGCATCCGCGTGCGGCTGCCCAGGCCTGAAGGGGGCAGGCCGATCCCCAAGGAGCTTTTTGCGTCGGCTCCGTGCAATTTCTTTCTAGATCGAGCTACTCGGGCGGCCATTTTTGACCACCTCTCCCCCCCCCCCCTTGCTCGCGAGTACTGCAAGCTTCTGGTAACGGAGGCGGCCCGTTTCGCCAGGAACCAGCTCATCCAGAAACATCCCCATACTCACATTTCCCGATTTCTGGTCGTCCGAGGAATGGCTCGTGCTTTGTTCCGCCAGGACTGGGTCTTGGCTCAGCGTCTTTTTCAGTCTCATCCTCATCGCCGAGAGCACCTCCTCCTGGACCCGAACACGTTCGCTATCTCCCTCCGCAACCCTATCCTCTTCACGACCCTCTCCAACGAGCTCCACCTCAAGACTGTTCAGACTACGGAGCGCGCTCTCCAGGCTAGTGCTCAGCGGCTATCGCGCCCGTCTGCGATCGCCCGTGTCTCTGCCCGCGCTCGCAGGGTCAATCGACTCGCGAGGCTGTGGCCCCCGTTCGATCGGAGACTGATGCTGTCGGGCGTTCGCGCGAGCGGAGGCGATGTTGTACAGACTCCCTCCGCGATCCTTTCGCATCTGACTCAGCACTGGGCCCCGATTTTCACAGCTAAGGAGTACCTCGACGAGGAGGCAGAAGCTTTCCTGGATATTTCCCCCCCCAAATGAATTGCGAGGACGCCCCCCCGCCTATCAGCACATCCAGAAATACCTCAAGGTCCAGACCCACAGTGCCCCAGGTCCTGACAGACTCCCATGCTGTGCCTGGCACTTCGCTCCTCGTGGCGCTGACGTGCTCCACAATTCGATGCGCTGGATTCACTCTGGGCAAAGCTTGCTCTTTGGATGCAACGAGGTTAGGGGCCGACCCGCCAGGGGAGGCTGCGGGCACCCGCCGTCCTGCGGAAAACCGGCCGCTGGGGCTGAACAACTGCGACAGCAAAGTGATCACGGGGGTCTCTGTGAAGCCTCTGACCCTCTCCCTTCCCTTGGGCCTCGACGAGGCCTAACGCGGTATCGTTCCCCGCCGAAGCTTTGGGCAGAACATTCTGGAGCTCGGCGCCGTGGGGCGACAAGCTAGTATGTGTGGTGCCCCCCTCCTCCACCTCCCCTCCCTCCTCTGTTTTGACTTCGGGCAGGCCTTCCCCTCCATGGCCCAACGTTGGCTGTTCGCGGTCCTGAAACGTGCTTCCCCTCCTCCCGCGCTCCTCCACCTCCTCCTGGATCTGTGCTCTGGCGCCATCTGCGCTGGCCTCATTGGTGGTCTCGAACAGGTCCTGTTCTGGGTCGCCAGTGGGGTTCCCCAGGGATGCCCTGCGAGCGGCGCGCTTTTCGCTATTGGGGCTGACCCTTTCCTTCGGATGTTTAGGGCTTTGCGAGGGCCTGTGCAGATGACATAGGCGCAATTTTATTCCAGCTGAAGGATGCGGTGGTCCTGTCCTCTGTCTTCCGCGTGGCGGAGTCGCTTGCGCACCTCTTTTTGAAGGTGCAGAAGTGCAAGCTCGTGCCGCTCGCTGACAAATATTCGGATCTATTAGCACGTCGATGTCATCGATTCCTTTCGACTCTGGTCCCGAGCTGGTCTGATTTCGAGATTTGCCTTATGGCGCTCTACCTCGGCCTCTGGTTAGGCCCCGCGGTTGCCCCATGGGCCTCGTGGAGAGCCCCCTGGGCCAAATATCTTCAGCGAGCCCGTGCTCTTTCGGAGTTGGGGGCCCAAACGGAGCTCGCGGCCGCAATGTGCGCGCGGCGAGTGCTCACTGTCCTCTCGAATGTTGGCCAGTACCAGCTCCTCTTGTCTGGGATGAGGAGAAAGGAGGCGGCTGTCCTGGCCAGTACTTTCAAGCTCCTGTGCTACCGAGTGGACGAGCAGGGCTGGCCGACTCTCGAGAAGTGGGGCGGCCCACGCATCAGGGGTGTTTGGTGCGCGAATGTCGCGCAGCTGGTGCGAGCGAGTCTTTGCACCTTCCCTGGTTGGCGCCCTCTGATCGGCAGCCTGAGGTCGTGCGCAGAGGACTCTCTCCCGCTCGTCACTATTCTCAGTGGTCACAGTTGGCCCGACTCCTGGCGCCAGCAGCTGTGGCCCGAGTTCTGGGAGTCCCCCGCGATGGTCAGCACCCTTGAGGCCGCCTCACAAGGGTCCCCCTCATCAGATCCTCCCCGAGATACACGCGTTCCTGCCATTCTACAGCTTCAACTTATCCAACATCAACATGCTCAACGTCATCTGCCTCGTGTCCTCCAGCCCCCCCATTGTCCTATTGCCCGCCTCGGTCTCAGTCAACCATCTCGCTGCGCTCTCAGAATTGTCGTTTATGCTGTTCACGTTCATAATGAGATTAGGACTTCGCCATCCCCGCTCAGTGCGAGGACGAGCGGAGCTATCATAAGGCTGGTCCGCCACCAGGTTGCCCGCCCAGCGACCTGATGGACCAGGCCCGCGGCTACGCTCGAGGAGGAGGAGGAAAAGGGGGGTGAGGCGGGGGAAGGGGGGGGGGGGGGGGGGGGGGGGGGGGGGGGAGGCTGAGAAGGGAGGGGGGGCGGACGAAGGAGGGGGCGGAGGCGAAGGAGCGGAGGCGCGGAGGAACGGAGGAACGGAGGAACGGATACTGATGAGGGTGATAATGCTGCTGCTGCTGATGATGCTGCTGCTGCTGATGATGATGATGATGGCGATGCCGATGGCGGTGATGCTGATGATGATGATGATGGTGATGGTGGTGATGATGATGATTCTGATGATGATGGTGCTGATGATCATGATGCGGATGGCGATGCTGGGGATGATGGCGATACTTGCGATGATGGTGATGATGATGGTGATGATGCTGATGATGCTGATGGTGATGCTGATGATGATGCTGATGGTGCTGATGATGATGGTGATGGTGGTGGTGGTGATGATGATGGTGATGATGATGATGCTGATGATGCTGGTGCTGCTGATGGTGATGCTGCTGATGATGGTGGTGGTGGTGATGATGACGATGGTGATGATGATGACGATGGCGATGATGATGATGACGACGACGATGATGATGCTGATGATGATATGACGATGATGATGGTGATACTGATGATGATGATGGTGGTCGTGGTGGTAATGATGATGCTGCTCTTGATGATGGTGCTGATGATGTGGATGATGATGATGCTGCAGATGATGATGACGCTGATGATGATGATGCTGATGATGGTGGTGGTAGTGATGAGAATTATGCTGATTATGATGATTTTGATGATGATGATGATAGGGGATGATGCTGATGATGATGATGCTGCTGATGATGATGCTGACGATGATGATGCTGATGATGGTGGTGGTGGTGATGATGATGATGCTGATGCTGGTGATGATGATAATGATGGTGCTGCTGGTAATGATGATGAGGAGGAGGATGCTGATGCTGATGATGAGGAGGAGGATGACGAAGAGGAGGACGAGGAGGATGATGCTGATGATGAGGGGGAGGGGGACGAAGATGAAGATGATGATGCTGATGATGATGATGATGATGATGATGATGTGATGCATGATTGTGATGATGATGATGATGATGGTGGTGGTGGTGATGGTGGTGATGATGCTGGTGATGTGATGCGCTGGGGCCTGCGGGATGGATTGATGATGATGCTGATGATGATGCTGAGTGCTGCTGATGTGCTGATGGATGTTGATGATGGACGATGATGAGGTGGATGATGCTGATGACCGGTGGTGGTGATGATGAGAATGTTTGATGATGATAATATGATGTGCTGAGATGATGATGGGAGATGGTGATGATGCTGATGATCGACTGGTTTATGATTGCTGCTGTTCTGGTGCCCAGGTGATGATGAGAGGGAGGAGGGTCAGGAGGAGGAGGGGGGAGGAGAAGAGGATGAGTAGGAGGAGGAGTAGGAGGAGGAGGAGGAGGAGGAGGTAGGAGGAGGAGGGGAGAGGAGGAGGAGAGGGGGAGGAGGAGGAGGAGGAGGAGGAGGAGGAGGAGGAGGAGGTCCGTAGCCATTTTGGCTCAAGCCATTTTGGCTCAAGGCCATATCGGGAACTCGACCCCCCGACTCAAGTGGCCTGGCCCGCCGCGCGCGAGTGAGACCCTGGAGAGTTGCCCCAGGACAAGGGTCTCCGCATTCTTTTCTCCCCTGCGGCGAGTCCGCAGCATGCCCAGTTCTGCCTACGGTACCTCCAGTCTCCCTCTCTTCACATCTGTTCCGAGCAGGCTATGGAGAGCGATGGACATCGCGAAGCGGCGGCCGCCGCGACACTCGAGGCGCTCGAGGCCATGCCGACCTTCCCGTCGCAGGAGGTCGCCACCCCTCTGCGTGCCGGCCCTCCTCCTCAATCTGATGATGAACTTCCTGACGGCCAGCCCCCAAATAAGCGTGCCGTCATCTCTTCGACGCACGGCGTCCACGACAACAAAGGTCAGGGAAAAGGTTTCGCTGCTGCATCTGGTGCGTCTTCCCCAGCCTCTGGTTCGAGCTCAGGTTACGGCAATGGATTTCCCCCACTGCCTGGAAGTGGCCTTCATTCCGCAGAGGAAATGGTTGCGATTCGTGCCCACGTGGATGCAGTTCAAGCAGCGTTGCAGCAGTCATTTGCAGCGGTGCAAAACAGTGTGCAGGCTTTCCTCTCTTCGATTTCGAATAATATTACAAGGTCGTTTCGAGACATCAGCCATGCGATGGAATCGAGAATCAATCGTGTGGAGAATCGTGCTGATGACCAAGATAAGCGTTTGGACCGCATCGAGAACCAGATCGCTCAGCTGCGACAGGAACTGCAGGTGGTCCAGAGTGAAGAGCCTCAACCGCCTCTCCGCCCGACTACGGGCTCCAGCTTCAACAGGGAGATCGACCGCTCCGTGGTGGTCATCCGCTCCCCGAAGCTGGTCACAAAGTCGAACATGCAGGACGCCCTGGCGGACTGGTTGCGCGACTGCAACATCAACGAGCAGGAGTACACCTTCGATGAGCAAGAACCTGCGGGAATCAGGTTCACGATGCGATTCTCTGGGTCCAAGAACTACGCCGGGCGGGAGGTCAACCAAGTCCTGGGCGCCCTCAAGACGCCCTCCCCTGGCAATGCCCCTCCAAATTGGAGGTCATTCCGTGCTGAGTCGATCGCCGATGGCGCAGTCAACCTGTTCGTCGGACCCGACAAGAACACGGAGATGGTGCGCCGCGAGCTGGGCTGTAAGAGGATCAAAGGCGTGCTGGTCCGCGAGTTCCCGCAGAAGCGCTTCTTCATGGACAGGCACAAGGGCGAGATATTGCTGGGCTGGAAGCCGATTTGCAAAGTCGTCCCTGTGGAGGGTCAGGATTCGCCGAATTTGTTGTGGGCTAAGGAGAACATGCGGGCTGAGGGTATGGATGTGCAGCGCATCCAGCAGCTCGCCCACCGACTCCTTCGGCCCCGTCACCGAGACAGTGTGGAGCTCCTAGCACACTCAGTACCCTGTGGCATGGCCATGCAACGCAGGACGGTTCGCTTCACTTCGATTTGCGAGTGGTCACATGGAACGCGAGGGCGCTATTTCACCATGGTGATTCACTGAGGGTGCAAAAAGTGAGGCTGCTGCACCGTCTCGTGCTGTCTGGCACGATTGTCGCTTTGCAAGAGACGCGCGGAGCCCCGTGCGATGTCAGGGACCTTCTCCACTCCCTCCACCTCCCCCATCCAGGCGCACTGGTCTTTCCATAATGGTTTTCGTATTGGGGGCGTGATCGCCATTTTCCCTCGGTTCTTTCCGACCGAATCCCGCAGGGTCTCGTCGGGCGGCGTCCTCCCTCTTGTCTCGTTCTCCCCTCTGATCCCTGGCCGTGTACTTCAGACCAAGATAGGGGCGGTGAATGGACGGTGCTGGATCCATCACTTTAACATCCACAACCGCGGCCTGCCCGTGGCCGACAAGGTAGTTTTGTTCGGCGCGATGTCCGTCGCGCTCCAGGAGGCACATGGGGGGTCCCCTCAATAGATTGGTTCTCGTCGCTGGGGATTTGAACCTCTCATCCCATGAACCTCTCCCCTCTACCCTCCGAATGGTGACTTCAGTGTTTTTACTGACCCTCACCCCCGCCCCCTCCCTAGGGACTGGGGTCAGGCTTCGGCCCCCGCGGTGGAGTTTGAACTTCTCTCCCCCGCTCGATTCAACAGTCAGAGTTCGTCGCTGAGTTTCCTGGACAGGATCTTCTCCTCGTTGCCAGGCTGGATTCTCTCGCAATGCGCGTCAGGAGGGGGCGCCGCTGGACACCCTGGGCTGCTGGGCGCGAAGGGTCTCTCCGACCATGCGCCCGTTGTTGCTCGCATCCGCGTGCGGCTGCCCAGGCCTGAAGGGGGCAGGCCGATCCCCAAGGAGCTTTTTGCGTCGGCTCCGTGCAATTTCTTTCTAGATCGAGCTACTCGGGCGGCCATTTTTGACCACCTCTCCCCCCCCCCCCTTGCTCGCGAGTACTGCAAGCTTCTGGTAACGGAGGCGGCCCGTTTCGCCAGGAACCAGCTCATCCAGAAACATCCCCATACTCACATTTCCCGATTTCTGGTCGTCCGAGGAATGGCTCGTGCTTTGTTCCGCCAGGACTGGGTCTTGGCTCAGCGTCTTTTTCAGTCTCATCCTCATCGCCGAGAGCACCTCCTCCTGGACCCGAACACGTTCGCTATCTCCCTCCGCAACCCTATCCTCTTCACGACCCTCTCCAACGAGCTCCACCTCAAGACTGTTCAGACTACGGAGCGCGCTCTCCAGGCTAGTGCTCAGCGGCTATCGCGCCCGTCTGCGATCGCCCGTGTCTCTGCCCGCGCTCGCAGGGTCAATCGACTCGCGAGGCTGTGGCCCCCGTTCGATCGGAGACTGATGCTGTCGGGCGTTCGCGCGAGCGGAGGCGATGTTGTACAGACTCCCTCCGCGATCCTTTCGCATCTGACTCAGCACTGGGCCCCGATTTTCACAGCTAAGGAGTACCTCGACGAGGAGGCAGAAGCTTTCCTGGATATTTCCCCCCCCAAATGAATTGCGAGGACGCCCCCCGCCTATCAGCACATCCAGAAATACCTCAAGGTCCAGACCCACAGTGCCCCAGGTCCTGACAGACTCCCATGCTGTGCCTGGCACTTCGCTCCTCGTGGCGCTGACGTGCTCCACAATTCGATGCGCTGGATTCACTCTGGGCAAAGCTTGCTCTTTGGATGCAACGAGGTTAGGGGCCGACCCGCCAGGGGAGGCTGCGGGCACCCGCCGTCCTGCGGAAAACCGGCCGCTGGGGCTGAACAACTGCGACAGCAAAGTGATCACGGGGGTCTCTGTGAAGCCTCTGACCCTCTCCCTTCCCTTGGGCCTCGACGAGGCCTAACGCGGTATCGTTCCCCGCCGAAGCTTTGGGCAGAACATTCTGGAGCTCGGCGCCGTGGGGCGACAAGCTAGTATGTGTGGTGCCCCCCTCCTCCACCTCCCCTCCCTCCTCTGTTTTGACTTCGGGCAGGCCTTCCCCTCCATGGCCCAACGTTGGCTGTTCGCGGTCCTGAAACGTGCTTCCCCTCCTCCCGCGCTCCTCCACCTCCTCCTGGATCTGTGCTCTGGCGCCATCTGCGCTGGCCTCATTGGTGGTCTCGAACAGGTCCTGTTCTGGGTCGCCAGTGGGGTTCCCCAGGGATGCCCTGCGAGCGGCGCGCTTTTCGCTATTGGGGCTGACCCTTTCCTTCGGATGTTTAGGGCTTTGCGAGGGCCTGTGCAGATGACATAGGCGCAATTTTATTCCAGCTGAAGGATGCGGTGGTCCTGTCCTCTGTCTTCCGCGTGGCGGAGTCGCTTGCGCACCTCTTTTTGAAGGTGCAGAAGTGCAAGCTCGTGCCGCTCGCTGACAAATATTCGGATCTATTAGCACGTCGATGTCATCGATTCCTTTCGACTCTGGTCCCGAGCTGGTCTGATTTCGAGATTTGCCTTATGGCGCTCTACCTCGGCCTCTGGTTAGGCCCCGCGGTTGCCCCATGGGCCTCGTGGAGAGCCCCCTGGGCCAAATATCTTCAGCGAGCCCGTGCTCTTTCGGAGTTGGGGGCCCAAACGGAGCTCGCGGCCGCAATGTGCGCGCGGCGAGTGCTCACTGTCCTCTCGAATGTTGGCCAGTACCAGCTCCTCTTGTCTGGGATGAGGAGAAAGGAGGCGGCTGTCCTGGCCAGTACTTTCAAGCTCCTGTGCTACCGAGTGGACGAGCAGGGCTGGCCGACTCTCGAGAAGTGGGGCGGCCCACGCATCAGGGGTGTTTGGTGCGCGAATGTCGCGCAGCTGGTGCGAGCGAGTCTTTGCACCTTCCCTGGTTGGCGCCCTCTGATCGGCAGCCTGAGGTCGTGCGCAGAGGACTCTCTCCCGCTCGTCACTATTCTCAGTGGTCACAGTTGGCCCGACTCCTGGCGCCAGCAGCTGTGGCCCGAGTTCTGGGAGTCCCCCGCGATGGTCAGCACCCTTGAGGCCGCCTCACAAGGGTCCCCCTCATCAGATCCTCCCCGAGATACACGCGTTCCTGTCATTCTACAGCTTCAACTTATCCAACATCAACATGCTCAACGTCATCTGCCTCGTGTCCTCCAGCCCCCCCATTGTCCTATTGCCCGCCTCGGTCTCAGTCAACCATCTCGCTGCGCTCTCAGAATTGTCGTTTATGCTGTTCACGTTCATAATGAGATTAGGACTTCGCCATCCCCGCTCAGTGCGAGGACGAGCGGAGCTATCATAAGGCTGGTCCGCCACCAGGTTGCCCGCCCAGCGACCTGATGGACCAGGCCCGCGGCTACGCTCGAGGAGGAGGAGGAAAAGGGGGGTGAGGCGGGGGAAGGGGGGGGGGGGGGGGGGGGGGGGGGGGGGGGGGGGCGGAGAAGGAGGGGGTGCGGAGAAGGATGGGGGGGCGGAGAGGGGGGGGCGAAGGAGCGGAGGCGCGGAGGAACGGAGGAACGGAGGAACGGATACTGATGAGGGTGCTAATGCTGCTGCTGATGATGATGCTGCTGCTGATGATGATGATGATGACGATGCCGATGGCGATGATGCTGATGATGATGATGATGGTGATGGTGGTGATGATGATGATTCTGATGATGATGGTGCTGATGATCATGATGCGGATGGCGATGCTGGGGATGATGGCGATACTTGCGATGATGGTGATGATGATGGTGATGATGCTGATGATGCTGATGGTGATGCTGATGATGATGCTGATGGTGCTGATGATGATGGTGATGGTGGTGGTGGTGATGATGATGGTGATGATGATGATGCTGATGATGCTGGTGCTGCTGATGGTGATGCTGCTGATGATGGTGGTGGTGGTGATGATGACGATGGTGATGATGATGACGATGGCGATGATGATGATGACGACGACGATGATGATGCTGATGATGATATGACGATGATGATGGTGATACTGATGATGATGATGGTGGTCGTGGTGGTAATGATGATGCTGCTCTTGATGATGATGCTGATGATGTGGATGATGATGATGCTGCAGATGATGATGACGCTGATGATGATGATGCTGATGATGGTGGTGGTAATGATGAGAATGATGCTGATTATGATGATGTTGATGATGATGTTAGGGGATGATGCTGATGATGATGATGCTGCTGATGATGATGATGCTGATGATGATGATGCTGATGATGGTGGTGGTGGTGATGATGATGCTGATGCTGGTGATGATGATAATGATGGTGCTGCTGGTAATGATGATGAGGAGGAGGATGCTGATGCTGATGATGAGGAGGAGGATGACGAAGAGGAGGACGAGGAGGATGATGCTGATGATGAGGGGGAGGGGGACGAAGATGAAGATGATGATGCTGATGATGATGATGATGATGATGATGATGGTGATGATGATGATGATGATGATGATGATGATGGTGGTGGTGGTGATGGTGGTGATGATGCTGGTGCTGCTGATGCTGATGGGGCTGATGGGGATGATGATGATGCTGATGATGATGATGCTGATGCTGCTGCTGATGATGATGATGATGACGATGATGAGGATGATGATGCTGATGACGGTGGTGGTGATGATGAGAATGTTGATGATGATAATACTGATGTTGCTGATGATGATGATGACGATGGTGCTGATGCTGATGATGAGGATGATGATGATGCTGCTGCTGCTGTTGAGGATGATGATGATGAGGAGGAGGGTCAGGAGGAGGAGGGGGAGGAGGAGGAAGAGGATGAGTAGGAGGAGGAGGAGGAGGAGGAGGAGGAGGAGGAGGAGGAGGAGGAGGAGGAGGAGGAGGAGGAGGGAGGAGGAGGAGGAGGTCCGTAGCCATTTTGGCTCAAGCCATTTTGGCTCAAGGCCATATCGGGAACTCGACCCCCCGACTCAAGTGGCCTGGCCCGCCGCGCGCGAGTGAGACCCTGGAGAGTTGCCCCAGGACAAGGGTCTCCGCATTCTTTTCTCCCCTGCGGCGAGTCCGCAGCATACCCAGTTCTGCCTACGGTACCTCCAGTCTCCCTCTCTTCACATCTGTTCCGAGCAGGCTATGGAGAGCGATGGACATCGCGAAGCGGCGGCCGCCGCGACACTCGAGGCGCTCGAGGCCATGCCGACCTTCCCGTCGCAGGAGGTCGCCACCCCTCTGCGTGCCGGCCCTCCTCCTCAATCTGATGATGAACTTCCTGACGGCCAGCCCCCAAATAAGCGTGCCGTCATCTCTTCGACGCACGGCGTCCACGACAACAAAGGTCAGGGAAAAGGTTTCGCTGCTGCATCTGGTGCGTCTTCCCCAGCCTTTGGTTCGAGCTCAGGTTACGGCAATGGATTTCCCCCACTGCCTGGAAGTGGCCTTCATTCCGCAGAGGAAATGGTTGCGATTCGTGCCCACGTGGATGCAGTTCAAGCAGCGTTGCAGCAGTCATTTGCAGCGGTGCAAAACAGTGTGCAGGCTTTCCTCTCTTCGATTTCGAATAATATTACAAGGTCGTTTCGAGACATCAGCCATGCGATGGAATCGAGAATCAATCGTGTGGAGAATCGTGCTGATGACCAAGATAAGCGTTTGGACCGCATCGAGAACCAGATCGCTCAGCTGCGACAGGAACTGCAGGTGGTCCAGAGTGAAGAGCCTCAACCGCCTCTCCGCCCGACTACGGGCTCCAGCTTCAACAGGGAGATCGACCGCTCCGTGGTGGTCATCCGCTCCCCGAAGCTGGTCACAAAGTCGAACATGCAGGACGCCCTGGCGGACTGGTTGCGCGACTGCAACATCAACGAGCAGGAGTACACCTTCGATGAGCAAGAACCTGCGGGAATCAGGTTCACGATGCGATTCTCTGGGTCCAAGAACTACGCCGGGCGGGAGGTCAACCAAGTCCTGGGCGCCCTCAAGACGCCCTCCCCTGGCAATGCCCCTCCAAATTGGAGGTCATTCCGTGCTGAGTCGATCGCCGATGGCGCAGTCAACCTGTTCGTCGGACCCGACAAGAACACGGAGATGGTGCGCCGCGAGCTGGGCTGTAAGAGGATCAAAGGCGTGCTGGTCCGCGAGTTCCCGCAGAAGCGCTTCTTCATGGACAGGCACAAGGGCGAGATATTGCTGGGCTGGAAGCCGATTTGCAAAGTCGTCCCTGTGGAGGGTCAGGATTCGCCGAATTTGTTGTGGGCTAAGGAGAACATGCGGGCTGAGGGTATGGATGTGCAGCGCATCCAGCAGCTCGCCACCGACTCCTTCGGCCCCGTCACCGAGACAGTGTGGAGCTCCTAGCACACTCAGTACCCTGTGGCATGGCCATGCAACGCAGGACGGTTCGCTTCACTTCGATTTGCGAGTGGTCACATGGAACGCGAGGGCGCTATTTCACCATGGTGATTCACTGAGGGTGCAAAAAGTGAGGCTGCTGCACCGTCTCGTGCTGTCTGGCACGATTGTCGCTTTGCAAGAGACGCGCGGAGCCCCGTGCGATGTCAGGGACCTTCTCCACTCCCTCCACCTCCCCCATCCAGGCGCACTGGTCTTTCCATAATGGTTTTCGTATTGGGGGCGTGATCGCCATTTTCCCTCGGTTCTTTCCGACCGAATCCCGCAGGGTCTCGTCGGGCGGCGTCCTCCCTCTTGTCTCGTTCTCCCCTCTGATCCCTGGCCGTGTACTTCAGACCAAGATAGGGGCGGTGAATGGACGGTGCTGGATCCATCACTGTAACATCCACAACCACGGCCTGCCCGTGGCCGACAAGGTAGTTTTGTTCGGCGCGATGTCCGTCGCGCTCCAGGAGGCACATGGGGGGTCCCCTCAATAGATTGGTTCTCGTCGCTGGGGATTTGAACCTCTCATCCCATGAACCTCTCCCCTCTACCCTCCGAATGGTGACTTCAGTGTTTTTACTGACCCTCACCCCCGCCCCCTCCCTAGGGACTGGGGTCAGGCTTCGGCCCCCGCGGTGGAGTTTGAACTTCTCTCCCCCGCTCGATTCAACAGTCAGAGTTCGTCGCTGAGTTTCCTGGACAGGATCTTCTCCTCGTTGCCAGGCTGGATTCTCTCGCAATGCGCGTCAGGAGGGGGCGCCGCTGGACACCCTGGGCTGCTGGGCGCGAAGGGTCTCTCCGACCATGCGCCCGTTGTTGCTCGCATCCGCGTGCGGCTGCCCAGGCCTGAAGGGGGCGGGCCGATCCCCAAGGAGCTTTTTGCGTCGGCTCCGTGCAATTTCTTTCTAGATCGAGCTACTCGGGCGGCCATTTTTGACCACCTCTCCCCCCCCCCCTTGCTCGCGAGTACTGCAAGCTTCTGGTAACGGAGGCGGCCCGTTTCGCCAGGAACCAGCTCATCCAGAAACATCCCCATACTCACATTTCCCGATTTCTGGTCGTCCGAGGAATGGCTCGTGCTTTGTTCCGCCAGGACTGGGTCTTGGCTCAGCGTCTTTTTCAGTCTCATCCTCATCGCCGAGAGCACCTCCTCCTGGACCCGAACACGTTCGCTATCTCCCTCCGCAACCCTATCCTCTTCACGACCCTCTCCAACGAGCTCCACCTCAAGACTGTTCAGACTACGGAGCGCGCTCTCCAGGCTAGTGCTCAGCGGCTATCGCGCCCGTCTGCGATCGCCCGTGTCTCTGCCCGCGCTCGCAGGGTCAATCGACTCGCGAGGCTGTGGCCCCCGTTCGATCGGAGACTGATGCTGTCGGGCGTTCGCGCGAGCGGAGGCGATGTTGTACAGACTCCCTCCGCGATCCTTTCGCATCTGACTCAGCACTGGGCCCCGATTTTCACAGCTAAGGAGTACCTCGACGAGGAGGCAGAAGCTTTCCTGGATATTTCCCCCCCCAAATGAATTGCGAGGACGCCCCCCGCCTATCAGCACATCCAGAAATACCTCAAGGTCCAGACCCACAGTGCCCCAGGTCCTGACAGACTCCCATGCTGTGCCTGGCACTTCGCTCCTCGTGGCGCTGGCGTGCTCCACAATTCGATGCGCTGGATTCACTCTGGGCAAAGCTTGCTCTTTGGATGCAACGAGGTTAGGGGCCGACCCGCCAGGGGAGGCTGCGGGCGCCCGCCGTCCTGCGGAAAACCGGCCGCTGGGGCTGAAAAACTGCGACAGCAAAGTGATCACGGGAGTCTCTGTGAAGCCTCTGACCCTCTCCCTTCCCTTGGGCCTCGACGAGGCCTAACGCGGTATCGTTCCCCGCCGAAGCTTTGGGCAGAACATTCTGGAGCTCGGCGCCGTGGGGCGACAAGCTAGTATGTGTGGTGCCCCCCTCCTCCACCTCCCCTCCCTCCTCTGTTTTGACTTCGGGCAGGCCTTCCCCTCCATGGCCCAACGTTGGCTGTTCGCGGTCCTGAAACGTACTTCCCCTCCTCCCGCGCTCCTCCACCTCCTCCTGGATCTGTGCTCTGGCGCCATCTGCGCTGGCCTCATTGGTGGTCTCGAACAGGTCCTGTTCTGGGTCGCCAGTGGGATTCCCCAGGGATGCCCTGCGAGCGGCGCGCTTTTCGCTATTGGGGCTGACCCTTTCCTTCGGATGTTTAGGGCTTTGCGAGGGCCTGTGCAGATGAAAAAAAATAAGGCGCAAAATTTTATTCCAGCTGAAGGATCGCGCGTGGTTCTGTCCTCTGTTGCTCCGCGTGGGCGGGAGTCGCCTGGCACCTCTTTTTGGAAGTGCAGAAGTGCAAGCTCGTGCCCGCTCGATGACAAATTTCGGAATCTATTAGCACGCTCCGATGTCCATCGATCCTTCGATCCTCTGGTCCGAGTGGTTCTGATTTACGAAGATTTGCTTAATGGCGCTCTACCTCGGCCTCTGGTATAGGCCCGCGGTTTGCCCCTGGGGCCTCGTGGAGTTGGAGAGGCCGAGCCCCCTGGGCCAAATATCTTCAGCGAGCCCGTGCTTTTCGGACGTGTTTACTTATTTGTATGGGGGCCAACGGAGCTCGCGGGCGCAATGTTGCGCGCGGCGAAGTGGAACTGTCCTCTCAATGTTGGCCAGTACCAGCTCCTCTTGTTCTGGGTATGAGGAGAAAGGGGACGGCTTGTCCCTGGCCAAGTACTTCCAAGAGAGAGAGCATACCGAGGACAGCAGGGGCCGAGACTCTCGAGAATTGGGGCGCGGCCCACGCATCAGGGGTGTTTGGTGCGCGAATGTCGCGCGCAGCTGGTGCGAGCGAGTCTTTGCACCTTCCCTGGTTGGCTGGTTGAGGCCCTAATTGATCGGCAGACTGGGTCGTGCGCAGGAGGAATCTCTCCCGCTCGTCACTATTCTCAGTGGTCACAGTTGGCCATGGCCGACTCCTGGCGCCAACGAGCTGTTTTTGTGCCGAGTTCTGGGAGTACCCGCGTATGGTCAGCACCCTTGAGTGCCGCATGCAACCAAGGGCCCCCTGCATCAGACCTCGCCGGAGATACACGCGTTCCTGTCATTCTACAGCTTCAACTTATCCAACATCAACATGCTCAACGTCATCTGCCTCGTGTCCTCCAGCCCCCCCATTGTCCTATTGCCCGCCTCGGTCTCAGTCAACCATCTCGCTGCGCTCTCAGAATTGTCGTTTATGCTGTTCACGTTCATAATGAGATTAGGACTTCGCCATCCCCGCTCAGTGCGAGGACGAGCGGAGCTATCATAAGGCTGGTCCGCCACCAGGTTGCCCGCCCAGCGACCTGATGGACCAGGCCCGCGGCTACGCTCGAGGAGGAGGAGGAAAAGGGGGGTGAGGCGGGGGAAGGGGGGGGGGGGGGGGGGGGGGGGGGGGGGGGGGGGGCGGAGGGAAGGAGCGGAGGCGCGGAGGAACGGAGGAACGGAGGAACGGATACTGATGAGGGTGCTAATGCTGCTGCTGATGATGATGCTGCTGCTGATGATGATGATGATGACGATGCCGATGGCGATGATGCTGATGATGATGATGATGGTGATGGTGGTGATGATGATGATTCTGATGATGATGGTGCTGATGATCATGATGCGGATGGCGATGCTGGGGATGATGGCGATACTTGCGATGATGGTGATGATGATGGTGATGATGCTGATGATGCTGATGGTGATGCTGATGATGATGCTGATGGTGCTGATGATGATGGTGATGGTGGTGGTGGTGATGATGATGGTGATGATGATGATGCTGATGATGCTGGTGCTGCTGATGGTGATGCTGCTGATGATGGTGGTGGTGGTGATGATGACGATGGTGATGATGATGACGATGGCGATGATGATGATGACGACGACGATGATGATGCTGATGATGATATGACGATGATGATGGTGATACTGATGATGATGATGGTGGTCGTGGTGGTAATGATGATGCTGCTCTTGATGATGATGCTGATGATGTGGATGATGATGATGCTGCAGATGATGATGACGCTGATGATGATGATGCTGATGATGGTGGTGGTAATGATGAGAATGATGCTGATTATGATGATGTTGATGATGATGTTAGGGGATGATGCTGATGATGATGATGCTGCTGATGATGATGATGCTGATGATGATGATGCTGATGATGGTGGTGGTGGTGATGATGATGCTGATGCTGGTGATGATGATAATGATGGTGCTGCTGGTAATGATGATGAGGAGGAGGATGCTGATGCTGATGATGAGGAGGAGGATGACGAAGAGGAGGACGAGGAGGATGATGCTGATGATGAGGGGGAGGGGGACGAAGATGAAGATGATGATGCTGATGATGATGATGATGATTGATGATGAATGATGATGATGAATGAATTATGATGATGATGACTAGGGTGGTGGTGGGATGGTGGTGATGATGCTGGTGGCCGCCATGCGGATGGGGTGATGGGGAAGGGGATGATGATGAATGCGATGATGAATATGCTGATGCCTGCTGACCTGGATTATGATGATGAGACGAATTAATTATTGATATGATGCTGATGACGGAGGTGGGATGATGAGAATGGTGGATGATATATACTGATGTGCTGATTGTTGATGATGAACGATGTGCTGATAGTGCAGAATGTTATGGTGATGATGCTGCTGCTGCTGTTGAGGATGAATGATGATGGAAGAGGAGGTCAGGAAGGAGGAGGGGGAGAGGAGGAAGAGAATGAGTAAGAGGAGGAGGAGGATGGAGGAGGGGCGCATGAGGAAGGAGGAGGAGGAGGAGGAGGAAGGCAGGAGGGGGGGAGGAGGATGACGGAGGAGGAGGAGGAGGAGGAGGAGGAGGTCCGTAGCCATTTTGGCTCAAGCCATTTTGGCTCAAGGCCATATCGGGAACTCGACCCCCCGACTCAAGTGGCCTGGCCCGCCGCGCGCGAGTGAGACCCTGGAGAGTTGCCCCAGGACAAGGGTCTCCGCATTCTTTTCTCCCCTGCGGCGAGTCCGCAGCATGCCCAGTTCTGCCTACGGTACCTCCAGTCTCCCTCTCTTTCTGCCTACGGTACCTCCAGTCTCCCTCTCTTCACATCTGTTCCGAGCAGGCTATGGAGAGCGATGGACATCGCGAAGCGGCGGCCGCCGCGACACTCGAGGCGCTCGAGGCCATGCCGACCTTCCCGTCGCAGGAGGTCGCCACCCCTCTGCGTGCCGGCCCTCCTCCTCAATCTGATGATGAACTTCCTGACGGCCAGCCCCCAAATAAGCGTGCCGTCATCTCTTCGACGCACGGCGTCCACGACAACAAAGGTCAGGGAAAAGGTTTCGCTGCTGCATCTGGTGCGTCTTCCCCAGCCTCTGGTTCGAGCTCAGGTTACGGCAATGGATTTCCCCCACTGCCTGGAAGTGGCCTTCATTCCGCAGAGGAAATGGTTGCGATTCGTGCCCACGTGGATGCAGTTCAAGCAGCGTTGCAGCAGTCATTTGCAGCGGTGCAAAACAGTGTGCAGGCTTTCCTCTCTTCGATTTCGAATAATATTACAAGGTCGTTTCGAGACATCAGCCATGCGATGGAATCGAGAATCAATCGTGTGGAGAATCGTGCTGATGACCAAGATAAGCGTTTGGACCGCATCGAGAACCAGATCGCTCAGCTGCGACAGGAACTGCAGGTGGTCCAGAGTGAAGAGCCTCAACCGCCTCTCCGCCCGACTACGGGCTCCAGCTTCAACAGGGAGATCGACCGCTCCGTGGTGGTCATCCGCTCCCCGAAGCTGGTCACAAAGTCGAACATGCAGAACGCCCTGGCGGACTGGTTGCGCGACTGCAACATCAACGAGCAGGAGTGCACCTTCGATGAGCAAGAACCTGCGGGAATCAGGTTCACGATGCGATTCTCTGGGTCCAAGAACTACGCCGGGCGGGAGGTCAACCAAGTCCTGGGCGCCCTCAAGACGCCCTCCCCTGGCAATGCCCCTCCAAATTGGAGGTCATTCCGTGCTGAGTCGATCGCCGATGGCGCAGTCAACCTGTTCGTCGGACCCGACAAGAACACGGAGATGGTGCGCCGCGAGCTGGGCTGCAAGATGATCAAAGGCGTGCTGGTCCGCGAGTTCCCGCAGAAGCGCTTCTTCATGGACAGGCACAAGGGCGAGATATTGCTGGGCTGGAAGCCGATTTGCAAAGTCGTCCCTGTGGAGGGTCAGGATTCGCCGAATTTGTTGTGGGCTAAGGAGAACATGCGGGCTGAGGGTATGGATGTGCAGCGCATCCAGCAACTCGCCACCGACTCCTTCGGCCCCGTCACCGAGACAGTGTGGAGCTCCTAGCACACTCAGTACCCTGTGGCATGGCCATGCAACGCAGGACGGTTCGCTTCACTTCGATTTGCGAGTGGTCACATGGAACGCGAGGGCGCTATTTCACCATGGTGATTCACTGAGGGTGCAAAAAGTGAGGCTGCTGCACCGTCTCGTGCTGTCTGGCACGATTGTCGCTTTGCAAGAGACGCGCGGAGCCCCGTGCGATGTCAGGGACCTTCTCCACTCCCTCCACCTCCCCCATCCAGGCGCACTGGTCTTTCCATAATGGTTTTCGTATTGGGGGCGTGATCGCCATTTTCCCTCGGTTCTTTCCGACCGAATCCCGCAGGGTCTCGTCGGGCGGCGTCCTCCCTCTTGTCTCGTTCTCCCCTCTGATCCCTGGCCGTGTACTTCAGACCAAGATAGGGGCGGTGAATGGACGGTGCTGGATCCATCACTGTAACATCCACAACCACGGCCTGCCCGTGGCCGACAAGGTAGTTTTGTTCGGCGCGATGTCCGTCGCGCTCCAGGAGGCACATGGGGGGTCCCCTCAATAGATTGGTTCTCGTCGCTGGGGATTTGAACCTCTCATCCCATGAACCCCTCCCCCTTAACCCTCCGAATGGTGACTTCAGTGTTTTTACTGACCCTCACCCCCGCCCCCTCCCTAGGGACTGGGGTCAGGCTTCGGCCCCCGCGGTGGAGTTTGAACTTCTCTCCCCCGCTCGATTCAACAGTCAGAGATCGTCGCTGAGTTTCCTGGACAGGATCTTCTCCTCGTTGCCAGGCTGGATTCTCTCGCAATGCGCGTCAGGAGGGGGCGCCGCTGGACACCCTGGGCTGCTGGGCGCGAAGGGTCTCTCCGACCATGCGCCCGTTGTTGCTCGCATCCGCGTGCGGCTGCCCAGGCCTGAAGGGGGCGGGCCGATCCCCAAGGAGCTTTTTGCGTCGGCTCCGTGCAATTTCTTTCTAGATCGAGCTACTCGGGCGGCCATTTTTGACCAGTCCTCTCCCCCTCCTCCCCTGGATGCTGCGCGTCAGTGGACTGGGCTGCTGGGCGCGAAGGGTCTCTCCGACCATGCGCCCGTTGTTGCTCGCATCCGCGTGCGGCTGCCCAGGCCTGAAGGGGGCAGGCCGATCCCCAAGGAGCTTTTTGCGTCGGCTCCGTGCAATTTCTTTCTAGATCGAGCTACTCGGGCGGCCATTTTTGACCACCTCTCCCCCCCCCCCTTGCTCGCGAGTACTGCAAGCTTCTGGTAACGGAGGCGGCCCGTTTCGCCAGGAACCAGCTCATCCAGAAACATCCCCATACTCACATTGCCCGATTTCTGGTCGTCCGAGGAATGGCTCGTGCTTTGTTCCGCCAGGACTGGGTCTTGGCTCAGCGTCTTTTTCAGTCTCATCCTCATCGCCGAGAGCACCTCCTCCTGGACCCGAACACGTTCGCTATCTCCCTCCGCAACCCTATCCTCTTCACGACCCTCTCCAACGAGCTCCACCTCAAGACTGTTCAGACTACGGAGCGCGCTCTCCAGGCTAGTGCTCAGCGGCTATCGCGCCCGTCTGCGATCGCCCGTGTCTCTGCCCGCGCTCGCAGGGTCAATCGACTCGCGAGGCTGTGGCCCCCGTTCGATCGGAGACTGATGCTGTCGGGCGTTCGCGCGAGCGGAGGCGATGTTGTACAGACTCCCTCCGCGATCCTTTCGCATCTGACTCAGCACTGGGCCCCGATTTTCACAGCTAAGGAGTACCTCGACGAGGAGGCAGAAGCTTTCCTGGATATTTCCCCCCCCAAATGAATTGCGAGGACGCCCCCCGCCTATCAGCACATCCAGAAATACCTCAAGGTCCAGACCCACAGTGCCCCAGGTCCTGACAGACTCCCATGCTGTGCCTGGCACTTCGCTCCTCGTGGCGCTGGCGTGCTCCACAATTCGATGCGCTGGATTCACTCTGGGCAAAGCTTGCTCTTTGGATGCAACGAGGTTAGGGGCCGACCCGCCAGGGGAGGCTGCGGGCGCCCGCCGTCCTGCGGAAAACCGGCCGCTGGGGCTGAAAAACTGCGACAGCAAAGTGATCACGGGAGTCTCTGTGAAGCCTCTGACCCTCTCCCTTCCCTTGGGCCTCGACGAGGCCTAACGCGGTATCGTTCCCCGCCGAAGCTTTGGGCAGAACATTC
>CAUYUJ010014413.1:314347-331847 GCA_963575745.1 Prorocentrum cordatum
CCGCCGGAGAGACGAGTTTTGGCCCGAAGACCAAGGGGCAACGTTCAGGGGGGATAGGCTCAGGGGAGAGGCATCGACCTCCCATCGCCCCTTGACCGCCGATAGCGGCCCGACAGCCCTCCTCGCCCAGGACTGTGTGTATTCGCCATCGGGGGCTTCGCCGATCAGTCGGCGATGCGTCGCCGATTCCAGCTCGATGTCTTCTCCCGTGAGCCAGGCTCCCGCGAACGTAGCCTCTCAGGACGCCTGGAGGCCTGGGAGGGGCTCCTGGGCGAGGTCGAAGGTTGTGCGCGCCTGCGGGTCAGAGATGCGCCCTCTGTATTGGATAGGGGGCGGGGGTGGAGAAGTCGCCCGCGCGCGAGACAATCATGACTGCGGCCGCGGGGAACAACTCAGCAGAGCAGTGAGATACCGGCCGTAACCGCGGGGAACAACTCACCAGAGCAATCTGATCTTGCTCTCCACTCTTGGTCTCCTCTGTTGCCTACCCCTCCTGCCTATCCACCAGTTCTGACCCCCAGGGTGCACACACGTCGAGGGGGCAGCGCGGAAGGAGGCTCGGGCATGGCAGGCCTGTTCTACCTCTTCCGGCCTAGAGACGACGAGGCCTCCCGCCCGGCGCCGCTGTGGGTCGCCACCGCCGCTGCCGCGGCCGTCGTGGTTAGCCGTCGTTGTGCCTCGTCGTCGTCGTGCTGTTCCCGACGTCGCCGCCGCCCTCGTCTTGTCCTCCCTACCCTCCTTCCTACCCTCCTCCCTTCCTCCTCCCTCCCTTCTCTTCCTCCTCCTCCGTCCCTGCTCCTCCTTCCTCCCTTCCTCCTTCCTCCTCCTCCTCCTCGTCTTCTCCTCCTCGTCTTCTCCTCCTCCTCCTCCTCCTCCTCCTCCTCTC
Organism: Prorocentrum cordatum; assembly: GCA_963575745.1. Taxonomy (NCBI): domain Eukaryota; class Dinophyceae; order Prorocentrales; family Prorocentraceae; genus Prorocentrum; species Prorocentrum cordatum. The sequence goes on from CAUYUJ010014413.1 coordinate 315,234, forward strand.
CCTCCTTCTCCCTCCCTCGCTCCACCCTTCCCTCCCTCCCTCCCTCCTTCCTCCCTCGCCGCCGTCTTGTCCTCCCCGCTGCCGTCCCCCGGCAGCCCTCGTCGCTGGCGCCACCGCCCTCGAGCTTGCCCCCTCCCGCGGCGGCCGCCCACGCCGCCGCCCGCGCGCTCCCCTCGGAGCCCCCCGGGTCGGCGGGGGCGCCATGGTCCGTCGTCGCGGTCCGTCGTCGTGGGTCCGTCGTCGTCGTCGTCGTCGTCGTCGTCGTCGTCGTCGTCGTCGTCGTCGTCGTCATTGTCGTCGTCGTCGTCGTCGTCGTCGTTGTCGTCGTCGTCGTCGCTGTCGCGGTGGTCAGGGGGGATCGATGATCGAGGGTCGATGTCAACTGCGGGACCCCCGCGGGACCACCGCGCGACAACCACAGCATAACCGCGGGACAGCCGCGGAGCAGATCCGGGCACACCACGGGACCACCGCGGGGCAACCGCGGGACAACCGCGGGAGAACCGCGGGGCAATCACGGGACAGCCGTCGGGACAATTACGGGACAGCTGCGGGAGAACCACAGGACACCAAAGGACGATCGCGGGACAACCGCAGGTCAACCACAGACAACCGCGGGACAGACCCCAGGCACGCCCCAGCCGCCGTGGGGGGTGGAGACAAAATGTCCTCACATGGGCCAGCGTGAGGCAGGAACTCGCGCAGCTTCGTTTCGCCTCGCCCGCACGCGCGTCACATACATGACACGAACCCCAACCGAAACCGATTTCACGGTTCGGGGGCGTCGTTTCACATCGGCCTCCCCCCCAATTTCGATCCATATAGATGTCTAGTGGCCTTCGGCCCATCCGGACACCGTGCCCAGGTTGTGGGTCAGAGACCTCTTGGATACATATTTGGGTCTCTTGGGATGCCTCTTGGGGGTCTCATGGAGAGCTCTTGGGGGTTCATGAATGGGTTCCCTGGGGGCCTTTGGGGCCTTCCAGCGCCGGGGGCCTCCTGGAGGCCTCTCTGAGCCTCTTGGAGGCTGCACGGGGGTCTCTGGGGGGATTCTGGGGTCATCATGGGCTGGAGGGCTCGACGTGTCAGTTCGTGTTCCCCTATTTGGGGCTGTCTTGGGGGGCTGCTGGGACTGTCTGGGGGGCTTCCTGGGCCCGCTTGGGGCCCTCTTGGGGGCCTGTTGGGGCGTCTGGGGGCCATCACGGGACCCTCTTGGGCAGCTTGGGCGCTCTTAAGACCGACATCGCGACCATGCTAAACGCATTCGAAAGCCGGAGGAATCAGACGATGTTGGCCTCTTGGAGCCCGCTTGGTGGTCCTCCTGGCCTGGGCCTTCTTGATGCGTTTTGGATCCCCCAATCGGGCGCCGGGAGCGCTCTTGGGTTGTCTCGGGCGCCTCTTGGACTGTCTTGGTATAGTCATCCCGCATAGCAAGGATGGGCAACTTTCCCAAGGGTGCCCTTGCATCCTTCTCCCTTCGGCCCATCCTTAGCGACTCTCGCTGGCCAACCTCGTTCGAAAATCGCTTACGTGGCCCTCCAAGGCCTTTGTATCCTTACCGCGCATCCTTATCATGATACGGGTTGACTGTAACCTCTTCAGCCCCTGTTGGCCTGGCTTCTGTGGGCTCTCTGACCAGCGGGGGAGTTTTCTGAGGAGCCCCAGCAGGCACGCGAGAACACGCGACACACCCCAGCAATTTGCGGCCAGGCCCTTAACATTATTTAGGACCCAGGACTGAGGACTCAGGACTGAGGGCTCGAAAGGCATGATGACACTCCAACCGGTTCCTCGAGGCACGGTGGCGGACATATGGGTACCCAGTTGTACACACATGTGTATGCTATTATCGAAGACGCCTACGGCGAATCACCGCCGCCCCCTGCCTTTCTGGAAACGCCTGTGTGGCCGAGCGTTGAGGCCAGACCTGCCAAGCTATCGGACCATGTGTTCCCCGAATCGGTTTCGAAAGCCTTCGGGGAACACGTGGGCATCTTAAAGGTCATCTTGGCCGTCTGGAGGCCATTTTGACCCTTTCGGGCCTTCTTGGAGGACGTCTTGGAGGGCTCTTGGGCCGTCTTGGAGGCCATCTTGAGCGTCTTGGAGGCCTCTTGGGCCGTCTTGGGGCCCTCTTGGGGCCGGCCGTCTTGGGCCTCTTGGGCGATCTTTGGGGGCACTTGGGCCGTCTCGGGCCGTCGGAAGGCCGAACAACAAGCAAATGCCACAATCCTTCAAAAACCCATGGGAACTGATTTTGGCCTTTTCGGGCCTTCCTGGAGGCCCTCTTGGAGGCCTCTTGGGCCGTCTTGGGCCATCTTAGGGCCATGTTCGGCCGTCTTGGTGGGCTCCTGGTCCGACTGACGCCGTCGGAAGCCGTTTGGGGGGCCTCTGTGGGCCGACTTGGGGCCTTCTTGGAATGCTCCAGGGCCCTCTTGGAGGCATCCTGGGCCGTCTTGGGGGCCTCTTGGGGTCGTCTTGGGGCCCTCTTTGGCCGTTCTGGAGCCATCTTGGAGGCCTCTTGGGCGATCTTTGGGGGCTCTTGGGCCGTCTCGGGCCGTCGGAAGGCCGAAAAGAAGCAAATGTCAAAATCCTTCAAAAACCGTTGGAAACTACATGTTCTTGGCCTCTTCTGGCCTTCCTGGAGGCCTTCTTGGAGGCCTCTTGGGCCGTCTTGGGCCAGCTTCGAGCCACCTTCGGCCATCTTGGTGGGTTCCTGGCACGTCTGACGCCGTCGGGAGCCGTCTGGGGGGCCTTTCTGGGGCGACTTGGGGTCCTCTTGGGGCGCTTCGGGGCCGTCTTGGAGGCCATCTTGGGCGTCTTGGAGGCCATCTTGGGCGTGTTGGAGGCCGCTTGGGCCGTCTTGGGGCCCTCTTGGGGCCGTCTTGGAGGCCTCTTGGGTCGTCATAGGGCCCTCTTGGGGGCCTCTTGGGCGATCTTGGGGGCCTCTTGGGCCGTCTTGAGCCGTCGGAATGCCGAGAAGAAGCAAATTCCAAAATCCTTCAAACATCTAAGGACAATCAATGATTTTGGCATCTCCGGGCCCTCCTGGAGGACCTCTTGGAAGCCTCTTGGGCCGTCTTGGAGGGTTCTTGGAGGCTTCTCGGGCGAACTTGGGGTTATCTTGGACTCTCTGAGGCCGTCTTGGAGGCCGTCTTGGAGGCCGTCTTGGAACATCTTCGGCGGACTTGGAGGCCATCTGGGAGCATCTTGGAGGCCATCTTGGGCCAACGTGGTCATCTTGGAGGCCATCTTGAGCCGTCTTGGAGGAACATTTGGGAATTGGGCGAAGGCTTGGGCGTTTTATGGATCTTTGGGGGGCCCTGGCGGGACGGGCCGAACCGCCAGGGTGAGTTCTTTTGGAAAAAGAAACACAACCAAAACCGATAGGATTCGGCACGCCAGGCACCCCTGCGATGAATCGACAGGGGGCGGCGGATGACGGAAAGCGCGCGTTAGCGTGCGGTCCGTTAGTCGGAAGAAATTGGACTTGGGGGAGTTCGAGGGGGTTGGCATCGCGACGCCCGAGATCTAATTGCCCTCCCGCCTCGTTTTTTATCGAGTAGGACGGCCTTCGGGGCTTAAAATTAGCGTTTCGCTCGAGACATCATCGGAACACGCTTCTTGGGCGCTTCTTGGGCCGTTTTAGGCGCCTAAGACAGCCCAAGGAGCGCCCAAGACGGCGCCCAAGACGGCCCAAGAAGCGCCCAAGACGGCCCAAGAGCGCTCCAAGAGAGCCCAAGACCGCCCAAGGCGGCCCCAAGACGTCCCAAGAGGCCTCCACGACGCCCCAGGAGGCGCCCACGAGGCGTCCCAAGATGGCCCCCCGATGCCAAAATCATTGATTTTCTGCGGGAAAACGTGCATTTTTAGCATATACGGTTTTTCGCTTTTCATGGCGTTGAAGACGGTCCAAGAGGCCCCTAAGACCGCCCCAAAACGGCCCAAGATGTTGCCAAGATGCCCCCAAAATAGCCCAAGAGGGCGCCAAGACGGGCAAAGGACGTCCAAGACTGTCCAAGAGGCCCCCAAGAGCGCCCCAAGAAAGCCCAAGAGGCCCCCAAGAAGGCCCCAAAACTGCCCAAGAGGGCGCCAAGACGGCCCAAGAGGCGCCAAGACGGTCCAAGACAGCGCCAGGACGGCCCCAAGAAGGCCCCAACCGCTTCGTTTTTTATCGAGTAGGACGGCCTTCGGGGCTTAAAAACAGCGTTTCGCTCGAGACATCATCGGAAAACGCTTCTTGGGCGCTTCTTGGGCCGTCGTAGGCGCCTAAGACAGCCCAAGAAGCGGCCAAGACGGCACCCAAGACGGCCCAAGAAACGCCCAAGACGGCCTCAGAGCGCTCCAAGAGAGCCCAAGACCGCCCAAGGCGGCCCCAAGACGTCCCAAGAGGCCTCCACGACGCCCCAGGAGGCGCCCACGAGGCGTCCCAAGAGGGCTTCAAGAAGCCAAAACCATTGATTTTCTGAAGGAAAACGTACATTTTTAGCATATGCGGCTTTTCGCATTTCATTGCGTTGAAGACGGTCCAGGAGGCTCCCAAGACCGCCCCAAGACGGCCCAAGATGTTGCCAATAGGCCCCCAAAATAGCCCAAGAGAGCGCCAAGACGGGCCAAGAGGCGTCCAAGACTGTCCAAGAGGCCCCCAAGAGCGCCCCAAGAAGGCCCCCAAGAAGGCCCCAAAACGGCCGAAGAGGGCGCCAAGACGGCCCAAGAGGCGCCAAGACGGTCCAAGACAGCGCAAGGACGGCCCCAAGAAGGCTCCCAAAGGCCCCCAAGAGAGCCCAAAGACGGCCAAAGGCAGCCTAGTCCCTTCACCCCCGCAGCCCGGAAGCTCCCAGGAGGCCCCAAGAGGCCACCGAAAAGCCCCAAAAGGTCCCCAAGAGGCACCCAAGAGGCTCCCCAAGAGCCCCCCAAAAGGCCCAAAATACTCTCAAAGGCTCCTAGCACCGCGGCTCCCAAAAGCGAGCGGTGACGTAATCGAGCTGATAAGACCAAAGCTCCCAACAGAGAGCTGCGGCGTAATAAGTTCTTGACGCCAGGGCACAGGGACGGGCGGCAACGCGTGGACAACGAGCGGTCCACGCAAGGAAAACGCGGGGTTCTGGAAAGCTGGCAGCCCAAACGCGGAAAACGCAACGCGACCCGACCGCCCCCTCCAAAACAAGAAACGCGCTCAAAGAAAGCTCCGCGACTCTCCGAGGCTGAGATAGGACAAGAGCGAGGGGAAGGGAGTCAACAAGAGGTGTAAGAGCGGACGAGCCAGCGATCTCGTGCACTCTGAAAGTAAGTGCGCTTTCCGTCCCCGTGCCAAGCAGGTCTAATGGCCTTCGGCCCATCCCGCCACCGAGCTTGGGTTGTGGGTATGAAACCTACTGGATGCTCGTTGGGATCTCGTGGGAGGCCTTTGGGGGGCATCTTGGAGGCAGTTTGGAGGCCTCTTGGGAGCCTCTTGGGGCCTCTTGGGCGCCTCTAGGGGCCTCCTGGGGGCCTCTTGGGGCGGAAGTCTAGGATTTTCGGTTCGTGTTTCTCTCTTGGGCTCTTTTTTGGGCTGCCTTGGGGCCCTCTTAGGCCGCCTTGGAGGCCTCTTTGGCCACTTCGGGGTGGTCTTGGGGGCCTCTTGGGCCGTCTTGGAGCGTCGGAAAGCCGAAAAGGCGAGAATGCCACAATCCTTCAAACACCCACTGGAAATCAATGATTTTGGCCTCTTGGGAGGCTTCTTGGAGGCCTTTCGTGGCGTCTTGGAGGCCTCTGGGCAATTTTCATGCCATCTTGGGCGTCTTGGAACGATCTTTCGGTGACTCGGGGCCTTCTTGGGCCGTCTCGGCGGCCTCTTGGAGCCCTCTTGGCCCGCCTTGGGGCCCTCTGGGGTCCCAGCAAGTCACGCGACAAGAATGTGGGGTACGAGGACTGAGGCTCCAGGGAAGGACCCGAGGGCACGCCCACTCCGTACCCAGAGGCACGGTGACTGATATCATTGTGTATCTGTGCATCTGTGTAGCACCAGGCAGTTGCGGATAAGAGTAAGGGGACGGCGGGATTGTTGGCAGTCTGCGAGGCTCTGAACCCGCCCGTCGCAGTTCTACGTTTTGGAAAACACTTCTACAAGGAGCCCGCCGCAGGCGACGATTATTTCGTCAGAGCAATGCGAGTGGGTGGCGGGTGGGTCGCGGGGTGGGTCGCGGGGGTGGGTCGCGGGCGAGGACGATGACAACAGCAGCAATCATTTCCAGACTGTTCGCTCATAACTTCTCGCATGCCGTTCAACTCTTCTATCCCACACCCTCGAGACCCGCCTTCGTCGTCTTGCCTCTCACCTGTAATTGGTGCAGCGCCTAAATACAGGGTGAGAGAGGACGGATGGGATGGTGAGGGAGAAGGATGGAACGGGAGAGAGGTTTGCAGGAGGGGTGCTAGGAACAGAAAACACGTGGCAGAACCGGACGGGCCCATCGGGTGGGTAGGGCCTAACGGGCGGGTCGGGAAGGCGGGCCCAGGCGGCTAAGTCGAGCAGGCGGGTTGCTGAAGCGTGAGTCCTGCATGCATCGCGAGGAAGTCTCGAGTGATACCGCGATTCCCCAGTAACTCGTGAGAAAAGCAAGAACGAGAACGTGATTACTGAGCGTCGAGGGCGCGGCGTCTGAAGAAATTGCGAGGAAATCCCACGCGAGAGCGCAAGTCCTGCAACATTTGCGAGGAAGCCTCGCGCGATAGCGCGATTTTGAAATATACTGAGGACGTATCAGGCGGAAGCTGATGTTGAAGTGTCGTTTTATGCCCTCCCTCCGGGGCGCAGTGCGTTTTTTAATTGAAGTGCCCCTCCCGGGGCTTGCACCCTATTCTTTACAAAGGGAAAGCGATGGGTCACCAAATTGGGCCCTTGGCTGCCGAGTTCCAGCAACAACGGCTCCCGCTTGATGTTTCCTCACAATATATTCCCAAATCGCGCTATCGCGCGGGATTTCTTCGCAAGTTATGTAGGAATCGCGCTCTCGCGTGGGACTTCCTCGCAATTTCTTCAGTCGCCGCGCTCTCGACACTAAGGAATCGCTCTCTCGTTTTGGCCTTTCTCGCGATTTACTTCGGGATCGCATTATTGCTTGCCTGTTCCTCGCGATCCATGCAATATCCACGCTTCAGCAACCCGCTTGCCCGACCTGGCTGCTTGGGCCCGCCTTCCCGACCCGCCCGTTAGGCTCTACACACCCGATGAGCCCGTCCGGTTTTGCCACGTGTTTTCTGTTCCTGGCCCCCCTCCTGCTAACCTTTCTCGTGCTCCACCCTTCTCCCTCCCCATTCCATTCGTCCTTTCTTCCCCTGGTTTAGGTGATGCGCCAATTACACGTAAGAGGTAAGGAAGAGATATCCCCAAGGGGGTACGATTGAAGACGACGAGGGCGGGTCGCGAGGGCTTGGGGTATCAGTGTTGAATTGCATGTGAGAAGGTAAGAGTGACAAGTCGTAATGTGATTGTTTTTTTTTTGTGTTTGTTGCTTTTTGTTGTTGTTTTTTTTGTTTTTATGGTTGAACTTTCACTACTGAAGAATATTCTTTGTTGACCCCTTCCGGTGACCATTGTATTTTCCAATCGAAGTTCTTCCCGCGGGGCCCGCACATTTTTAAATATATTATTATAAGATTCTGGGAGCGTCACTAGGCTCAAACTGGGTTGATGGTCCCTGGTTCCCTGGTTTACAACAACAGCGGCTCCCGCTTGATATGTCCTCACAATCTATTCCCAAATCGCGCTCTCGCGCGGGACTTCTTCACTCGCATTTATTTCATGTACGCATGGCGCTCTCGCGTGTGACCTCAAAATTTGCCCAGACGATACGCCCTCGGCGCTCAGGAATCACGCTCTCGTTTTGGATTTTGTCACGATTTACTTGGGAATCGTGCTATCGCTCGAGATTTCCTCGCGATGCATGCAGGACCCACGCTTCAGCAACCCGCCTGCTCGACCTCGTCGCCTGTTCCCGCCTTGCGGCCTGCCCGCTATGGGTCTGCCCACCCGATCTGCCTGTCTGGTTCTACCACTTGTTTTCTGCTCCTTGCCCCTCCTGCTAATCTATCTCGTGCTCCATTCTTGTCCGTCCCCCTTCACCCGTCGTTTCTTTCCTTGTTTCAGGGGCTGCACTGCATGCTCGTGGCAGGTAAGGAAGAGATTCCCCTAATGGGGGTACGATCGGAGATGACGAGGGTGGGTACCGAGGGCTTGGGATATACGTATTGTTCGGCACGTGAGAAGATGGGAGCGAACTGCCTTAAAAGGATTGTTGGTGTTGTTGTTGCTGTTGTTGGGGTTTGTGGTTGTTGTTGTTGTTGTTGCTGTTGTTGTTGTTGTGGTTGTGGTTGTGGTTGTGGTTGTGGTTGTGGTTGTGGTTGTTTTTTTTGTTGTTGTTGTTGTTGTTGTTGTTGTTGTTGTTGTTGTTGTTGAACATTATTTCTTCTTAAGAATAATTATTGTTGGGACCCCTGGTGCGCGACCCCCCCGCCGCGCCTAGGCCGCAGCCACATTTTCATCATTTTCGTGAGGAAGTCTCAGGCAAAACGATTGGTACCGGATCCGGTTTTTTGTTGACGCTCGTTTTCCCTTGCAAAAAACAATAGAAAATGAAAATTCTTGTTCTTAGTTGATCAAATTGCAAGAATCCCTTGCAAAAAATAAGGTAAAGTGGACATTCGTGCGCGCAAGACGAAATCCTTCCAAAACCTTAGGTTTCGTAACGATTTTAACATAAAAACATCAAAAACCCAATGGTTTTTTAAGAAAAAATTGTCAAAATGTCCTTCCGCGCGCGCTGTCCGAATCCTACAAAACCAATGGTTTTTCAACATTTATGTTACATGAGCTCGCGCGAGCTACTTTTTCTTGTTCTAACATAATCAAATTTCAATAATCCCTTGCAAAAAATAAGGTAAAGTGGACATTCGCGCGCGCAAGACGAAATCCTTCCAGAACCTTAGGTTTCGTAACGATTTCAACATAAAAACATCAAAAAGCCAATGGTTTTTCAAAAAAAAATGTCCAAATTTCATCCCGCGCGCGCTGTCCGACTCCCACAAAACCAATGGTTTTTCAACATTTATGTTACATAAGCTCGCGCGAGCTACTTTTTCTTGTTCTTACATAATCAAATTTCAACATCCCTTGCAAAAAAAAAGTAAAGTGGACATTCGCGCGCGCAAGACCAACAAAAAACACGACGATCTCAGGAACTTGCCCCAAAAATGTGGCCAACTCCGCTCTCTCTGTCTCTCTCTCTGTCTGCTCTCTGTCTCTCTCTCTGTCTGTCTGTGTCATGTATTGTATGTCACAATTGCAGGATGCTGGGCACACGCGCGCCCCGAATAAGTGACCAAGTTCTGTGGGTGTGTACCCCACGCCAGTGTAGTAGCCACGGTCGTCCGCACGCCACGAAGTGAAGTGTCCCAACGTCATAGGGCGGGAAGCTGGGTTTGGGTGGTCGCGAAGAGTCGTTTGGATATTTGGTAGAGCTTGAACTGCCCCCCCACGAAGTGGGGGTATTGTCTCGCGTCGCATGAAAACCCTGGCACTGGTGAGAACACTGAGCGTTCGGGTAAAATGATTGTTGTTGTTGTTGTTGTTGTTTAGGGCGGGAAGCTGGGTGTGGGTGGTGGCGAAGAGTCGTGTGGATATTTGGTAGAGCTTGCACTGCCCCCCCACAAAGTGGGGGTATTGGCTGGCGTCGCATGAAAACCCTGGCACTGGTGAGAACACTGAGCGTTCGGGTAAAGTGATTGTTGTTGTTGTTGTTGTTGTTGTTGTTGTTGTTGTTGTTGTGATTCGCGAGGACGCTACTGGAGGCCCGTTGCTCGCCCCCCCCCCCGAGCAACGCCACGGGGCCACGTACGGGCCCCGCAGGGCCCCTGGTCCGAGCAACGCCACGAGGCCTCGCCAGGCCGCTGCAGGGGTCTGCAGGGCCCGGCGGCGTGGCTCGGCATGTCCTTTCGGGGCTGCTGCGGAGTCCCATACAGGCCCCAAGGGCGCACCCCTCTCACGGATCGTGGCCCTGGCCCCACAGGGAGCTCCACCGAGGCTTGACTTCGGCGCGCACCTCTCGAGGATCGTGGCTTAGGGAGCTCCACCGAAACTTGATTTCGGCGCACCCCTCTCACGGATCGTGGCTCTGGCCCCACAGGGAGCTCCACCGAGGCTTCATTTCGGCACACCCCTCTCGAGGATCGTGGCCCTGGCCCCACAGGGAGCTCCACCGAAGTTTGATTTCGGCGCACCCCTCTCACGGATCGTGGCCCTGGCGCCACAAGGATTCTTATTATTTATTATTATTATTATTATTATAGGCTTCCTACAGAATCCTAGAGGATTCCATCGGTCTCCTATAAGAATTATACGGGATCCATACACGGTCCTACAATATTCCATAGGAACCCTATGGGAATCCTGTTGGAATCCCATAGGATCCCTGCAGGGTCCTACAGAAGCCCGTAGGAAACCATTTGGAATCCTGTAGGAGTCCCATAGGACCCCTACAGGGTCCTACAGGATTCCATGATAATCCTATTGGACTCCTTGAGAAAACCTCCTAGGATCCCTGCAGGGTCCTACAGGATTCCATCGGAATGCGATTGGAATCCTATTGGAATCCTATGGGGTCCCTACAGGGTCCTACAGGATTCCATAGGAATCCTATTGTAATCCTTTTGAAATTCCTATAGGGTTCCACAGGGTCTTGCAGGATTCCATCGGCATCCTATCGGAATCCTAGTGGAAATCCTATAGGGTCCCTGCAGGGTCTTACAGGATTCCATAGGTATCCTATTGGAATACTACTGGAAGCCGATGGGATCCCTGCAGTGTCCTGCAGGATTCCATAGGAATTCTATTGTAATCTCATTGGAAACCTATAGGGTCCCTACAGGGTCCTAACAGGATTCCATAGGAATTCTATTGGAACGACAGGATCCCATTGAAATTCCATTGGTATCTTATGAGACTTCTATTGGAATCATACAGGATCCCTACAGGGTCCTACACGATTCCATAGGATTCCAATAGGAATCCTATTTGGGGTCCGATAGGATCCCTACAGGGTCCTACAGGATTCCATTGGATTCCAATAGGAATCCTATTGGGGTCCTTTTGGATCCCTATACGATCCGTTCAGTGTCCTACAGGATTCCATAGGAACCTTATAGGAGTCCTATAGGATCCCTACAGGGTCCTACAGAATTCCATTGGAATCCGATTGCAATACTATTGGATACCTATGTGATCCCTACAGGGTCCTACAGGATTCCGTCGGATTCCTGTAGGAATCTTATATGATCCCTACAGGATTCCATAACAACCCTATAGGACTTCGAGGGGGGCCCTATAGGATCCTTACAGGGTCCTACAGGATTCCATCGGAACCCTATAGGAATCCCATAGGATCCTTACAGGGTCCTGCAGGATTCCTTAGGAGTCCTATAGGGAGGAGGAGCTGGCCTCGCTGGCGCGCGGTCGGTTTTCGGACACAGGAGTACGTGGGGAACAGTAAGGGAGCCCACGGAGATTCGGAAACACATATAGATTTACGTCAGCGTATGACAGAGGTGTTGCGCGTTGCTCCCTCCCCCCGGGGGGCAACAACTGTAACGTGTGGCCTGGGGGAGTGCGCTCGCCCCGTGGCCTAGGACACCGCCACGGGCCCCGCCGGGGTGGCCTGAGAGGTTGTCCTTGCGTTGTTGTTGTTGTTGTTGTTGTTGCTGTTGTTATTGTTGTTCTTGTTGTTCTTCTTGTTGTTGTTGTTGTTGTTGTTGTTGTTGTTGTTGTTGTTGTTGTTGTTGTTGCTTTTGTTTTTGCTTGTGTTGTTGTATGTTAGTCAGTAAACAATTGTTGTTGTGACCCCCCCAGGCGCCTTGGCGCTCTCGCCTCGGCGCTGGCTACATTTTCATTGAAAATGAAGCTCACGCTCGCGCGGTTTGGGGGGCACCAAAACCGGCCCCCCAACAACAACAACGCTCCCGCTCGAGACGTCCTCCTTTCTTACTCATGGCCGGTGCTCTTGCTCGCTGCCGAAAGCCGCCGTCCCAACAAAACGAGCGCTACCGCTCGAGATTTCCTACCGTTTTACCTTGGACTGGCGCGCTACTCGTTCTCTCATCGGCGCCGCCCCCAGCAACAACAGCGCTCCCGCTCGAGACTTCCTCCCTTCTGTAATCAAGGCGGTGCTCCTCCTCGCCGCCGAAAGCCGCCGTCCCGACAAAGCCAGCGCTCCCGCCCGAGACGTTCTCCCGTTTTACGCTGGACTGGCGCCCTACTCTCTTTGAATTGGCGCCGCTCCCAGCAACAACATCGCTCTCGCTCGAGGCTTCCTCCCTTTTCCTCAGGATGATGCTGTTTCTCGCCGCCGACAGCCCCCGTCCCGACAAAACCACGGCTCCCGCTTGAGATTTCCTTTTTTTTGACTGACATCGGTGTTCCTCCTCGCCGCCGACAGCGGCCGTCCCAACAAAACCAGCGTTCCCGCTCGAGACATCGTTTTGTGTTACGCTGGACTAGCGGCTAGCGCCCTACTCTCTTCAGTATCAGCGCCGCTCCCAGCAACAACAGCGGCCCTGCTCGAGGCTTCCTTTTTTTTTTTTCCTCAGGACGGTGCTGTCCTCGCCGCCGTCAGCCCCCGTCCCGACAAAACCACGGCTCCCGCTTGAAATTTCCCCCCTTCTTACTCAAGGCGGTGTTCCTCCTCGCCGCCGACAACCGCCGTCCCAACAAAATCAGCGTTCCCGCTCGAGACGTTGTTTTGTTTTACGCTGGACTAGCGCCCTACTCTCTTCAGTATCAGCGCCGCTCCCAGCAACAACAGCGACCCTGCTCGAGACTTCCTCCCTTGCTATTCAGGGCCAGGTCCTTGCCTCGCCGCCGACAGCCCTCATCCCCACCAAGGCAATCCTGTCGCTCGATACTTCCTTGTGCTTTACCCTTGGTTGGGGCTCCATTGGCGGTCTCGCATCGGCGCAGCAAGGCGCGTGGCACTGGGTCACTCATGCCGTCTTGAAAGTCCGGATGTCGGAGATGGCGAGTATGCCGGAATTGTACAAGTACATGAGAAGTTCATTGATCTTTGCCTCGGGGGGGACTGGACCGTCTTGGCCGTGTTGGTTGTCTCTTCGGGGCCTCTCTTGGGCCTTGTTGGGCTCCCTCGGACCGTCTCGTGACCGTCTTGGGCCTTCTTGTCGCGCCCCGACGTGGGCCAGGGCCAGCGCGATTTACGCTGTGGCTGACATGCTCTATGTGCAGGGGAGCTGATTGTTTCGGTACAACTCTGAACATTGTGATGCTCCAATCAAAACCTCTACGTCGCGTCTCAGTTTCTCAGAGGCGAATGCCGCTGTCGCATTGCGCGCATGGCGCCAGGGAGTCATCGTGCTCACGAAGAACGAGCGCATCAGTGCCTACAGGGTCATGAGGCACAGCGTCTTCGAGAGCTTCTTCGGCGTGTTTAAGGCGATCTCCGCCTCGGAGCCTCCGCTGGTTGACATTCGTGTCAGCAGGAAGAGCGGGCTGATGATGCCGAGGAAGAGGAGAGGTTGGATGATGAGCAAGATGAGGAGGACCCTCTATGCCAACCGCCAGAGCTTCCGATACCCCCCCTTACATTCCGTAAAACCATCTCAGATCTCCATGTTCCCCTTCATGGAGGAGGTATGGTGATGACGACGATGACGATCACGATGACGATGACGATGGCGATGACGATGACGATGATGATGCTGCTGCTGATGATGATGCTGACGATGATGATGAGCCTGAACATGATGTTGCTGCGGATGAAGCTGATGGGCGATGATGATGAACCTGAACATGATGTTGCTGCGGATGAAGCTGATGGGCGATGATGATGAAGATGAATCTGACAATGAAGATGAATCTGACGATGCTGATGATGATGATAATGATGATGAAGATGAGGAGGATGAGGATGATGATACTGATGATGCTGATGACGATGACGACGACGATGATGATGATGATGATGCTGATGATGCTGACGATGATGCTTCTGCTGCTGATGCTGCTGCTGATGACGATGCTAATCGTATCGATGGTTATGGTGATGCTGACTGCGATGGCGAATATGATGACGGCGGCGACGACAATGATGATGACGATGTTGCTGCTGACGATGATCATGGTAATGATGATCATGATGATGCTGATGATGCTGATGCTGACGATGGTGATGATGCTGATGATGATGCTGCTGATGATGATGATGATGGCGGTGATGGTGATGAAAACGGTGGTGATGCGATGATGTCGTGGTGGTAATGACGATAACAATGACGATGACGATGATTCTGATGCTGATGATGAGCATGATAACGATGCTGATGCTGCTGCTGATGATGATGATGCTGATGCTGGTGATGATGATGATGATGTAGATGATGCTTTTGATGATACTGATGTTGATGATGATCATGTCGATGATGCTGTCGATGATGATGATGATGATGATGATGATGATGATGATGCAGACGCAGATGATGTTGATGACGATGATGATGATGATGATGATGACCATGCTGTTGATGATGCTGCTGATGATGATGCTGATTATACTAATGATACTGATGATGATGCTGCTGATGATGATGATGCCGATGACGATTACGATGTGACGATGACGATGATGCGCATGATTATGATGATTGTGATGATGATGATGATGATGATGATGATGATGACGATGATGCTGATTGTGATGATGATACTGATGACGACGATGATGATGCTGCTGATGCTGCTGCTGATGATGATGTTGCTGATGATGATGATGCTGATGCTGACGATGATGATAATGATGATGATGATGATTATGATGATGATGATGATGATGATGCTGATGCCGCTGACGATGACGATGACGATGACGATGATGCTGCTGATGCTGATGCTGACGATGATGCTGATGATGATGCTGCTGATGATGATGCTTATGATGATGCTGATGATGACGATAATGACGATGATGACGATGATGATGATGATGATGATGATGATGATGATGATGATGACGATGCTCATGATGATGATGATGATGATGATGATGATGATGATGATTCTGATGATGATGATGATGATGATGATGATGATGATGATGATGATGATGATGATGATGATGATGATGATGATGATGATGATGATGATGATGATGATGATGATGATGATGATGATGATGATGATGATGATGATGCTGATGATGATGATGATGATGATGCTGATGCTGATGATGATCTGACGATGAGCACTCGGGCACTGGAGCAAGTCTTGGAAGCGGAGCGTGGTCGTCTGGGCTAAGGTTGGCTCAACGTGGCCCCGTGCGGCGGCGCCCTCCGCCATCCGCGAGGCGCTGCCGGCAGGCCACCCGACCGAGGAGCGAAGCATGCGGCCGCCGCGAGGGTGGTGCTTTCCGCCCGCCAGACCTGGACTCCTGGATCTGCCCTGCGAGGGCACTGGCCCCCCTTGCGGTCGGGGGCGGCCAAGAGTCGGCTGCTCGTGAGAGTGACCTTTCGCAGCAGTGACCGTCGATGGGCCGATTTTCCACCACCACTACCATAGGTAGGAGAGGGAGGAGGAGAAGGAGGAGGCGGAGGAGGAGGGGAGGAGGACGACCTCCCCATCCTCCCTTCTCCCCCGTCCTACACACTGCAGTGGTGGTGGAAAATTGGCCCATCAACCCTTGGTGCACGCTGGGGTCCGCAGATGGCTGCATGCGATGCGACAGCAGCGGCTTGCGCGCTCGGGCCTGGCCTCTCCGCGCCCCCCGAAAGCCGCGCACCAGAGGTCCACTCTTGGCCGGGGCCCCTCTTGCGTGTAGCCGGAAGGGGTGGAGCGTTCGGGAGCACCCCCATCCACCAGTGGGCGACGCGCGCACCGAGAAACCTTCTAGTATATGCGTCGTGGCGGGCGCGTTCTGGCCGTACCGCTCGGGAAACGCTATACTACAAGATGGGTGTACTACATGTTCGGGTCGGACGCGCGCCTCCAAGGAGGACATGTAGCACTAGTATGTTTCTGTGCGTCCCAGGTGATGCTTCGTCCCGTCGGCCCTAGCCTTCCGCCCCCGCGTTCGCCGTCGTCTGCTTGCTTCTCGCTCCCTCGCTCCCTCTCCGTCGCCGCGCAGCGCAGACTGCCTGGGAGCTGGCGGCGCCGGCGCGATCGGCCGATGGAGTTCCGCAGCATCTCACGGTTGGCGTCGGGGAGAGATCGTGCGGTGTGGCGCCGCAGGCCCGCTCGTGGCACGCTGGTCCCCGCTTCGGGGGCAGCGTGCACTGTGGAAGCCCTGGCAAGGGGGCAGCGTGCACAGAAGGGGCCCTCGCGGAAGGATCGCCTCACAGGGACAGCGTGCACTTCAGATATCGATGTTGCACGCCATCTTTCCAGCACCAGCTGTGGGGGGCGGTGGGTATTCTGGCCGGGGCCACGACATCTCCAGGGATGTCATGGCCCCCCTCTTCTTCTCTCAAGACGTCCCCGGGCCCCTCCCCACCCCACTCGCCTGCGCACATGCCTCGGGCTATGATCTGCGACCCACCCTCCCGTGGACGCCCCCCTCTCGGACCACCCCCAAGATTTGGTCCTGT
>CAUYUJ010014413.1:339347-394347 GCA_963575745.1 Prorocentrum cordatum
TTTATCATCGGCATCATCGTCATCATCACCATCGTGGCCATCATCATCGCTGTTATCTTCACCATCATCGACACCAATTTTGGCACACTCCTCACACTTTTCGTGGCCCCGTAGGGAGCTCCGCCGACGGCCCCAGTGGAAGGCCCCAGCGGCAGCGCCCGCATGCGATTCCACCCCCATTTCGGCATACCCCTCACACGTTTCGTGGCCCCATGGGGAGCTCCACTGAAGGCCCCAGCGGCAGCGCCCGCATGCGGTTCCACACCCATTTCGGCACACCCCTCACACGTTTCGTGGCCCCATAGGGAGCTTCACCGAAGGCCCCAGCGGCAGCGCCCGCATGCGGTTCCACCCCCCTGTTCGGCACACCCTTCACACGTTTCGTGACCCCATAGGGAGCTCCACCGAAGGCCCCAGCGGCAGCGCCCGCATGCGGTTCCACCCCCCCATTTCGGCACACCGCTCACACGTTTCGTGGCCCCCATAGGGAGCTCCACTGAAGGCCCCAGCGGCAGCGCCCGCATGCGGTCCCACACCCATTTCGGCACACCCCTCACGCGTTTCGTGGCCCCATAGGGAGCTTCACCGAAGGCCCCAGCGGCAGCGCCCGCATGCGGTTCCACCCCCATTTCGGCACACCCCTCACACGTTTCGTGGCCCCATAGGGAGCTCCCTTGAAGGCCTCAGCGGCAGCGCCCGCATACGGTTCCACCGCCCCATTTCGGCACACCCCTCACACGTTTCGTGGCCCCATAGGGAGCTCCACCGAAGGCCACAGTGGCCTCGTTCGCATGCGGTTCCAGCCCCACTTCGGCACACCCTTCACACGTTTCGTATTGTGTACCCCGCCACGCAATTCGGCACACCCCTCATACGGTTCGTGGATTCGTGGCCCCATGGGGGGAGCGCCGCCGAAGAGAAGAATGTTCACAACAGCGGTACTCACAACTGCATATGATTGGGTCCTCCGCCAGGATTTCTTTCTCACTGGCAGCTTCGCGGCCAGAACGGAAAAGAAACATCACCTCAGCGGAGGTCTTTCGCGGAGTATGCTCGGCGTCTAGAGGGGCCAGTGCCCGGCCTCGAACATCGGCGGTTTTCGGAGCGCGGAGCTGGTCCTGCCAGAGGAGTGGAGAGCCCCAAGGGATGGTCTGAGTGGGCGGCGGGGAGGAGGGGGGGAGGGGGGGGGGGGAGAGGGAGAAAAGGGATCAGAGGAGGAAAAGGTGCCCATACCTCTACCCTGGCCCCGTTTTCTCTTTTTTGGGCCTCCTTGGAGGCCCTCGTTGCCACCGCTGGATTCTCGTCGAAATCCTGGGCAGAACGCACCCCGGGAGGGGTCCGGGGAGCAGCGGTATCGGTAGCTTTTTGGTTTCCCCAGGGAGGGGGGAAGGAGGATGGGAGGGGGTGAAGAAGGCGGAGGATGGGAGGAGGATGATGGGAGGAGGAGGATGGGAGGAGGAGGAGGATGGGAGGGGAGGAGGAGGATGGGAGGGGAGGAGGAGGATGGGAGGAGGGGGGGGAGGACGCGGCGCAGGAGGGGGAGAACGGAGACGGGGGGGGGCGATGCAGCGGACGTGCGCCGGCACGACGGCGAGGGGAGAGGAGGCGGGGAGCGAGGGGGGGAGGGGCGGGGCAGGAAGGGGAGACGCGGTCTTGCTGGGGCAGGAGGAGGAGGAGGAGGAGGAGGAGGAGGAGGAGGAGGAGGAGGAGGAGGAGGAGGAGGAGGAGGAGGAGGAGGGGGTTCTCGGATTTTGTTTTTTCGATTGGCAGATGTTCTTGTTGTTGGGTTCCTTTTCGTTTTGCCAGCGATCCTTATTTTGTAGGCACTGTGCCATCTTGGAGGTCTCTCTGCACTGTCTTCGAGGTCTCTCCTCTCTCTCTCTCTTTCTCTCCCGTACCGGGGGGAACGGTGCGTTCGTCCATCTTGGGGCCTTCTTGGAACCCTCTGCGGGCCCTCCCAATGCTTCAAGAGGGCCCCAAGCGGGCCCAACGCGGCTCCTTGTCCAGAAGGACGTTCAGTTCTATTGGGCCATTTGTGGGTTCACATGTTTGTGGTGAGTTACGTCTTCCTTGAATTCCTTCCTTGGGGCATCTCATGCCATGTTGGAGGCAATCTTGCGCCCGGGGCCTGGGGCTTCTTGGGGGCCTCTTCAGGCTTGCCGGAGGCTGTCAGTGCAGCGTTTCGCAACGCGGTGTCGGGACTCTGGGTCTGAGGGATCTTGATGGGTCACGAGAATCTCAGGGGCCCTGGGGATTCCGAAGGGTCAGTGCGAGGCTTCTGAGATGCCCGCGCGAGACCTCTGTGCGGCCTGCGCGAGGCCTGTGCGAGGCCTGTGCGGGGCCTGTGCGAGGCCTCTGCGAGGCCTGTGCGAGGCCTGTGCGAGACTTCCGAGGAGCCTGCGTGAGGCCTGTGCGAGAGGCCTGCGCGAGAGGCCTGCGCGAGGTTTCTGAAGGCCTGAGCGAGGCCCCTGCGAGGCTCCTGAAAGGCCTCTGATGGGCCTGTGCGAGGTCTGATAGAGGCCTGCCCGAGGCTTCCGAGAGGCCTGCGCGAAGCTTCGGAGAGGCTTGTGCGGGGCCTTTCAGAGGCCTGCGCGAGGCCTCGGAGAGGCTTGTGCGAGGCCTCTGCAAGGCCTGCGCAGGAGCCTCGTGCAGGAGCGTCGCAGGAGCCTTGTTTTGGGTTGTTAAGGAGCCCCGCATGAACCTTCTGATGGGGCCTCCTGGGAGCGTCGTAAGAGCCTCTGCGGGGCTTCGTAGAAGATTTCGGGGTTGTCGTCTTCATCGTTCTTGTCCTGGGCAGCGGTGGTGGAGGAGGAGGAGGAGAAGCAGGAGGATAAGGAGCAGGAGGACGAGGAGAAGGAGGAGGCGGAGGAGGAGGTGGACGAGGGGGAGGAGGATAAGGTGGAGGATGATGATGCTGATGGTGATGATGATGGTGAGGATGCTGATTATGACGGTGATGATGATGATGATGACTATGATGCTGATGATGATGATGCTGCTGTTGATAATTATGGTAATGCCGATGCTGAGGACGATGAAACTGCCGATGATGATGATGCTGACGATGATGGCAGGATCTGCTGATGATGGTGATGCTGTTGCTGATGCTGCTGCTGATGATGAAGCTGATGACGACGATGTTGATGCTGATGCTGATGATGATGATGCAGACGATGCCGACGATGATGCTGATGACGATGATGGTGCTGATGCTGCTAATGCTGACGATGATGATGGCGATGGTGATGATGCCGATGATGTTGTTGATGCTACTCCCGATGACGATGACGGTGATGATGCTGCTGATGATGATGCTGATGCTGATGACGATGATGCTGAGGCTGATAAAGATACTGCTGCTGCTGCTGCTGATGATGATGATGATGCTGATGATCCTGCTGCTACTGCTGATACTCATTATGATGATGATGCTGCTGATGCTGATGTTGTTGATGATACTGATAATGATGATGCTGCTGATGATGATAATGACGAGGATGATGATGCTGGTGCTAATGCTGCTGATGCTGATGCTGATGCTGTTGCTGATGCTGCTGCTGATGATGCTTATGATGATGCTGATGATGGTGATGATGATGATGATGATGATGATGGTGATGATGAGGACTCTGATGCTGATGCTGATGATTCTGATGCTGATGCTGCAGCTGTTGATAATTATGGTGACGCTGACGATGATGATGGTGGTGGTGCTGCTGATGATGATGATGAGGATGATGATGATGCTGATGATGGTTATGATGATGATGATGATGATGATGATGATGATGATGATGATGATGATGATGATGATGATGATGATGATGATGATGATGATGATGATGATGATGATGATGATGATGATGATGATGCTGATGATGCTGATGATGATGATGATGATGATGATGATGATGATGATGATGATGATGATGATGCTGAGGATGCTGCTGCTGATCATGATGCTGATGATGCTGAGGAGGAGGAGGAGGAGGAGGAGGACGAGGCCGAGGGGAGGGGGCGGAGGAGGAGGAGGAGGAGGGTGTTGATGCTGATTCCGACGACGAGGAGGGCGAGGATGAGGACGAGGAGGAGGGAGGAGAAGGAAAGGAGGGGAAGAGGGGAAGACGTCGACGACGACGACGGCGACCCTCCTTTGCAAACCGTTCTTTGCCATCACGCCGTTCTGAAGCAAGGCAATCATGATATGACAAGCGTCCCTCGCGAAAGATATCACGAGTTAATGCTCAGCGTCGAGGCTCAGGCGCGGGAGTTGGGTGGAACATGCGCGGACCAGTATGGTGGGGGCGTTGAAGGAATGTCTCCCTGAGGGGCCATACCCTGGGAACTCGTGGCGTCGTGGCACAACCATGGCAGGTGTGTTCGCCCGCGTTCCCCCGTGCCCTCGCGAATCTATCCGCTTCGAGAAGAGCAGAAGGCATGCTGATGTTCGGGACGTGCTCCTGGAGCACCCTCCAGACCCGCTTCTGGGCTTTTCGTTGGGCCGTCTTGGGCTGGGCCCCTCTTCAGGGTTTGACGGCCGTCTTGCGGCGATCATGGGGGCCTCTTCGGCCGTCTTGGACGCACTTAAGACCGAAACGGCGACGATGCGACAATCATACGCTTGTTACGAGTTCCAGTCGACTTAGGTCTCTTGGGCCCTCTCCATGGCCTCCAAGATGGCCGAAGAGGCCCGAACGAGAGCACCAGGACGGCCCCCTGGGGACCATCTAGAGGAGGAGGGACTGAGTGAGGAAATTGAGGCGGAGGAGGAGGAGGAGGCAGTACTACTATGACTAATAATATGACTAATACTCAACATACTAATCATCACAAAGCAGAAGAAACGAGGAAGAGGAAGAGGAGGAGGAGGAAGAGGAGGAGGAAGAGGAGGAGGAGGAGGAGGAGGATGATGACGGGGAGAAGGAGCAGGAGGAGGATGCGGAGCAGGAGGAGGAGGACGAGGATGAGGAGGTAGGAGGAATTGACGTTGGACGCGTGCGTGCATTTACTTGAGCATGTGAAGCGCCAAGCGTGCAATCATGTGCAGCGTCAGTGCCCACATGGGCGCTTCGCTTTGAACTGCAATGCCGAACTTATCCACACTCTATCTGCCAGGTGTGGACTTTCTGCATACGGTGACGACGTTTCAATCACGTTTCTTGTCGAGGCTCATCTACTCAGCGCATTTGCGTGCGCGCAGTCGTTGTTTAGTGGCGATAGCGATTTTGCATTCCGCAAGTGACATGACTGCCATTGATTGCGCTACGGTGCTCCTGTTGCTGATGTACAGGAGAGGGTAGGGAAGGAGAGTTTTATAAAGAACACGTTCACCAAGCTCTGGGAGGATGACGTGAACCGGTTTCAAAGGAATACAGAATTGCAAGTCGTTACGTATATTTTGTTCATTATCTTCTTTCTGTTTTGGACCGCTCGGGGCCGAGGAGGAGGTGGAGGAGTAGGGCAGGGGAGGAGGAGGAGGAAGAGGAGGAAGAGGAGGAGGAGGATCGCACTCTGTGGCGCAAATGGCTCGTCCTGAGTGTTTGTCACTGCCTCTTCCGTCTTCGTTCCCCACAGAACAGCCGATGTAGTCGAGTTTATTGACAGGGTCTTCTGAGGTGGCGCGGCTCGCGGAGCATAGCGCGTCGTCGCCGCGCGGTGTGCCAGGCTCGTGCCCAGCCCAAGCGCACGGCGGCCGCGTCTTCTCAGAACTGCACTTGGGCTCGGGCGCGTAGGTCGCCACCCTGGCCAATCTTACCATTCCAGTCGTTTGTGTGTGTATGTGTGTGTGTGTGTGTGTGTGTGTGTGTGTGTGTGTGTGTGTGTGGAGAGCTGGCACTTGCCCCAGTATGACCCGTTGAACGACGAAGTCTGTCACGTGCTGCTGGGCTGGGTCAAGTGCGGGGTGGTCTCTGGCACGCGGTCAGGCACCCCGTGCTCGTCCTTCACCTAAGCACGCCCTGCCCTTCAATGGTCCCGTATCCCACATCGTCTGCGAAGCGCGTAGCGTCCACGTCACCTCTCGTCCCTCGGGGAAGCTGATGTGAAGGTCTTTCGTGTGGGCAACGAGACTGCACGCAGGAGTGGCATTATTCCAGACGCTTGCATCCAGCGAGGGTGTCCGTGCGACGAAGAGAGCCCAGCGCAATCGTCGTTTGGCTTTCGCACAGTCGACATGATAAGTCCCGTTTGGCGTCTTGCTCCAGCTAGGTGATCGATTACGGTGCTTTCGGCGCCCCGTGGAGGACTCGACGCAAACTACATTTTTTTCATGGCACCATTGCGGCAGAAGAGCCGAAGCAGCTATCACAATAAGCATAGGGGGCTACGATGGGCGGTCGCGATGATGGGCCACGATGGATGGCCACGATGGGGGGATCGGGATAGGAGTAGGGGTAGGAGTCGAAGGCGCCTACGGCGAATCACCGCCGCCCCCTGTCCTTGTGGAAGCGCTTATGTGGCTGACAGCTGGGCTAGAGCCTGGCCAAGCTAGCGGGCCAGTTGTTCCCCGAGTCGGTTTGGAGAGTCTTCGGGGAACGCGTGGGGGAGCAAGAGGTTTGAAAGCGCTCATGTGTCCGAGCGTTGTGGCAAGAGCTCTGCCAAGCTGTCGGACCATGTGTTCCCCCAACCGTTGTGGAAACCCTTGGGGGACCACTTCTGGGAAGATGACGGAGACGATCAGGGGGAGGAGGAGGAGGAGGAGGAGGAGGAGGAGGAGGAGGAGGAGGAGAAGGATGAGGAGGAGGAGAAGGAAGAAGGAGGAGGAGAAGGAGGAGGAACATAAGGAGGAGGAGTCTTGGGTGTCTTGGAGGCCTCTTGGGCCGTCTTGGGGGCGCCTTAGGGCCGTCTTGGGCCTCTTGGGCGATCTTTGGGGGCACTTGGGCCGTCTCGGGCAGTCGGAAGGCAGAAACAACAGCAAATGCCACAATCCTTCAACAATTCATGGGAAATCAATGATTTTGGCCTTTCGGGCCTCACTGGAGACCCTCTTGGAGGTCTCTTGGGCCGTCTTGGGCCATCTTGGGGCCATCTTCGGCCGTCTTGGTGGGCTCCTGGCCCGTCTGACGCCGTCTGACGCCGTTGAGGGGTCTCTCTGGGCCGACTTGGGGCCTCTTGGAATGCTCCATGGCCGTCTTGGAGGCCATCTTGGGCGTCTTAAATGCCTCCTGGGCCGTCTTGGGGGCCTCTTGGGGCCGTTTTGGGGGCCTCTTGGGCAGTTCTGGGGCCATCTTGGAGGTTTCTTGGGCGATCTTTGGGCGATCTTTGGGGCCTCTTGGGCTGTCTCGGGCCGTCGGAAGGCCGGAAAGAAGCAAATGTCAAGATCCTTCAAAAACCTTAGGAACATCAGTGTTTTTGGCCTTTTCGGGCCTTCCTGGAGGCCCTCTTGGAGGCCTCTTGGGCCGTCCTGGGCCAGCTTCGAGTCAACTTCGGCCATCTTGGTGGGCTCCTGGCCCGTCTGACGCCGTCCTCTGGGCAGACTTGGGGCCCTCTTGGGGTGTTCCAGGGCCGTCTTAGAGGCCATCTTGGGCGTCTTGGAAGCCTCTTGGGTCGTCTTTATGCCCTCTTGGGGCCGTCTTTGGGGCCTCTTGGGCAGTCCTGAGGCCAACTTGGAGGCCTCTTGGGCGCTCTGGGGGCGATCTTGGGAGCCTGTTGGGCCGTCTTGGGTCGTCGGAAAACAGAAAAGGAGCAAATACGAAAAACCTTGAAAACCTAAGGGGAAATCAATGTTTTTAGCCTCTTCGGTCCCTCCTGGAGGACCTCTCGGCGGCCTCCTGGGCCGTCTTGGGCCGTCTTGGGCCGTCTTGGGCCGTCTTGGAGGTTTCTTGGGCGGACTTGGAGGCATTTCCTCCTCTCTTGGGCGGACTTGGAGGCCATCTTGGACCATCTTGGAGGCCATCTTGGGCCAACGTGGCCATCCTGGAGGCCATCTTGAGCCGTCTTGGAGGAACAATTGGGGATTGAGATCCTTTTCAGGTGGCCGGCCGCACGCGCCGGAAAGCTCAGGGGGAGTTCTTTTCGGGAGACTCTTCATGGGGGGGGATCCCATGGGGGGATAGGATCCGGGGGGGGGATCCCATAGGATCCCCTGGGGATCCCATGGAGAGTCTCCCGATCTTTTGGAAAAAGAACCAAGACCAAAACCGAGAGGGTCCAGCACGCCCACGGGGGGCGGCGGATCGGAGACGCCCACGGCGAGTCACCGCCGCCCCCTGCCTGTGTGGAAGCACCTGTGTGGCCGAAGGTTGAGGCCAGACCTGCCAAGTTGTCGGGCCATGTGTTCCCCGAGTCGGTTTGGAAAGCCTTCGGGGAACACGTGGGCATCTTGAAGGTCATCTTGGCCGTCTGGAGGTCATTTTGACCCTTTCGGGCCTTCTTGGAGGGCGTCTTGGAGGGCTCTTGGGCCGTCTTGGAGGCCATCTTGAGCGTCTTGGAGGCCTCTTGGGCGATCTTTGGGGGCCTCTTGGGGCCGTCTTGGGCCTCTTGGGCGATCTTTGGGGGCACTTGGACCGTCTTGGGCCGTCGGAAGGCTGAACAAAAAGCAAGTGCCACAATCCTTTTAAAACTCATGGGAAGTCAATGATTTTGGCCTTTTCGGGCCTTCCTGAAGGCCCTCTTGGAGGGGCCGTCTTAGGCCATCTTAGGGCCATCTTCGGCCGTCTTGGTGGGCTCCTGGCCCGTCTGACACCGTCGGAAGCCGTTTGGGGGGCCTCTCTGGGTCGACTTGGGGTCCTTTGGGGTGCTCCAGGGCCGTCTTGGAGGCCATCTTGGGCGTCTTAAATGCCTCCTGGGCCGTCTTGGGGGCCTCTTGGGGTCGTCTCGGGGGCCTCTTGGGGCCGTCTCGAGGGCCTCTTGGGCAGTTCTGAGGCCATCTTGGAGGCCTCTTGGGCGATCTTTTGGCGATCTTTGGGGGCTCTTGGGCCGTCTCGGGCAGTCGGAAGGCCGAAAAGAATCAAAGGTCGAAATCCTTCAAGAACCTACAGAAAATTAGTGTTTTTGGCTTTTTTCTGGCCTTCTGGAGGCCCTCTTGGCCGTCTTGGGCCAGCTTCGAGCCAATTTCGGCTATCTTGGTGGGTTCCTGGCACGTCTGACGCCGTCGGGAGCCGTCTTGGGAGCCTCTCTGAACCAGCTTGGGGCCCTCTTGGGGTGTTCCAGGGCCGTCTTGGAGGCCATCTTGGGCGTCTTGGAGGCCTCTTGGGCGGTCTTGGGGCCCTCTTGGGGTCGTCTGGGGGGCCTCTTGGGCTTCGTTTTTCACTCGCCGTTTCGGGGTTTTGCATTGGCAGACATCGGCTACAGCACGTCTGCAAGGTCGGTGCAGTGACAAGCAGGGCGGACATTTCTCCGCCTTGCTTTTCGAGCTCCTTTGGTGCCCATGTCCGCCCTGCTCCAGAATTGGAGCAGAGACACTGGAATTGCAGCTCGAATCGAATACTGTGCACACTAGTCTGCCACGGCGCTGGGTTCAAACAACTACCGCGCACGAAAGAGCGAGCCCAGAACACCTCATTGCCCAGTCGCAAGAATGGCCCACGGCCCAATCGCAAGAACAGCGCAGACGTGTCAACCGAACGGCGTGGATTCCCGAATGCACGGATGGTGCGCGCGATCTGCGGAAGTATCGTCCCTGCCTCTCTTGACGCGGACATCATCGCCCTAAGCTTTCGCACCGCTCGGGGTGCAGACCTGTCCAGGTCTTTCGATTTTTCCCGTGCGCCCGCGCGCAGACCGCCGGATGGCGAGGGCTCCGATTCTGCCTGGGCTCCTCGGGCTGTGCTTCGAGGGGCCACTCGCCCGGGGGCTCTGCGCATCTTGCCACTCCAGGCCCGTGCTCACTGGTGCACTACAATCGGGGCCCTGAACAAGGAACCCTTTTCGTTGGGGAGGGGCTCCGCGTTCCTTACGTGTTTCACAGCTTGCCTCACGCCTTGGGCAGGTTCACTTATGGAAAAAAGGGGCCTCGTTCCTTAGGGTTCCTTAGGTCAACGCCCCGACTGTACCTGCTGCCGTGCTGATGCCGCAGGAGAGGTCTCGTGGACAGCCTCCTGCCGCTCCTGTTGCCGTGCAGCGGCCGGAGGCGCGCGTGCGTCTCAGCAAGCCTGCACGGCCAGAGGCTACATCGACCGTGGCACCGATCGCAGGGCGGCGCGCGGAGGGCCCGAGGGCGCTCCGTCTCGAGCCTCGTGGCACGGTGGCGCGGCTCGATGGGATGCCGCGGGAGGCGCCAAGAGACAGCGGGAGGCAGCGAGAGGTAGCGGGAGGCAGCACGAGGCAGCGGGAGGGCGCGGGAGGCGGCGTGTCGCCCGCCCGACTCCGGATGATCCGGCAGCGCCCCCACACGGTTGTCTTAGAAGGCATATGTAGGACCCGTGCAGGCAAGCTGCTCAGGGAACTTCAGGTGTGCCGCTCTTGTTCATGTGGCATGCCGCGGGAGAGGGAGAGGCCTGTTCCGGGCGAATTCCATGATCAACTCGATGGGCCCACCAGAGAGGGAGGATTCATGACAAGAGAGAAACCGATTTGGAACGAGAAGCTGTGCCTCGTACTATCTGATGCGGCCGCGTCTTCCCTCTGCCTCTTGCGTGTTCATGCCTTGTGGCCCGTCTTCTCTTCTCTCCCTTCCCCCTCTCTCCTCCAGGGAGTTTTGAGGCCTCGAGGGTGGGGGTTGCACTGCAGGTTCTGTCTTACTTACGGTATGTAAGCCACCAAGGGTTCGATTTCGACGAGTTTCATTCGCAGGTTCAGTGCTGATTGCGGGTCTTGCCCGCTCGTTCGTCGCAAGCAGCAGGCGGGATCACAGTTGCGCCCAACGGGAATGACCCGAATGCGCCTCTCCGTTCTCCGTTCGGTAGCCTTGCTTGGTTCGCCCAGAATCCTCCTGCCCCCAATCAGCTGGGGCAGATTCGGTTTTAAGGGCCCTCTCGTTCGCCGCAAGCAGTGGCCGAGAAATGGCAGGCGGGATCAAACTTTTTATCACTGTCGTCGTCATCTTCACCTTCGCCTTATCTTCATCTTCATGTTCACCTTCCTCTTCATCTTCGTATGCATCTGCATCTTCATCTTCATCTTCATCTTGACTCATCTTCATCTTCATCTTCCTATGTATATTTATCTTCATTGCCATCTACATCTTCACATTCATCTTCATCTTCATCTTCATCTTCATCTTCACCTTCATCTTCGTCATCATCATCATCATCGTCATCATCATGATCGTTGTCATTATCATTATCATTATCATTATCATTATCATTATCATTATCATTATCATTATCATTATCATTATCATTATCATTATCATTATCATTATCATTCTCATTCTCATTCTCATTATCATTATCATTATCATTATCATTATCATTATCATTATCATTACCATTATCATTATCATTATCATTATCATTATTATTATCATTATTATTATCATTATCATTATCATTATCATTATCATTATCATCACCACCATTATCACCACCATTATCACCACCATCATCATCATCAGCATCATCATCATCATTTTCATCTTCCTCTTCATCTTCACCACCGCCAGCGCAGTCGTCGGGATCATCGTTATCACCAGCACCGTCACCGTCACCATTTCCATATTGAACTCCATCACCATCACCACTGTACCACCATTATCCCCATCACCACATCAGTCATCATCAGTAACGTCAACCATCGCCGTCACCATGAAGCAGGAAGGGCCCCTCAGGGAGCTGGTCGCCCCCCGAGTTCCCAGGGGGTATGGGCGGCGGCAGGATGTGGACCAAGTTCCCGCACGACTACGGCACTCGCCAGCGCCAGGCCCACGCCGCAGACAAGGCGGGGGTGCGGGGGGAGCAGTGCCAGGACGAGTGGGAGGGGCAGGGAGGGACGAGGGGGCAACGGGCACCGTGGTGGCGCCCTCTCAGCACAGCGGACGCCTGGCAAGGCATCAGTGGAGTCGCGCTGTGCGTCACTCATGGTTTGCACGCAGCATGCCTGATCTTGACGCAGCATCCTCTGGAGGCACTCTTGGGTCGTCTTGGGCCTCTCTTGGGATGTGTTGGGGCCAGCGCTTGGGGCCCTCTTGGGGTTGTCTTGGGCCGTCTGGGCGCCCTACTGGGCTATCTTGAGGCTATGTTGGGCCATCTTGGGGCCTTGTTTGGGCCCTCGTGGCGGCCTCTGGGGCCGTCGAGAGCTGCAGGGCGCCTGGAAAGGCAGAGCCGCGCGAGCCTTGACCATCGATTGACTTCGCCTCTCCTCTGCTGGGGCTTCTCCTGTGGCACTGCCGGGCCCTCTGGGAGGCACCGCGGGTCGTCTCGTCTCTGGGCCATGCTGGGTGGGCCTGGGACCCTCTGCCTCGGCCCTCTCGGCAGCTCTGGGGGCGCAGGGCCTCGGGAGCGTGGATCTGCTTTCTGTCTCCAGTGATCCTGGCCTCGGGGGAGGGGGGGGGGGGCGATGCACGCAGCGGCGAGAGAGGGGGGCCCCTTCGAGTCCTCACATAAAGGCCTACGTGTACAACGGCCCTTGTATATTCTACTGCGCCTCCACGTGCGCAGAGACCTGGTGGCGGATCTCCGTGTAGGCAGCGCCACCTCGGGACGGTGACGGTGCAGTTTTTTTTTGACTCGCGGGTCGAGAGCGCACCTCTTCCGGTCGAAGCGAAGCGGGCCGCGCGGAGCTTGAAATTACGCAGAGAAGGGGAAGGAGAAGGGGGGGAAACAACACACAGACAATGACGATACAGTTGTTTTTTTGATTCGCGGGTCGAGAGCGCACCTCTTCCGGTCGAAGCCGAGCGCGGGCCGCGCGGAGCTTGAAATTACGCAGTGAGGGGGAAGGGGAAGGGGGGGAAACAACACACACAGACAATGACGATACAGTTGTTTTTTTGATTCGCGGGTCGAGAGCGCACCTCTTCCGGTCGAAGCTGAGCGCGGGCCGCGCGGAGCTTGAAATCACCGCCCACCAAACCACCCTAACCCAACCCGAAGGCTCAGATTTACCCTCGATTTCTAGTGGGGGGGGGGTCCAGGAATATCGAAAACACACATATGGAGCCTATACCCCCCCCAACCCGAAATTCGGGTCTTCGGGTTGGGTTGGGGTGGTCTGGTAGGTAGTCATGAAATTACGCAGTGAGGGGGAAGGGGAAGATGGGGGAAACAGCACACACTTTTTTTTGGATCTGCAGGGCGCGAGAGCGAACCTCTTCTGTTTGAAAGCTAGGCGGGACGCGCACAGCTTTACTCAGCAGAGAAAGGGCGAAGGGAGGCGGGGCCTCGCGCGGCCAGGAGAAAGGGCGGAGCCCGGGGAGAAGCAGCACACACGCACGCACAGTGACGACGCAGTCAAGACGCCGAGATAGGGACCGCTTCGGGGCTCCGGATGGGCTCCGCTCTTTTCTCGTGCCTGCCGTTCCTCGCATCTGGGCTGGGGACCTCTTCGGACGCCGAAATCTGGGCATCGCGATGCAGTCAAGGCGCCGAGATAGGGACCGGTTCGGGGCTCGGGATGGGCTCCGCTTTTTTCTCGTGCCGTTCCTCGCATCTGGGCTGGGGACCTCTTCGAAGCAGCGGCCCGCCGTGGCCAGGAAAGGGCCCTTCGCCCCTCTTCAGCACTGCTCATGGCAGCACGATGGCAGCCTCGAACTTATCCCTATCCCTAAGATTGACACGCCAAAAGGCGATGACAATCTTAGGGATGCGCCCTGAAAAACTAAGGGAATCCCTAAGATCGGCATTGTGATGAGGCGATGCCCAGCTTAGGGATAGGGATATGTTCCAGGCTGGTAATACCTGCTTGTCCCTGATCTCCTTCTCTGTTATCTCCCCTCGCCTCCTCTTGGCAGCCGCGCGCCGCAGCTTCTGGCTGATTGCAGAGCGCGCTATTCACTGCGAGGCCGCGCTCGCTTGCCGAGGACCTCCAGTCGCGTTTTTGAATATCGGTTCTTCTGGAGCCACCGCGGACATGCGTCCGCAACGCCTCACTTCAGTAAATCGGTCTCATCCTCCCTCCGAGGAGGAGGAGCCAGGAGGAGCATGACCATGAGGAGGGCGATGATGATGCTGATGATGATTATGCTTATGACGCTCGTGATGTTGATGATGATGATGATGATGATGATGATGATGATGATGATGACGATGGTGGGAGTGGTGATGATGATGAAGTTGATGATGATGATGATGAGGATGCTGAGGAGGATGAGGATGATGATGATGACGATGACTATGACCATGTTGCTGATGATGACTGTTTGACAATGATGATGCTGACAATAATGATGATGCCGATGATGATGCTGCTGATGAAGCTGATGCTGATGAAGATGACGATGACGAGGATGCTGCTGCTGCTGATGACGATGGTGGTGGTGGTGATGATGATCATGAAGATCATGATGATGGTGTCGATGATGATGCTGATGATGATGGCGGTGGTGGTGATGATCATGATGCTGATGGTGGTGAAGATAATGATGACGACGATGCTGATGCTGCTGATGATCCTGATCATGATGATGATGCTGATGATGCTGCTGATGATAGTGATTCCGACGATGATTGAGATGCTGATTATGATGGTGATGATGACGATGGTGCTGATGGTGATGATGATGCTGATGTTGACGATGATGATACATACTATGATTACGCTGCTGATGATGATTCTGCTGATGCTGCTGCTGCTGATGATGCTGATGATGATGCTGATGACGATGATGATGCTGATGCTCATGCTGCGGCTGATGATGATGATGATGATGACGATGATGATGATGATGATGCTGATGATGATGATGATGATGATGATGATGGTGGTGATGATGATGATGGTGATGATGATGTCGATGTCGATAACGATGACGATGACGATGACGATGATGAGGATGATGATGATAATGATGATGATGATGATGATGATGATGATGATGATGATGATGATGATGATGATGATGATGATGGTGGTGATGGTGATGGTGATGAGCGGCAAGGATCGTGGCGGAGCGATGAGTGTTAGGACAAGGTGAACCCGAAAGGCATCAACGATATTGCACTACACCCTCTCTTCAAGTTCCCTGTTCATAGGTCCCTTCAAGAAACAGTTTTCATTGCGGGAAGTGCTCGACTGGAAGACAACCGTTTCATAATCCCCTACCAAAGTATCATTCCTTGAACTTCAACCCCGCGAATCCACATGACAGTTGCGCCCTGACTATCTTTAATCATGCCAGAACACCATGTCTGGGCTTTCAACTCTGCGAATCAATGTGCCTGTTCGCGGGACTTTGACTCTGCGAATCATCGTGCCAGAACAGGAGGAGGAGGCGGAGGAAGAGGAGGAGGAGGAGGAACAGGAGGAGGAGGAGGATGAGGAGCAGGAGGAGGAGGAGGAGGAGGAGGAGGAGGAGGAGGAGGAGGAGGAGTTTAGGAGTAGGAGGAGGAGGAAGAGGAGCAGGAGGAGGAGGAGGAGGAGGAAGACGAAGAGGAGGAAGACGAGGAGGAGGAGAAGGAGGAGCATGGACGAGGCTCTGGAGGAAACGGAGGAAGAGGAGGATGAGGAATAGAAAATGGTATGGTGACGACGTCGACAAGGACGCCCCCCGGCGGCCTGGGACCGAGGTGAGCTGCGCTCAGTTCTGCCTCTCTGGCGGCAAGTGGGGCCGGACCTGCCGTTTCCGCCTGTTCTTCGGCAGGTGGGCGGGCGTGGGCACCGTCCTCATTGTCGTCGTCGTCGTCATCGTCGTCGTCGTGGTCGTCGTCGTCGTCGTCGTCATTGTCTTTGTTTTTGCCTTTGTCGTCGTCGTCGTCGTCGTCGTCGTGGTCGTCGTCGTCGTCGTCCACTTTGCTCACCTCTTCCTCCTTCCCCCTCCTGTTCTCGATCATCCAAACCTACTCCCTTAGTTCTCTTCAAGCCCCTCCCCCTTTGCCCCCTGCTTTTTCCTCTCCTTCCTCCCCCTGTCTCCGCGCTTGCAGGAGAGGGCTGGCAGGCTGGTGGGCGGGAAGGACGGAGTGGGGGAACGGAAGGAGACAGGCAGGGAGGGAGGGAGGGATGGAGGGAGGAGGAGGAGGCTCTTCTGGGTGGTCGTGTCGTTCAGCCTCTTCTCGTGTTGCTGGACGAGCTTAGGGGGTGGTGGGTGGCGATCGAGCGGCGAGGAGCCGTACGTGAGCCCAGCTTCTTGGTGCCACAGTCCCTGGACAGCATAGCGGTCGCAGGCGTCCATCGCGGCTGGCACTCAAGGCCAGGGCAATCATTGGCCAGAGGAGGAGGATGAGGATGAGGATGAGGATGAGGAGGAGGAGAAAAAGGAGGAGGAGGAGGAGGAGGGGGAGGAGGAGGAGGAGGAGGAGGAGGAAGAAGAAGAAGAAGCGGAGGAGGAGGAGGCGGTCTAGCTTGACTGTGGCGCCGAGCGTGAGTATGATGATGGTGGTGGTGGTGATGCTGACGATGATGATGGCGATTCTGGTGTTGTTGATGGTGGTGGTGCTGATGGTGATGGTGCTGAAACTATGCTGCTGCTAATCATGGGAAATAACACGTGTAGCGGCATAGCGACATCGCGGCACACACAGACACACATACATTTACACATATGCATGTCTGAAAGAGCGTGTTCGGTGGATGTTTGGAAAGGGGGCGGGTAGCCGAGGGGGACCCCCCCCCTGAATTGCAAAGGGAGGGTTTCGCACCGGGCCCCAACCCCTCAAGGGGGGGTTGGGATTCGAACCCGTTGGAGGGGAACCTCTCGAACCGGAGGGCAGCGACGACGACGACGACGACGACGATCGAGCCTGAGTTGGATGGTCCCAGTGAGATTTTATTGTTGCTAGATCGAGCTCTACTAGGACTCAGTTAGAGCGTGATCTGGCTATTTCTTGCTTCTATCCGAGCTGGATCGAGCCTCAGTAGGATGCAAGTAGAGTTGGATCCAGGTATCGGAGGATTCGACCGAGCCCAGCTAGGACGCTATTAAAGCTGGATCCAGCTATACTATGATCGTATAAGAATTTCATCGAGCCTAAGTGGGATCAGTCAGAAGAGGATCCAGTTATAGTGGGCTTTCACGCGAGTTGGACCGGGCGGGACTACGATGCTATTAAAATTGGATCCAACTATAGTAGGATTCACCGTGAGGTTGATGGAGCACTGGTAGGTCTCTATTCGGGGTAGATGGGGGTGGGTGGGGCGGTTAGACCCCACCCCCTTGCACAGGTCCCCCACTCCAGGTTCGAACCCCCTCATCCCTTGGAGGCCCCCCCCCCGTCAGAGAGGCCAATGTTCAGCCCCCGCCCCCCGGTTCCCCAGGCACTCTTGAATGTTTTTTTTTGTTGTGTCCAGAATTTTCCAGGCAAACGTGTACGAAATGCGTTCTCTTAAGTATGTATTTGTATGTATGTATGTATGTATGTATGTATGTATGTATGTATGTATGTATGTATGTATGTATGTATGTATGTATGTATGTATGTATGTATGTATGTTTGTGTGTCGGTGTGTGTATATATATATATATATATACATGTGTGTGTGTTCAAATGTCGATGACGCCCACGGCGAACCACCGCCGCCCCCTGCTTTTTGGAAGTAGTTCTGTGGCCAGGCGTTGGGCCGAACTCTTGGCAATTGGACTACGTGTTCTCCTAGACATTGAGGAACCATTGGGGGAGCACTTGGGGGATGAGGAAAGAGAGCAGAAGGAGGAGGAGGAGGAGGAGGAGGAGGAGGAGAAGGGGGAGGAGAAAAAAAAGGAGGAGGAGTACCAGTGTAAACTCAAGACTCATCAACGATATTGGAATGCACCCTCCTTCCAAGTTCCCTCTTCATATGCCCCTACAGGGACGCATATCCACTGGGGGAAGTGCGCCGCTTGGGGACAGCCGTGTGAAAATCTTGACTTGTGCCCAAACACCGTTCTCAGGATTTCAACGCCACGAATCAAACTGACTGTTGCGTCTTGACTGTCCTGAATCGCGCCAGAAGGTCACTCCTTGGACTTTAACACAGCGAATTAACGTAAATGTTGCGCCCTGGCAATCCTGAATCCTTCCACAACGCCATTTCTGGAATTTTCACCATGGGAACCCGTGAAACTCTTGCAATTTCTTCAGGCCGGTGTGCGCGGTGCCAAGGCGAGAGCCACATTTTGGAAACGACCTGTCCTCAATCCGCGGAGCCCTTTCATTATATTTCCTTAATCCTAGGCGGGATTCTTGTTCCCCATATTCTAAATGGGGTTTGTGTTTTCTCTGCACACCTCCGCACAGTCCTCCTCCTCAACCCCTCTCCTCCTCACGCACTCGCACACCATCATCATCATCATCATCATCATCATCATCATCATCATCATCATCATCATCATCATCATCAACACCATCATCATCATCATCATCATCATCATCATCATCGTCATCAACATCGTCATCATCATCATAAGCATCATCATCAACAACATCATCATCACCATCATCAGCGGACAGTCATTCATCATCGTCAGCACATTCTCGCGCACACGCACCGCCTCTGTTCCACATCATCATTATTCATCATCACGACCAACCAATCACCATTGCCATCATTCACCATCACCATTACTACCATCACACATGCAACACCATCACCATCCCATCGTGATCATCGACCAAGAGTGAGCCTTGTGTGTGAGGACATTGCAAAGAAGTCTCAGGCGGGACCCTTCCTTGTAGGGTCCGCACTTCATGTTGGTAATCCGCGTGGGTAATCGGAGTCCTGTAACTGTCATCACTCTTGGGCCTCTCAGGCCTGAGTCTTGCGGAAGTCTCATACGGGAGCCTCGTCTGTGAGTGACATGTGAGGAATTCTCAGGCGGGAACCCCTTCCTTATGGGTCCCGCAGTTCATGTTGGTCATCCGAGCGGGTCATCGGAATCGTGTAACCGTCGTCACTTTTGGGCCCCTCAGGCGTGAGACTTGACGAAGCCTCAGGCGGGAGCCTCGTCTGTGAGTGAATTGCGAGGAAGACTCAGGCGGGAACCCCCTGTCTGTGGGAGCCCCATGTCCATTTTGGTAATCCGAACGGGCAGCCGGCAATTCTGCAACCTGGAATCCGAGGGGGGTCTTCTGGAATGAATATGGAGGAAGTCAGGTCGGGGACCGCTCGACCGGGGGAGCTCCCCGGGGGGACGGAGGGGACGGGGTCGCGGAGGGGAGGGGGAAGAAGGGGAGAGAGGACAAGAGGAAGGGAAGACCCCAGATGATTGGAGGTCCTTGGACGCGCCCGTGCTGGCCGAAGCGGCGACGGCGCCGAGGAATTTCGACGCGCGCGCCCTTGCAATAGAGAGGGGAGTATGTGGTGAGGGTGCAAAAAAGCAGGGTTGCGAGGAGGGGGCAACGTAGGGAGCGGGAGGAGGGCCTGCGCCAGGGTGAGAAGGATAATGATGCAGAGGAGAGACAGTAAGGACGTGTCACCAAGTACGAGGACGACGATGAGGGGCATTTCCAGATTCACCGAGAGGATTCTCATGTGGGATCCTGCAGTCGGAGTAGTTTCTCTGGACACCCCGCGCAGTCCTCCTCCTCACCCCTTCTCCTCTTCACAAACTCATACACCAATCGTCATTATCCACCATTATCATCGACCAATCACTATTCACCATGACCATCACTATCATCACTTGCATCACTATCACCATCCCATCGTGATCATCGACCAAGAGTGAGCCTCGTGTGTGAGGGAATTGCAAGGAAGTTTCAGGCGGGAGCCCCTTCCTATAGAGTCCGCACTTCATGTTGGTAACCCGAGTGGGTCATCGGAATCCTGTAACTGTCGTTTTTTTTGTGCTCGTCGGGCCAAAATCTTGTGTAAGTCTCAGGCGGGAGCCTAGTCTGTGAGTGTATTGCGCGGAAGTCTCACGTGGGAGCCTCCTCCGTATGGGGTCCGTATTTTATGTTGGTAATCCGAACGGGTAATCGGAATCTTGTAACTGTCATCAAATTGTTCTACTCAGGCCTGAATCTTGAGGAAGTCTCAGGCGGGAGCCTCGTCTGTGAGTGTATTGCGAAGAAGTCTCAGGCGGGAGCCCCCTCCCTATGGATCCTCGTCTATGAGTGAATTGTGGGGAATTCTCAGGCGGGAGCCCCCTCCCTATGGCTTCCGCACTTCATGTTGGAAATCCGAGCGGGCCATCGGAATCGTGTAACTGTCGTCACTTTTGGGCTCCTCAGGCGTGAATCTTGACGAACCCATTCGGGAGCCTCGTCTGTGAGTGACTTGCGAGGAAGTCTCTGGCGGGAGCCTTCTCCTTATGGGTTCGCAGTTCATGTTGGTAATCCGAACGGGTCATCGGGACCGTGTAACCGTCGTCACTTTTGGGCTCCTCAGGCCTGAATCCTGAGTAAAGTCTCAGGCGGGAGCTTCGTCTGTGAGTGAACTTCGAGGAAATCTCAGGCGAGTGCTTTTGATTATGTTTGAGTATTTTGCAAGACTATTTTTTATCCGTGGACATGCCCGACCTGATGTTGACGCTCTCAGAAGTGAAGAGGTTGGCAGGCCCCTAGGGTAGATCCAGATCCGGATCCAGACCCCTCCTCGTTCTTCTCGTCCTACCCCCCTCGTCCCCGCCCTTTGCGCGCTCCCAGCCCGTGCCGCCCATTCCCCCGACCTTGGGGGCAGAGGTACCCCGAGCAGAGCTCTCTCGACAACAAGATGGCGATGCGGAACTTCGAGGTCGTTGGAATCGCCAACAAGGACGGCGCGACTGAAGTGGTGTATGTGTGTGTGTGTGTGTGAGTGTGTGTGTGTGTTGTGAGAGAGAGAGAGAGAGTGTGTTGTGTGTGTATGTGGCGACGCAGCTCGTCTGCACGACTGCTCGCGGTCTCCCGCCCGCCTTTCATCCACCATGCTGGGCGCAACTCGCTCGCTGGAGTGCGTCCCGCTCGTGCCTTGGCGGCGGTGCCGCGACAGTTCGCAATACCGTAACCCGCGCCACCTGGACGCGCGTGCGGACTGCCTCTGCCGCGCTGCGGCGCAAACGCGCGTGTGTGTGTGTGTGTGTGTGTGTGTGTGTGTGTGTGTGTGTGTGTGTGTGTGTGTGGGTGTATGTGTGTGTGCGTGCTCGTCTTCTTTTCCTTGCCCTCCTGCCGGCATGTCCCTCCCTGCTGCCTGCCTCCCCTTTTTCCTTTCTTTCCTGGTTCTGTCGCCTTTCTTCCTGTTTCTTGCATCCCCCCTTTCTTCTCTCTGCCTCTGCCGCGCTCCCACCCATCATGGTCCGTTTATACATGTAGAGTGTCCCCCTTCTGTAATTCGCGGACCGTCGATGATGTCCCTTTGGCGCCCCGCGGGACACATCGTCGGTGGACTCGTCTGACTGGCTGTTGCTATCACTCCGCGGAGGGTGAAGAAGTGTGTGTGTGTGTGTGTGTGTGCGCGTGTATCCGTAAGGGCTTCGCCCCCTGCCGCGGGCCCCCTCTATCAGAGTGGGGTATAACAGAGCCGCGTCGGTGCGTCTCGGCGCTGCTTTGGCGCATCTGAGAACAGCATGCGAGGGCGGATATGAGTCATCAGCGCATATTGAAACGTTGGCGTTATCGAAGACGCCTACGGTGAATCACCGCCGCCCCCTGCCTTTTTGGAAGCGCTTATGTGGCCGAACGTTGAGGCCAGACCTGCCAAGCTATCGGACCATGTGTTCCCCGAATCGGTTCGGAAAGCCTTCGGGGAACACGTGGGCATCTTGAATGTCATCTTGGCGGTCTGGAGACCATTTGGACCCTTTCGGGCCTTCTTGGAGGACATATTGGAGGGTTTTTGGGCTGTCTTAGAGGCCATCTTGAGCGTGTTGCAGGCCCTTTGGGCCGTCTTGGGGGCCTCTTGGGGCCGTCTTGGGCCTCTTGGGCGATCTTTGGGGGCACTTGGGTCGTCTCGGGCCGTCGGAAGGCCGACAAAAAAAAATGCCACAATCCTTAAACGACTCATGGGAAATGAATGATTTCGGCCTTCTCGGCCCTTCCTGGAGGCCCTCTTGGAAGCCTCTTGGGCCGTCTTGGGCCATCTTAGGGCCATCTTCGGCCGTTCTGGTGGGCTCCTGGCCCGTCCGACGCCGTCGGAAGCCGTTTCGGGGCCCCTCTGGGCCGACTTGGGGTACTCTTGGAATGCTCCAGGGCCGTCTTGGAGGCCATCTTGGGCGTCTTAAAAGCCTCCTGGGCCGTCTTGGGGGCCTCTTGGGGCCGTCTTGGCGGCCTCTTGGGCCGTTCTGGGGCCATCTTGGAGGCTTCTTGGGCGATCTTTTAGCGATCTTTGGGGGCTCTTGGGCCGTATCGGGCCGTCGGAAGGCCGACAAACAAAAACAAATGCCACAATTCTTCAAAAACTCATGGGAAGCTTCCGATCCGCCAGACCGCTAAACCGCTAGACCGCCTTGCCTGCAGGCCTGCCACAAAGATACTGGAAGATCCTGCCTCCCCTGAAGCCTCCTCGCCCTCTTCCCCTTTGGTCCTCCCCCCTTCGTCGCGCCGTTTCGCCGGAGCATCTCGCTT
Source organism: Prorocentrum cordatum (assembly GCA_963575745.1). Classification (NCBI taxonomy): domain Eukaryota; class Dinophyceae; order Prorocentrales; family Prorocentraceae; genus Prorocentrum; species Prorocentrum cordatum. The sequence goes on from CAUYUJ010014413.1 coordinate 361,838, forward strand.
TTTTTTCTGATTCGATTTTCAGTGTTCGTTTGTTGTTGTTTCTTCTTCTTGCCGCGCCGTGCGTCTTTCTTGCTACTGGCCCTTCTGGCCCTGGCTCACGATCCCGCCATGCGCCCTCCGTCTTCGAGTTGGCGCTCCCTGTCAATTATGAGCGGAATGTTTGCTCGTTGTGCGATAGGGGCAGCTTGAGAAGGGGAGCGTCGCAATGTTGGGCAGGAAGAGTTGTCCACAACAAGTGGTACCAACCCGTTCGCAGGGCATACGCGAAGGTTTCGGACCATTTTTGTTGTCGCACGATTTGCTGCTCAACTCTTGAATGCCAACTCTGTGTGCCCCGTCGTACCATGGCACCGTCGTGCTCGCGCTACAGTTGGTGATTGCATAATGGTGCTGTGCCTCTGTTTGGGGGAAGGGGCGGAAGGGATGAGGAGGGATGGTGATGTAGTGGCGTGTGTTCTAACTCGGTGTGGGCAGGCGGCGGTCTCATACCTGTTGCTACATCTAATTGGCGTTCTGATCGTGAACGGGGTTTTGGGGAGTGAGATAGAGATAGAGAGAGAGAGGGAGAGAGAGAGAGAATGGGACGCGTACGTATGTGTACACATGCATATGCATATATATATATATATAGAGAGAGAGAGAGAGAGAGAGAGAGAGAGAGAGAGAAAGAGAGAGATAATGAGAAAATGGGAGAGGGAGAGAGAGAGAGAGAGAGAGCGAGAGGGAGCAAGAGACGTTGACGATGAGGATACTCGAGAGGGCGAGGGAGCAAAGTAATTTGGATAACGCTGGATTGAAGGGCCTGAGCGCTGGAAGGGCATGGGCCGCTGCCCTCTTTTCCTGCCTCCTTCACCGTGCCCCGCTTTCGCCCTGCCACTTCCTCAGCCCTGCCTTCAGCCGCCACTGCCACCACCAGCTCATCCTCCCGCCCCTCCTCCACCGTCACCGTGACCCCCGCCTCGGCCACTGCCATGGTCCACCTGGTCCCTTGCCTACCGCCGCTGCCCCGCCTTCACGGGTGTGAAATGAAACAGCCACGTCGCTTAGCTTCGCCCAGGCCTCATCGCCGCCCTCGCAATTTCAACGACCCGCTGGACCGAGAGCTTCGGGTGCTTGCATGCGAGCAATGCGCCGCCATTTCTGCACCTTCTGCTGCGTGCGGTGCGCGTCATTGGACGCTACAGGTCTTTGTTGATCTACGGTATGTTTGTGTACTACTGTTTCATGGCGATCGATGTATACCTCACGTACATCCTGCCGCCCATCACGTGGAACCAAGAGTCATACGTCATACAGGAGTTCTGCCTCCAACCAGACATGGTGGAGTCGACATGCGCCAGGGAGCCTTGTCGCAACTGGCTGGGCAGGGGTGCTTCTGCGGGGACACCCAGGGAGTGGAAGGGGTGCTCTGCACGCTTGCATCGTATCAGCGTGTTCCATCCATCGTAGGCGTTCCCATCTTTGCGAAACACTCTGCCGTCGGCAGTCCAATGTCTCGGCCAGCTGTTCAGCTCCGTAGACTCGCTGCTCCGTGTGCAGCAGTGCTGCCTCTCACGCGTGCAGGCTGTTCCACACTCCTCGCGTGCACCGCCCACCCTTTCTAGCTCTCGCCAGAGGAGCCGACTACGGCCCCCCTTCGGGCGGAAGCCATGCCGAAGGAAGTCCAGGACGGCCCTTCGAGGAGGCCCTGCGTGGCTTCCGCGAGGTCCGGGCCTTGCGACGATGGCCACTCTGGGCTCGGGAGGGGCCGTGGCTTCCGGGCCGCTCCTCGGACCCAGGTCGGGGGCCCCCATCCGGGGCCGGGGCCTGCCGCTGCCAGAGGATCCCTCTCGTTCTCTACGGTCAGCTGGCACAGCAAGGATGATGCATCCTTCCCGACGAGGGGTACCTCTGCGTCCTTGCCTCCTCGGCTCATCCTTGGCCACTTTCGCTGGCCGCGCCCCGCTCGAAAAGCTTCTGAATAGGCTTCCAAGGCCCTTGCATCCTTACCGCGCATCCCTCTGATACGGAACATGCAGGGATTTAGTGCTAAAAACAACGATGACATACATTTATTCATACATGAATCATGTATTAAGCATCCTATATTTTTTCATGGTGCCACGATGACTGTACTGTTCCATACAGCCCGGATTTGGCCCCAGCGCCTTCAAATTCTTGACGCTTCGCGCATCCCCACCCGCCCATCCAGGAACGATGCCCAGGGGAGCCACCCTTGCAATATCGGAGGAGCGTGGTATTATTTGGGTACCTCGGGGAGTCTCAGAGAACTGGATGCTTCTTGGATGCCTTATAGGGTCGCTTCGGATGTCTCCTGGGGGGCTCTCGGTGGCCCCTTGGGCAGTCTTGGGGGCTCTTGGGGGCGTCCTGGGGCGTCTTGCGGTGGACCTCTGCCTCTTAGGGGCCCTTATTGGGGCCCTCTTGGGAGCTTTGGAGGTCTCCCATGGGGCCATCTTGAAGCACATCGATCCACGAAGGGGGGGCCTCCATCCGCCCTGCCCTTCTAGAGCCCCCAACGTCGCCTCCCGGGGCCCTCTTTTGAGGCCCTCTTGTGCGCTCTCGGGGCCGTCTTGGAGCCGGCGTGGAGGAAGCCGCTGGCTCGGTGCCTCCGAGGAGGCCCGGCTCCTCGTGGGCCAACACGCACTGGTCCGCATCCGCGGCCTCGCGGGCCGGGCCCCTGGGCCGCGACTCCGCGGACACCGGGGGCGGCAAGGAGGGTGGGTGATCATCAGGGGGGGAGGATCTCATGGCGGGGGCCGTGATACGGTAGAGGGAAACAATTACGAACATTCCCCCTCCACCCCAAATTCAGAGTTGGCGCGCGCGCGCGGGGGAGACTGCGGTCGAGGTGCAACTCATCAGACCCACCGCCAACTTGTAACATTGGGGGGAGGGGCAGGCATTGGCAGATGAATGTGGCATGAGTGTTCGCTATTTTTTTCCGAGGCCTGTATCTCCCCAGATTTGATGGCGCCTCTTCTTAATTTCAGTACGTCTCCGTTCCTCCCCTGGGCCGCGCACACGCTGCCGGCCATGATTTGCGCCCCGTCCACTCTTGGACCCCCCCCTCTTGGACGCCCCCGAGGATACGGGGCGCCTTTTCGCGGACGTGGCGCGCGGAGCGTACGCGTGCGACCGAGCATCCGCGGGATCGCGGCCCAGACTCCAGACCGCGAGGGCGCGGACACGTAGCTGTTCGCCGCTCGTGAATCAGGAGGGGGAAAAACACAGGCACAATGAATCATCGACTTCCAGGAAAATATGGGAAAATAAGGCAAGAGGGGAAAACCCAGAAAATATGAGAAAATATTGGGAATCCTGGGATTTGTGCTTGTTTATTTGTGTGTCCCAGGGCCCCTTGAGTGACTTCCCCCCTCTGTTCTACCCCCTCGTTCGGTCCGGGCGCCGACTGTCTCAGAGCCGGGGCCTCCGACCATCCTTCCTTTCCTCCCCCTTTACCCGCCTTGAGCGTATCCCTACCCCCATGACCGGCATCATCTGATCTCGATGCCGATCTCAAGGATTTTTTGAGTTTTCGAGCACGCATCCCTAAGATTGTCATCGCATTTGGGCTTGTCCGCCCCAGGTATTGGGATCATCTCGAGGCGGGTGACGGTGCGACGCGAAGAGGGTCGTGCTCCGTGCAGCGCGAAGCTCGAGGACGCGCAACAACGGATTCGGGCACGTGGATTGGCGGCGGGCCTCGCGTTCCGCCACCGGATCGGGCAGCACTGGCGCCGTGCTTCGGGGGGCCTTCCCGATCCAGGGATCTGCCGACCGCGTGTGTCAGATCCACGGCACGGGCGTCTGACCCATGTTGGCATGCGCCCGAGAAGCGCGAAGCCGAAATTGAGTGCCCTCGGGGCTTCCTCTTACAGTCGAGGTTGATTAGTAGGTCGACCCTCTCAGATCAAAGGTGCCCTTGTGTCCTGTGTTTTGCGACCCATGCCTTCTACATTCCTGCGACACTTTTGCCCTCGGAAGGGTTTTGTGTCCTCTCGCGTGCCCTCTCCTTTAAACCCCGACTGTATGGGAATGCGCGGGGTGGACGCGCGCGCCATTGGAGGGCAGGGTGCTGTCGAAAGAGAAGTACGATCCCAATTGGTACACCTTCTGCGACGCGCTCACCTGGATTCCGGCCGCCCGTGCGGAAAAGCGCTGGGGAGGAAGAGGAGAAGGTGGGGGGAAGGCGAGGACGCGAAGGAGCGGGGGGTGAGGAGGCGGAGGAGGAGGAGGAGGAGGAGGAGGAGGAGGAGGAGGAGGAGGAGGAGGAGGAGGAGGAGGAAGGACGAGGAGCAGCAGGAGGGGAGGCGTGGAGGAGGAGGAGGAGGAGGAGGAGGCGGAGGAGGAGGAGGAGGCGGAGGAGGAGGAGGAGGAGGAGGGCGGACGGAGGAGGAGGAGGAGGAGGAGGAGGAGGAGGAGGAGGAGGAGGAGGAGGAGGGGAGGAGGAGGAGGAGGAGGAGGAGGAGGAGGAGGAGGAGGAGGAGCAGAGGAGGAGGAGGAGGAGGAGGAGGAGGAGGAGAGGAGGAGCAGGAGCAGGGGAGGAGGAGGAGGAGGAGGAGGAGGGAGGAGGAGGAGGAGGAGGAGGAGGAGGCGGGAGGAGGCGGGGAGGAGGAGGAGGAGGAGGAGGAGGAGGAGGGAGGAGGAGGCGGAGGAGGACCCGGAGGCGGAGGAGGAGGAGGAGGAGGAGGAGGAGGAGGAGGAGGAGGAGGAGGAGGAGGCGGAGGCGGAGGCGGAGGGAGGAGGAGGGGAGGAGGAGGAGGAGGAGGAGGAGGAGGAGGAGGAGACGAAGAGGAGGAGGAGGAGAGGAGGAGGAGGAGGAGGAGGAGGAGGAGGAGGAGGAGGAGGAGGAGGAGGTGGAGGAGGAGGAGGAGCAGGAGGAGGAGGGAGGAGGAGCAGGAGGAGCAGGAGGAGCAGGAGGAGCAGGAGGAGCAGGAGGAGCAGGAGGAGCAGGAGGAGCAGGAGGCAGGAGGAGCAGGAGGAGCAGGAGGAGCAGGAGGAGGAGGAGGAGGAGGAGGAGGAGGATGGAGGAGGAGGAGGAGGAGGAGGAGGAGGAGGAGGAGGAGCAGGAGCATCCCTCTTTAAGGGCCCTGGCATCCGTACCAGACTCAGGCCCTCGTGTAATCGTTCCCAGGAGGAGCAGGAGCAGGAGCAGGAGCAGGAACAGGGGCAGGAACAGGAGGAGAAGGAGCAGGAGCAGGAGCAGGAGGAGGCGCAGGAGGAGGAGGAGGAGGAGGAGGAGGAGGAGGAGGAAGAGGAGGAGGAGGAGGAGGAGGAGGAGGAGGAGGAGGAGGAGGAGGAGGAGGAGGCGCAGGAGGAGCAGGAGCAGGAGCAGGAGCAGGAGGAGGAGGAGGAGGAGCAGGAGCAGGAGCAGGAACAGGAGCAGGAGCAGGAGCAGGAGCAGGAGGAGGAGGAGGAGGAGCAGGAGGAGGAGGAGCAGGAGGAGGAGGAAGAGGAGGAGGAGGAGGAGGAGGAGGAGGAGGAAAAGGGGGGGAGGGGGAGGAGGAGGTGGAGGAGGAGGAGGAGGAGGAGGAGGAGGAGGAGGAGGAGGCGAGGGCGAGGAAGAGGAGGATGAGGATGAGGCGATGGCGAGGAGGAGGAGGAGGAGGAGGAGGAGGCTTCTCGGGCGCCCTCGCGCCTTCTCGGAAGTTTTCTGTGTCTTCGGGGAAGGCTCAGAAAATTTCTCAGAAGGCCGGGGGACTTCCGAGCCTTCTGAGCAGGCCCGCCCCCTCTCACTTCCTCCCACCGGGCGTGCCGCCAACCCTCCCTCCCGAGGCGCCCCCGTCAGGGCGGCAGAGATACCCGACGGGCGCGGGTTATGATGTTCCCACTTTCTTTAGCCTCAGCGAAGGAAAAGGTATATATGTATATATGTATATATATATACATATACTGCTACCCATCCCTCGTTTCTCCCTTGGGGCCTCCTGGGCGGCCCTCGTCGCCACCGCTGGATGCGTCTCGAAATTCTTGTCAGAACTCACCCCGGGAGAGGTCTGGGGAGTAGCGGTATCAACCTTTTGGTTTCTCCACAGCTTCAATTACCAGGAAGAGTCTCGAGCATCAGGAAGCACCGAAACCAGAGGGTTTTCACGCGTCGGGCCCTGGGAGGCGATGCTCGTTCGACACTTCGCTAGCGTGTCGGGCAGGCGCCTTCGTCACTTCTCTAGCGCCTCCCGAGGGGGGGGGAAATTGGCCCGCTCCCTGTCATGCTGCTGTCTTGGCTTATCGGGCGCAGTGTGCTTTTTTTGCGGGGGGGGGGGAGACGACCAGGAGTGCAGCACTGGCCCGTTCCCTGTCATGCTGTCTTGACTTCTCGGGCACAGCGTGCCTCTTTTTGGCGGGGGGGGAGGGGAGGGGGGGGCGCGGGCCAGCGGGGCAGACGTGTCTCCCTCGAGGGCCCCTCGGCGTGGGCGTTTTGGCTTCCACACGGGTGGCCGACCAGTGGCGCATCACGCGCCTGCTCGCGCTCGTACTGCCTGGGCAGCCCTGGCAAAAGTATGGTCTCGTCGAGCAGGCGCATCTCCGCTCGTGCCCCGTGGCCGCCGCGACGCAGCAGGCGTTGGAGCCTCCCCAGAGGGGATCCGACCAATGCTGCGTCGTGGGGCCGGCCGCGCTCATCTTGTCGGTTCCTCTTGGTCATGTTTGTCTCTTGTCTGGGGGGGGGGTAGGGTGTACGCGTATCTCTTCTCAGTCCCCCCATGATCACCGCGATGCAGCAGGCACGGAACTTGAGCCTCCCGTGCCTGTCTCCTCGGCGGCGAATGAGGGGGGGAAGCGAGAAGGAGAAGGCCTTCTCGGAAGATTCGGAAGTCCCCCGGCCTTCTGGGAAGTTTTCTAAGCCTTCCCCGAATACCAAAAACTTTGAGAAGTCCCGCCGCCTTTGAGAAGGCCCTCTTCTCGTTTCCCCCCCTCGCTCGCCGCCAACTGTCCGCGGTCAGACTGCCGGGATCTCTTGCGCAACATGTTGTTTTGTCCAGGCCATCCTGTGGTGTTGAACCAGCAGCACCCCGCGTGCTCTCCTGGTCCTCCTGGCCCTCCTCCCCCTCCTTCCTCCTGCCTCTGCCCCGGCACGCCCCTCCCACGCTTCTCAAGCCCTATAGGAGCTCCACGTGAGGGCCGAAATGAACACGTCCGTATGCAGTCGTGGGCTCACTTTGCTCGCCCCCGCCACGCTTTCCAAGCCATTTATAGGAGCTCCACAGAAGGCGAACATGAAACAGTCCGAATGCCGTCGTGGGCTCATTTCGCTCGCCCTTGCCACGCTTTTCGAGCCCCACAGGAGCTCCACAGAAGGCTGACATGAACAAGTCTGCATGCAATCACCATGCGGTCGTGGACTCATTTCGCTCGCCCCTGCCATGCTTGTCAAGCCCCATCGGAGCTCCACAGAAGGCCGAAGAGAAACAGTCCGCATGTAGGCATGCAGTCGTGGGCTCATTTTGATCACCCCAGCCACGCTTCTCACACCCCATAGGAGCTCCACCGACGGCCAAAATGAAAGTCCGCATGCAGTCGTGGGCTCATTTCGCTCGCCCCTCACGCTTTTCAAGGCCCATAATAGGAGCTCCACAGTGGGCACACGTGAAACAGTCCGCATGCAATCGTGGAGCTGGTTTCGCTCGCTCTTGCCACGCTTTTCTCGCCCCATAGAAGCTTCATAGACAGCCAAACAGAAAGAAGTCCCCATGCAGTCGTGGGTTCATTTCGCTCGCCGCCGCCACGCATTTCAAGCCTCATAGGAGCTCCATGGAAGGGCGAAATACAGAAGTTAATGTGCAGCCGTGGGCTCATTTCGGTGGACACTGCCACTCTTTCAAGCCCGCAGGAGCTCCACAGACGGCCGACATGAAAAAGTCCGCATGCAGTCGTGGGCTCATTTCGCTCGCCCTTGTAAGCTTTTCGCGCCCCATAGGAGCTCCGCAGAAGGCCAACATTAATCAGTCCGCATGCAGTCGTGGGCTAATTTTGCTCGTCCCCGCCATGCTTGTCAAGCCCCATGTGAGCCCCCCAGAAGGTCGAATCGAAGAAGGCCGCATGCAGTCATGGGCTCATTTCACTCACCCCTGCCATGCTTTTCGGGCCCCGTTAGGAGCCCTACAGATGGCTGGAGATGGACAAGGCCAAATGTAGTCGTGGGTTCATTTCGCCGGTTCCCGCCGCGCTTGTCAAGCCCACAGGACCTCCACAGGCGGCCGACACGAACACGTCCGCATGCAGTCGTGGGCTCATTTCGCTCGCCCAGGCCAAGGTTTTCGGGCCCCGTGAGAGCTCCGCAGGACACCAAAGCGAAGAAGCCCACATGCAGTCGTGGGCTGAGTCCATCATTTCGCTCGCCCGGACCACGCTCATGTCGCTGGCCCCTGGCATGTTTTTCAGCGCCCATGGGGATCTCCGTGGAAGGCCCCAATGCCAAAGTTTGTGTGTTGACCACGCCCATTTCGATCGCCCATTTTGTTCGTGGCCGCAGAGGGAACCCCCCTCCTTCGGCCCACCTGCCTTGCAGTACTCACGACGATATATGGTTGGGTCCTTCGCCAGGCTTTCTTTTTTTGTGTGTGGGGGGGAGGGGAGGGGGGGGGAGGCGGGTGCGGCAGACGTATCGCCCTGCCAGGGGTGTATCACGGGCCTGTTCGCTGTGTGACTCAGGCAGAATGCCAGTCTTTTGTTGTTGAACTCTCATTTCTGAAGAATAATTATTGTTGATCCCCCCTGTCCGGTGCCCATTGTTTTTTTTCAATTGAAGTGCTTCCTCCGGGGCTCGCACCCCGTTTTTTGACAGGGAAAGCCTTGCGGATCAGATTGCGTTGTTGGGCCCCGGACTACAACAACAACGGCTCCCGCCTGAGACTTCCTCACAATTTACTCAGGACCCCCGCTCCCGCCTGAGACTTCCTCAAAACTTACTCCGGAAGGGCGCTCCCGCTTTAGACTTTCTCACATTTTACTCAGAAACGGCGCTCCCGCTTGAGACTTCCTTAATCAGGACCCCTGCTCCCGCCCGAGACTTCTTCATAATTTATTCAGGAATGGCGCTCTCGCTTAGGACTTCCCTGCAATTTATTGCAGCATCGCGTTCTCGACGCTCAGGAACCACGCTCGCGCCAAGGACGCCCTCGCAATTTACTTAGGAATCGCGCTCTCGCTAAATACTTCCTCGCAATTTACGAAAAAATCCCGTTTGAATGTCCCGCCCGCCCGACCCGCCCGTCAGGGTCCGCCCGCCCGACCGGCGCTCCCGCCTGAGACGTCCGACAATGTACTCGGGACCCCCGCTCCCGCCCAACTCTTCCTTGAGGAATACGCCCTCGCCTAGGACTTCCTCGAACGTTCACACTCTTACCCTCCTGCCCCTTCCTCCCCATCCAACCTCCCTCCTCCCTCCCCTCTCCCTCATATCCACCCTCCTCCTCCCTCTTCCTCTCTCCCCTCACCCTCCTCCCATAACCCTCCTCCCTCCTCTCTTCGCCCTCCCCTCTCCAGCCTCCTCCTTCCTCCCTCCTCTGTCTCTCTATCTCCAATCGTCCCCCCCCCTCCTCGCCCCCTCTCTCCTGGCGTGTTCCCCTTTAGCCTCGTCCCTCCCCCTCCCTTCCTCCCACTCTCCCTCGTTCTCCCCCTTCCTCTTCTTGCAGGGCCCGCGCTAATTCCAATAGTGGGCAAAGAGATGCGTGCCCCATCCTCCGAATAATTCCCCGCCCGTTCACGCCCGCTTGTCTAAGCCCGCCCGCCCCCGCAAAAAGAAAGAATCCCCCCAGAAGGGGGTACGCTCGAAGACGAAGGGGGCGGGTATCGAGGGCGTGGGTATACACGTTGCATGGCACGCGGGCAAGTAAGAGCGATCAGTCTTGAAATGATTGTTGTTATTGTTGCTATTGTTGTTGTTCTTGTTGTTGTTGTTGTGGTTGTGGTTGTGGTTGTGGTTGTTGTTGTTGCTGCTGCTGCTGCTGCTGCGGCTGCTGCTGCTGCTGCTGCTGCTGCTGTTGTTGTTGTTGTTGTTGTTGTTGTTGTTGTTGTTGTTGTTGTTGTTGTTGTTGTTGTTGTTGTTGTGTGTGTGGGGGGGGGGGGATGGGCGTGATTCTTCTAAGGGCCCATGACCATCGAGATCTGGTAGGATTTGCATTTGACCTTCCCAGAGGGAAGCCGACCAGGGGTGCATCACGGGCGCGTCCGCGATGAAATTGTCTGAACCTCTCATGCTTTGTTTGGTTGGGGGGCCAGACGCGTCTCATACTGACACACGCCCAAATAATGAGTTCTCAATGAACTAGATGTATACATATGTATACACACATATGTATACACACATCTCTATCTCTGTATAGTTGTATACCCACACATGATTATATATATGTATATGTAGGTATGTGGATACATGCATACATGTAATACATATATGTCCCTATATATAGACATATGTGGGGATATCCGTGTCGAGCCCTGTTCAGTTTTCACATGGCGTTTAGCGCGCAACGTGGGCTTCGGGACGGTTCACTCGTGCCCCATGGTAACCCGATCTCGTCCAATCAATCCCGGTCGCATTGGCCCAAGAGGCCTCCAGTGCGGACACCAGGCAGCCCAAGAGGCCTTCCGTCAGGACCTAAGATGTCCAAGAGATCTCCAAGACGTCGCAAGATGTCCGCCAAAGTGTTTCAAAACAGCTCGAGGGGCCCGAGACTCCCTCAGAGAGCCAGCAGGGCCCCGCGAGGTCCCCACGACGGCTCGAGAGGGCTCCCACAGGTCCCTGAGGCGCGCGGCCCCGAGAGAGGGCCCCTTCCGAGCCACGCGCCCCGTCGCCGTCGCCGCCCCGGAGGCCGCTGCGAACGAGACGGGCGCAGACGTCGACGACGCCAACGCCACCACTGTAGGCACCACCACTGAGGGCGCCACTGTGAACACCACGTCGACGACGGGCGGGGTCGCCGACGAGGCTGTCGGCGAGTTCGAGGTGGGCTACGGTGTTCTCGACGTGGTGTCGGCGGTTCCAGCGAGGCTCCGCTGGCCTCCCTCCTCTCTTCGAGTGAGATCGGCGCAGCCAGGTCACGTCACCGTCGTCGGTCCTCGACGGTTGTGGATGCGTCCGGCGGACGTAGCTGTCTTTGGGTTTTTGAGGTGCTGGCTGGACGCATCTCGTTCAGCTGGACTTGTGCTGGACGTTCTTTTGGGCCGAGGGCTTCTTTGGCCACCCGCGGGGGCGCAAGGATACTCACGTTCTGCGCTTCGCGGCCCGGGCCGAGGCGCCGCTCTCCTCCGCGGGGTCGGCGGGAGGGCACCCGTGTCCTGCGCCTCGCGCGGCCTGGGTGACCTGGGGCACACACACACACCGACGGAGACTGGGCCGCAGCATGACGTCAGTCGCTTGCGCCTCCTCTGCCTGCGAACAGCAGCAGCGTGCCCGCGTGAGCGCAGCGGCCTGCGAGCGCCACACAGTGCTGGCGATAGCAACAGCGTGCTCCACGAGCAGGCGGCGAGGGAGGCTGGGCCCTGCCGGTCAGCTCGCGCGCGCCACCCGTGTGCACAGAATTGCTGTGGATCCTGCCATTACGGCCACAGCCTGCTGCGAGCACCACAGCATGCCTTCGAGCACAAGCCACCTTCGTTTGAGTCGGGCGTGTCCCTCTACATGAGGAATGTTCAAAAATAGTCAAACAATAGTCTGTGGACGATTTGTTGAGTGTGTTTTTTTTTGGGGGGGGGGGAGAAAATGAAATCTTAGAGAACATTTTGTTGTGACCATTTTTAATTTTTCGTACAAGCTTCTCCCGTAGGGGGACAGGCCCGACCTTGCCAGTGCCGCTAGTGTCAGCCGCGAGCGCCACCGCGTGCCTGCGAGCACCAGCACTGTGCCGGTGGGCACCACAGTACCCTGGGAGCGCTACAGCGCGCACGATGCTACGACACTTTGTTTGCGACCACCAGGCTAGGGAGCCACATGCGAAACCTATCCCCCACCCCTCACGATTTCTGAGGGGGAGGGTGGGGTTCACTTCGTTCCGGAGCTCCCGAGCAAAGTGACCCGCACCCTTCCTCTCAGAAATCGTGGGGGGTAGGGGTAGGGTTCGCATTCCCCTACAGGCGGTGAGGGAAGCCAGACCCCGCCAGCACCACAATATCTCGCGCGCTCCGCATGTGCGCACAACAGTTTGCTGAACCTCGCCAGCACCAGAATAGCTTTCGAGCGCCGCAGTATGTCTGCGAGCACCAGCAAGGCGCGTGTGAGAAGCGCCACAATATGACATTATTGATGCTTTGCGTAACCCCACAAGCCCACCCGCAAACGATGTCCAGCGAGTTGCGCTGATCATGGTTGTGCAGGAGCATGCAGTGTAATCAAGGTCTAGGTAAGCCGTGATACCCCAAGGGGAGGATGATGGAGGAGGAGGAGGAGGAGGAGCAGAAGGAGGAGGAGGAGCAGAAGGAGGAGGAGGAGGAGGAGGAGAAGGAGGAGGAGGAGGCGGAGGAGGAGGAGGAAAGGGAGGAGGAGGAGGAGGAGGAGGAGGAGGAGGAGGAGGAGGAGGGGGTGAGAAGGAAGGAGTGATGAAGAGGAACAGGCGGAGGAGGATGAGTACGAGGAGGAGGAGGAGGAGGAGGAGGAGGAGGAGGAGGAGGAGGAGTAGGAGTAGGAGGAGTAGGAGGAGGAGGAGGAGGAGGAGGAGGAGGAGGAGGAGGAGAAGAAGGAGAAGGAGGCGGTGGAGGAGGAGCAGGAGGAAGGCGAGCAGAATTGCCAGAGGCCTTTGGATGCTTCTCGGAGTCTTCTCGGATGTCTCTTGAAAGCTTCTTTGAGTCCTCGTGGGGCGTCTTGGGGGCCTCTTGGCGGTCCCGGGGGCCTCTTGGAGCCTCTCGGGTGCCTCGGGGAAGCCTCTTGGGGCCTTTTGGGGGTCTCTTGGGAGCCTCTTGGGAGCCTCTTGGGGGCTTTTTGGGGCCTCTTGGGCGCCTCTTGGGGCCACTGGAGCCCTCGGGAAGCCTTGGGGGCCATCTTGGGGCCATCTTGGAGGAGTCCGATCAGAGAAGGGTGGGAGTAAATTTCCCCGCCCGGAAGGGGTCACATTCATGATGTTTGTTTTCTCGCCGAGGCCTTCTTGGACGCTCTAATCGGTCGCGGGGCGCCCCGTCCAGGTCCAGGGGGAGGAGGGGTAACACCCTCCCCGAAGGGAAAGAGTGGGGGTTTGGAGAGGAAACGCCCTAAGCAACTCGCGCCCTAAACGGGCTGGTGCGGATCTCACGTGTATATCCCTACGCTATCGAAGATGCCTTCGGCGAATCAACGCCGCTCCCTGCGAATCAACGTTGGGCCGAAGTCTGGCGAAGCTGTTGGACTATGTGTTCTCCTGGCCGCCATGGGGCCCCTTGGGGAGCTAGTCTGGAGAGGAAGACAAAGGAGGAGGAGATGGAGGAGGAGGATGGGGCGGAGGAGATGGAGAGGAGGAGGAGGAGGAGGAGGAGGAGAAGGAGGAGGAGGAGGAGGAGGAGCAGGGCAGGGCAGGAGGAGACGCAGGGCTGTAGGAGGAGGAGGAGGAGGAGGAGGAGGAGGAGGAGGAGGAGGATGAGGAGCAGGAACAGGAGCAGGAGCAGGAGCACTTGCAGGAGCAGCAGCAGGAGAAGGAGGAGGAGGAGCAGGAGCAGGAGCAGGTGCAGGAAAAGGAGCACTTACAGGAGCAGGAGCACGAGCATGAGGAGGAGGAGGAGCAGGAGGAGGCGTTGGATGATGATGATGATGATGATGATGATGATGATGATGATGATGATGATGATGCTGATGCTGCTGCTGATGATGATGATGGTGATGCTGATGATTATGATGCTGATGATGTTGATGATGATGATGATGAGGATGATGATGATGCTGATGATGATGCTGATGATGATGATGATAATGATGATGATGATGATGATGATGATGATGATGATGATGATGATGATGATGATAGTGATGGTGATTGTGATGATGATGATGCTGATGCTGATGCTGATGATGATGGTGATGATGATGCTGCTGATGATGACGATGCTGATGATGATGATGCTGCTGATGATGACGATGCTGATGATGACGATGATGATGATGATGATGATGATGATGATGATGATGATGCTGATGATGCTGATGATGATGATGATGATGGTGATGATGATACCGATGCTGCTGCTGATGATGCTGATGATGCCGATGAAGATGATGCTGATGCTACTTTCGATGATGACGATGATGACGATGCTGCTGATGCTGATGATGCTGATTATGATGATGCTGATGAGGAGGAGGAGGCGGAGGCGGAGGAGCAGGAGGAGGCGGAGGACGAGGAGGAGGAGGAGGAGGATAGGAGGATAAGCAGGAGGAGAAGGAGGAGGAGGATGAGCAGGAGTAGGATCAGGAACAGGAGGAGGAGGAGGAGGAATCCTGTTACTACTGCTACTACTGCTACTACTGCTACTACTACTACTACTTCTACTTCTACTTCTTCTTCTACCACTACTCCTACTATTAGTAGTAGTAGTAGTAGTAGTAGTAGTAGTAGTAGTAGTTAGTAGTCTAGTAATACTTACTACTACTACTTACTAACTACTTACTTACTACTACTACTACTAGTACTAGTACTAGTACTAGTACTAGTACTAGTACTAGTACTCGTACTAGTATAGTAGTTAGTCTAGTACTAGTACTAGTACTAGTAGTACTATACTACTACTATCTACTACTTTTACTTCTACTTCTACTTTCTACTTCTACTTCTACTTCTACTTCTTACTCCTTTTCTTTCTACTACTACTACTACTACTACTGCTATTACGACTCCCACTACTATTATTGTTACCATGACTACTACCACTACTTCTTCTTGTTCCCTACCTAGGCTCTGCCTAGAAGGGGTCTTACTCGGTATGCTTAAAAGCGCTGGGCAGTGCAACTCGCCCCGGGCGGTTCCCTCAGTATCCGCCCCGCGGTTCCCCCCCAGTTACGTCCCCTTAGCTTAGCTTTGCGTATCTCATCTTAGCTTAGCTTAGCTTAGCTTATTTCATCTTAGCTTAGCTTAGCTTAGCTTTGCCTAGCCTAGCCTGGCCTATCTTAGCTTAGCTTAGCTTAGCTCATCTTAGCCTAGCTTAGCTTAGCTTGACTTAGCTTAGCTTGGCTTGGCTTAGCTTGGCTTAGCTTGGCTTAGCTTAGCCTAACCTAGCCTAGCTTAGCTTAGCTTACCTTAGCTTAGCATAGCTTAGCATACTTTAGCTTAGCATAACTTAGCTTACCTTAGCTCAGCTAAGCGCAGCGCAGCATAGCGCAGCGCACAGCATATCATAGCATAGCATGGCCAAGCATAGCATAGCGTAGCATAGCTCAGCATATCATTTCATAGTATATTATAGCGCAGCGCAGCATATCATACCATAGCATAGCATAGCATTGCTCAGCATAGCACAGCGCAGCATAACATAGTATAGCACAACATATTATAGCATACCATAGCATAGCACAGCGCAGCATAGCATAGCATAGCACAGCATATCACAGCGCAGCATACCATCTCATATCATAGCCTAGGATAGCGTAGCATAGCGCAGCATAGCATAGCATAGCGCAGTATATCATAGCTTAGCATATCATCTCATAGCGCATACTCGCATCGCATATCATCGCCTAGCATAACACAGCGCAGCCGAGCGTACCCTAGCATAGCATAGCATAGCATAGCGCAGCATAGCGCAGCATAGCAAATCATAGCATAGCATAGCATAGCATAGCGCAGATATCATATCACAGCATAGCATAGCATAACAGCAACACAAAGGCAACATACCAGCAGCAACAGCAAAGCAAAGCACAAGCAACGCACATCACAGCATAGCTTAGCATCGGTGTATATTGAGATGTTGCTTGTGGGTCTAGCATAACATAGCATAGCATAGCCTAGCATAGCAGGCACATAGCGCAGCATAGCATAGCATATCTTAGCATCGGTGTAGATGTATATGCTGCTTTCCTAAATGCTCCAACTCCTAGGTAGGGCCGCACTGGGATGCTTCTACTACTGCTGCTGCTGCTACTACTACTACCTACGTACCTACCTGTCTGCCTGCCTGCCTGCCTACCTACCTACCTACTATTACTAACTACCACTACTAATTCTACGATTACTCCTACTACGACTACTACTACGACTACGGCTATACGGCTACTACTAATAGCATCATCATTACATTAATTGTCTGGGTAAAAGTATCTACAACAATACTACGACTGAACATCCTAACGACTCTATCGTTAATATCAATATCTGTACTAGCATAAGTAGTCGTATTAGTATCCCTAATCTTAATAATACGACGGGTGCGAACACTATTATGAACACAAGCATTAGGACTGATCTGACCAAGATTACGGATAGTACGAATAAATAACAACATGCTAATACCAATTGTATTAGCAATACTGATACTCATGATCAAACAAGACTACGAATAACATTACTAATGCGAATACTGATAATACGACTAAGACAACTAATTCACAAGGAGAGGAGGACGAGGAGGAGGAGGAGGAGAGGAGGACGCGGAGCAGGCGGAGGAGGCGGATGACAAGCGAGGTGCGCTCGCGTAATATCTGACTTCCTACCCCTCCCTCCCACCCCGTATGGCGTAGATGTCCTCTCTATTCGTACAGTCGGATGTCGTAGAATGGCATAGCATCACATTTCATAGCGTGGTGTTGAACATCAGCGTGTAACACGATATAGCATGGCGCGGCGACGTCCCAAGGAGGCTTCTGCGGCCCAACAATCAACGAAACGACACCGAATGTGTAATCACTTCCGATGATTTTTTCGCGAGGTTTTTTGTTGTTTGCTTGTGGGGCCAGTTTGGAAGGACCGACAACCATGCCGTGGCATGGCACTGGAAAAAATGACGCCAGCGCTGCACCGGGAGCACGATTCGGAACTAGCGGAAGCGCGGAAAGGAGGCCAGCGCTGCAGCGGGAGCAGGATTCGGAACGAGCGGAAGCCCGAAAATGAGGCCACCGCTTCAGTGGGAGCAGCATTTTAAAAACAAACCAAGGGAAAACCCTCTTCCCAGGACATCTTGTGTGTACCAAAACAGTACGCAGAAGGGGGGCCGAATATCTTCCGGACGTCATCAGTGGAGAGAGGAGAGTAAGCTCATATTGTGTAATTGTGGAGGTGGAGCAGGAGGAGGATGAGGGGGAGGGGGGGGAGGAGGAAGAGGAGGAGGCGGAGGAGGAGGTTGTCGTGAAGCGGCTTGAAACCAAGAGGAGAGACTCAGGAAGTTTCCCGTCGGAATCCGATGACACCTCATCCTCAAGATCCCGTGGAGCCTCGCGGGCGGCCTCGCCGAGGGCCACTGCTTGGCCGTCTCCGCTCGCCCTGGGCCCTGGGGCCCGCGCCGTGCCGCGCGGCGGGTGCTGCTCGATGGCGGTCCCGCCCTGCTGCGTCCGGCGCCGCCTTGGCCCTTGTCCCGCGGTCTGCCTGAGCGGCTGGTCGTTCTTTCTTGGCGGCAGTGTCCAGGGACTCCTCCCTCGATTCTCGGAGGCTTTCTTGGCGGCAGTGCTCCGTCGATTCTCGGAGGCTGGGGCCGTCCTCTTTACCCCCGCCTCCGCGGCCGCCCTCGGCTTTTCCTAGGGGGCCACAGGCGAACCCCGAAAGGAGTCCCACCCTCCCAGGAGTCCCTGGGAGGAGGGAGGAGTCCCTGGGAGGAGTCCCTGGAGGAGGGAGGAGTCCCAGATCTGCAGTGGGTCCTGGCTGGAGTCGTCTGCCAGGGTTGGCGGCGCGCTGCGCCCTCTGGAGCTCCTCCACCGGGTCGCGGATGCTGCTGGTGGCGGGCGCCGAGACGGCTACCAGCGGGTTCATCCCACGCGGGGTGCCGGGCCGACCGCGGGCCGCGCGGGGGGGTTGGGGGCGGGTGCACAAGCAATCCGTCCTTCGCCAGGATGGTCCGAACGTCTGACGGCCGCTCGTCCCTCCCAGATGTCCACGAGGCAGCGGGCGCAGTGCCACTTGGCGTTCAATGCCCTTGCCCTGAATGCGTCCCCCCAGTCAGCGAAGCACGGAAGGCCGCGTACCAGGTCCCCGGTGGAGGCGTTGGTGCCGTGCCGGGGCGGGTCGGAGCGGAAGGCGAACATTCCGGGCGGGGTCTGTCCTGCCTCCCAGACCAGGACTGGTTCTCCCAGGGGGCGCCCGTCGCACCTGGCCGTGTGCTTTTTCTGCCCTGCCTGGCCGCCGAATCTGTCCTCGTCGACGCGGTGCCAGGGAATGGCGGCGCTGAGGGCGCCGGGGCACTGCAGGCCCACCTGGGGAAGCAGCAGGTCCGCCAGTGGGGTTGCTGACCAGGCAGCTCTGCGGTAGTGGTCGCCTGGTGTTGCCGTCGCCTGGCTTTCCCATCCTGTTCGTCCTGGTCGCGCAGGCAGGGGCCGAGCCTTCCATCCCCCGGGACGGGGCGTCCATGCGCGCGCAGCTCGCCCATCCAACGTCCAGTGCACCGCCGCCTGCAGCACGCCCATCTGTGGTAGGCGGTCTTGCGGTTGGCTGCCGAAGCCCAAGTGCCAGCGTCAGTGCCAATGTTCCTGCCACAGTCGTCGCACCAAATGACGTATTTTTCTTGGTCTCGAAGCGGACGTTGTCCGTCGTGCGGGCCTGGTGGATCGAGGGCAGTGCCAGGCAGCGGGGTGCTGGGAGGGTCCGCCGAAAGGTCGCGTCCCGAGCTGGACGTTCCCCTGCCGACGTAGTCCACGGCCTGTGCCTGTGCCAGCTCGGCCAGGTTGCATACACCTTAGGCGATGCTTAAGAAAACTTAAGTTTTCGGCCAGAGTCTCGATTATTCTTAATTCTTCGATGTAAATCCCAAGATTTTGATAGAAGTTCTGGGTTTTATTCCATTTCTGAGACTATGAATTTCTTAACCCATGATTTCTTAAGCATTTCGCAGGGTGTAGGCCGACGTCGGAGCCGGTCAGGGCCGTAGGCGGAGCGCCTGCGGCGCACCCAGGTGGGCGGGTGCCCCCCAGCGCGTCCGGGGCCAGGAGAGAGGCCTGCAGCGGGTGGGCGCAGAGATCCATGCCCCTCCAGGTAGTCACCACCCACCAAACCACCCCAACCCAACCCGAAGGTTCAAATTTATCCTCGATTTCCAGTGGGGGGGGGTCGGGGAACGTTGAAAAAACACATGGGATCCGTACCCCCCCCAACCCGAAATTGGGGTCCAATTCGGGTCTTCGGGTTGGGTTGGGGTGGTCTGGTAGGTAGTCAGGTAGCTGGGCAGCCTGCCTGCCTGGCGACTGGGTGATGATGGGATACTGCGACCAGGCGGCCGACCTAGGTCTTCAATCGTCTTGGGGTCATCATCGAACAAGCGGCTTCGCACCTTGGTGATCAGGGCCACAAGTTATGCGAACGAGGGATTTTCACGTCTTGCTCTATGCCGAGGATGCATTGCTTTCGGGATAGGAAACAGGAGCGATGGAAGGAATACTTTCTACTGGCAGTACATTGAGCGGGTCAATCATCCGGCATGGAGCTACACCCAGACAAATTCCAACTCTTGAAAGTCCGCTGCGGAGACAATCTTCCACATGCGCATGGGGGCGCCGTGACATCGCAGGCGGATCTGGTCTGCCGGGGAGTTCATGTTTGTGTCACGGGCGGCGCAAACCAAGAATTGTGTCGCCGGTTGGGCGTGGCGCGGTCCAACTTCGGCAAGCTACCAAAGATGTGGCGACGCTGAAACTTAGCGTGCGCCGACAAGATGGATATACAAGGCTGTGATTCCCAGCAAACTGCCGTATTGCTTGTCTTCTTTGTGGCTCAGCGTTGCTTCGTGAAGGCGGTTGGGTGACTTCCATTTCGGGGGATCGGGGATCGCGCCCACGCTCATTTCGAGGATGCGCAACGCGCAGTTGTTCGCGAGACAGAGCACGCCCTTCTGACGGCCGCCGTGGCACGGCAGCGGCTCCTCCTGTTGGAAAACGCCGCATGGGCATCGGCAGGGAGCCTCCTGAGAGAGGCCACATTCCGTCGGCTAGCTTTCCAGCCAGTCTCTGAGTGGCACGTGGGCGCGCAGATTGGACAACCCAGTTGCGGCGAATGGCGAGTGTGACAGCAGACGGCATGGCAAATGCAATTCCCCTTCTGACGAATGAGTCCACTTGGCGGCTGTTTGCTCGGACGGCACAGTTGAAGCTGTAGTGTGGGCTGACCTCTGCTCGCGCGACACATGGCTTTTCCCCCCTCACCCCGACTGTTTTTATCAGTCCGCCCTGTTTGATTCCTCTTTGTCTCCCTCCGCCCCTCCCTCCTCTTTGCCTCCCTCTCCCCTTCTCCCTCTCTCCTCGGCGTCACCCCAACATACTAAATACTATCTGTGCGTCGCCCCCCCAGGGGCACGCGCGCACCGGGAAATCTTATAGTATGTGCGTCGTGGCGGGCGCTTTCTGGCCACACCGCTCGGAAAACGATATTGAATCGCTTCGCTCATTCCGCCGGCCCGTGATATGGCATCGCTGGTTTTTACCTAACAGCGAAGACTGATAGGTTTCTAGTGGGATCAAAAGAGAGCAGCAGATCACTCCACAGGGGGGTCCGGGCAGGTGTTGGGAGTTGCCGGGCGGCAGGTGCCGGGCTCGTTTTTCACCAACAGTCACACACTTCGTGCTCTTCGACTTCCCAGAACTCCATTCCCAGGCCACATTCTGAATACCCGGATGCAACAGTCACACACTTCGTGCTCTTCGAGATCCCAGAACGCCATTCCCGGGCCACATTTAGAATAACCGGATGCAACAGTCACACACTTCGTGCTCTTCGAGTTCCCAGAACGCCATTCCCGGGCCACATTCTGGAGGGCCGGATGCAACAGTCACACACTTCGTGCTCTTCGAGTTCCCAGAACTCCATTCCCGGGCCACATTTTGGATGCCCGGAGCCAACTGTAGGCCACTTCGTGCTCTTCGACTTCCCAGAACTCCATTCCCGGGCCACATTTTGAATGCCCGGAGCCAACTGTAGGCCACTTCGTGGTCTTCGAGTTCCCAGAACTCCATTCCTGGGCATGATTTTGAATGCCCGGAGCCAACTGTAGGCCACTTCGTGGTCTTCGAGTTCCCAGAACTCCATTCCTGGGCATGATTTTGAATGCCCGGAGCCAACTGTAGGCCAGGCGTGTTCTTCGAGTTCCCAGAACTCCACTCCCGGGCTGACAGGCTGAATGCTGAGGCAGGCTGATGCTGCTGAGGGAGGCTGAGGCTGAAGGCAGACTGAAGGCAGACTGAGGCTGAGGCTGAAGCAGGCTGAGGCTGAGGCTGAGGCAGGCTGAGGCTGAGGCAGGCTGATGCTGAGGCAGGCTGAGGCTGAGGCTGAGGCTGATGCAGGCTGAGGCTGAGGCAGGCTGAGGCTGAGGCCGAGGCTGAAGGCAGACTGAGGCTGAGGCTGAAGCAGGCTGAGGCTGAGGCTGAGGCAGGCTGAGGCTGAGGCTGAGGCAGGCTGATGCTGAGGCAGGCTGAGGCTGAGGCTGAGGCTGATGCAGGCTGAGGCTGAGGCAGGCTGATGGGCTGAGGCTGAGGCGAGGCTGAAGGCTGAAGGCACTGAGGCTGAGGCTGAAGCAGGCTGAGGCTGAGGCTGAGGCAGGCTGAGGCTGAGGCTGAGGCTGAGGCTGATGCTGAGGCAGGCTGAGGCTGAGGCTGAGGCTGATGCAGGCTGAGGCTGAGGCAGGCTGAGGCTGAGGCCGAGGCTGAAGGCAGACTGAGGCTGAGGCTGAAGCAGGCTGAGGCTGAGGCTGAGGCAGGCTGAGGCTGAGGCAGGCTGAGGCTGAGGCAGGCTGAGGCTGAGGCTGAGGCTGATGCAGGCCGAGGCTGAGGCAGGCGGAGGCTGAGGCCGAGGCTGAAGGCAGACTGATGCTGAGGCTGAGGCTGAGGCAGGCTGAGGCTGGCGCTGAGGCAGGCTGATGCTGAGGCAGGCTGAGGCTGAAGCTGATGCAGGCTGAGGCTGCGGCAGGCTGAGGCTGAGGCCGAGGCTGAAGGCAGACTGAGGCTGAGGCTGAAGCAGGCTGAGGCTGAGGCTGAGGCAGGCTGAGGCTGAGGCTGCGGCAGGTTGAGCTGAGGCTGCTGAGGCTGAGGCTGAGGCTGAGGCAGGCTGAGGCTGAGGCAGGCTGAGGCTGAGGCCGAGGCTGCAGGCAAACTCAGGCTGAGGCTGAAGCAGGCTGAGGCTGAGGCTGAGGCAGGCTGAGGCTGAGGCTGAGGCTGAGGCAGGCTGATGCTGAGGCAGGCTGTGGCTGAGGCTGAGGCTGATGCAGGCTGAGGGTGAGGCAGGCTGAGGCTGAGGCCGAGGCCGACGGCAGACTGAGGCTGAGGCTGAAGCAGGCTGAGGCTGAGGCAGAGGCAGGCTGAGGCTGAGGCTGAGGCAGGCTGATGCTGAGGCAGGCTGAGGCTGAGGCTGAGGCTGAGGCAGGGTGAGGCTGAGGCAGGCTGAGGCCGAGGCTGAAGGCAGACTGATGTTGAGGCTGAAGCAGGCTGAGGGCGAGGCTGAGGCAGGCTGAGGCTGATGCAGGCTGAGGGTGAGGCTGAGGCAGGCTGAGGCCGAGGCTGAAGGCAGACTGATGTTGAGGCTGAAGCAGGCTGAGGGCGAGGCTGAGGCAGGCTGAGGCTGAGGCAGGCTGAGGCTGAGGCTGAGGCAGGCTGAGGCTGAGGCTGTGACTGCGACTGCTGTTGCCACTGCGACTGCCATCGCGAATGCGACCACGACTGCGAGAACAGCAGAATTCTACAACAGGATTCTTATCTGAATCTTAAGGGGAATGCTTCCAGATATGCTCCTACACATCGCTGTTAGGTTGCTTTGCCGGGATAATTGTCTGTGTGTTCGTTGCCCATGTTGCGCTCTTGGGGGCGGGTGTCGTTCGGACGCGTTGCGTGGGGAGTTTTGATGGTGAAGCAGTTCCCTGGGGGTCGTCTCTCGATGGGGCGAAATAGAGTCGTCGTCAAGATGCTTCTTTGGGGGGCCTCTTGGGGTCTGTTGAGAGGCCGTTCGGGGGCGCCTGGGAGACATGTTTGAAGCCTTCTGGGGCTTCTTTTGGGCCTCCTGGGAGTCTCCTGGGGCCTCTTGGCGACATCTTGGGGCCTCTTGGAGGCCTCTTGGGGCCTCTTTGGGACCTCCTGGGCGCCTTCTGGGACGGAGGGCTCCATTTTTGAGTTCTCGGTATCCCTCCTGAGTCCCTCTTGGGCCCGTCTTGGGGCCTCTTGGTCCGTCTTGGGCGGCACTTGGGCCGTCTTGAGGGCTCTCTTGGGTCGTTTCGGCGCCGTCTTGGGAGCTTCGTGGGCCGTCTTGGAGCGGTCTTGGGGGCCTCTTGGGCCGTCTTGGAGCGTCCGGAAGCCGAAAAAGCCAGAACACAAAAAACATCGAAAAAACCAATGAAATCAACGATTTTGGCCTCTTGGGGCTCTCTTCGGAGGCCTCTTGGAAGGCTCTTGGGGCGTCTTGGAGGCCTCTTGGGCTGTCTTGGGGGCCTTTTGGGCCGTCTTGGGGTCATCTTCGGCGTCTTCGAGCGCTCTTTGGGCGTCTCGGGGGCCTCTTGGGCAGTCTTGGGGGCCTCTTGGGGCACTCTGAGCGCGCTCTGGGGAGCCTGAGAGGCCGCACCCAGAAGGAAAACCATCTCTGAGTAGACTTGGTCGGGCGGCGGTCGGGCGGCGGTCGGGCGGCGGTCGGGCGTTGGTCGGGGTACTTTTCGCCGGGGGACCCCCAGGGGCCGCCCCGCGCGCGCGAACTAGAAATACTGTTAATACTGTTAACCAGTTACCGGAGATCTTAGCACGCCCTGGCCCGTTGGGCCGGCGAATTCTACTAGATGGGTGTACTACATGTTCGGTTCGGACGCGCGCCTCCAAGGAGGACAGGAGAACATATAGTACTAGTATGTCTTTGTGCGTCCCATTTCCGGCTTCTCGGTCTCCTCTGTGGGCACATCGTCGGGGCGTCCGACTCGGCGGCGAGATCGGAGATCATGATTTTCTGGGTGTGTGATTTCTTGTTAGATTGTTTGCTTCTTCATTCTCCTTGTTCCTCGTCCCTCTTCCTTCTCCTCCTCGTCCTCCCTAGACTCCAGGCCTGTCCTCATTTTTCAGTCCGCTAGCCTTCAAAGCTCCCGGTCCCGTCCTCCAAGCGTCGAAATCAACGCGGCGCCACCAGGTGTTTTTTTGGGGGCGATGCGTCATCGTTGAGCGGCCCTTGATTTCAGCGGCGTGTTCGATACGTCTTGCCGAGCGGCCTCTTCAAAGAATGTCTCCCCGCCAGCGAATGTAGATGCGTTGCTGGCTTCAGCGTTTGCATCAAGGCGGGTGCAAGCTCCCCGCGGCGAGACTCCACTCCGAGTTTCTCAATATGCGTCGGGGGGGGCGTCACCCCCGCCGACAGCCCCACATCGACCCCCGTCGCGGCAGCCACCGCGCGCCGAAGGCGCTCCGACCCCCGTCGTGGCGCGACGGCGAGGCAAGGTGGACCCCCGTCGGGGGGGTACCCCCCCCACGCTTATTTGAGAAGCCCAGAGCAGTCTCTTCCCCGTTCGTTGCGGCGAGACTGGCAGGAAGCGGCTCTGTCGCCACGTCTTCTCTCTCTCTGGCTCAGGGGCTTTCCGGGGCCCGAGGGCGGCCCACGGGGCTTCCCGGGGCCTCGGGAGCACACGAGGGCGGCGCGAGAGCGGGCCCGAGGGCGGCCGCGGCGGGTTTTCTCCAGCCCCCTCTGGCTGGGGATTCGTTTTGAGGAGTTACCAGTTTGAAGCATAGCCCTATCCCTATGTTTGACATCACCTCACCTCGATGCCGGTCTTGAGGATTCTCTCAGTTTCTGAGGGCCCATCCCTAAGATTGTCCTCGCTTTTTGCTCGCTCATCTTAAAGATAGGGATAAGTTCGAGGCTGGTTAAATGGAGCGCTGCGGTCTCCACTTCTCCTCCTTCCTCTCCTCCCGCCTCCCGCCTCTCGCCTTGTGCGTACTTCTTGTGTGTGTGCACCCTGCCTGCGGTACACCTCCTGTGGGTGCATCTTGCCTGGGGGGCTGCTATTTGCGAGTCTGTCGCCACTTTCGAGGGCTGCTGGGGGGGACAGCATAGTGGGTAGCCGCCGCGGATTTTACCTAACAGCGAAGACTGATAGGTTTCTAGCAGGGTCAAAAGAGAGCATCCTGATTCCCCAGGGGGGTCTGGGCAGGATCCGGGGGATGCCGCGGAAAACCGGGGACTCCTTGTTTAGCCAATAGTAACGCACTTCATGGTCTTCGAGTTCCCAGAACTCCATCCCTGGGCATGATTTTGAATGCCCAGAGCCAACTGTAGGCCACTTCGTGGTCTTCGAGTTCCCAGAACTCCATTCCTGGGCATGATTTTGAATGCCCGGAGCCAACTGTAGGCCACTTCGTGGTCTTCGAGTTCCCAGAACTCCATTCCTGGGCATGATTTTGAATGCCTGGAGCCAACTTTAGGCCACTTCGTGGTCTTCGAGTTCCCAGAACTCCATTCCTGGGCATGATTTTGAATGCCTGGAGCCAACTGTAGGCCACTTCGTGGTCTTCGAGTTCCCAGAACTCCATTCCTGGGCATGATTTTGAATGCCCGGAGCCAACTGTAGGCCACTTCGTGGTCTTCGAGTTCCCAGAACTCCATTCCTGGGCATGATTTTGAATGCCCGGAGCCAACTGTAGGCCACTTCGTGTTCTTCGAGTTCCCAGAACTCCATTCCCGGGCCACATTTTGAATGCTGAGGCAGGCTGATGCTGAGGCCGAGGCAGGCTGAGGCTGAGGCAGGCTGAGGCTGAGGCCGAGGCTGAAGGCAGACTGAGGCTGAGGCTGAAGCAGCTGAGGCTGAGGCTGAGGCAGGCTGAGGCTGAGGCTGAGGCAGGCTGAGGCTGAGGCTGAGGCTGATGCAGGCTGAGGCTGAGGCAGGCTGAGGCTGAGGCCGAGGCTGAAGGCAGACTGAGGCTGAGGCTGAAGCAGGCTGAGGCTGAGGCTGAGGCTGAGGCTGAGGCTGAGGCTGAGGCCGAGGCTGAAGGCAGACTGAGGCTGAGGCTGAAGCAGGCTGAGGCTGAGGCAGGCTGAGGCTGAGGCTGAGGCAGGCTGAGGCTGAGGCTGAGGCTGATGCAGGCTGAGGCTGAGGCAGGCTGAGGCTGAGGCCGAGGCTGAAGGCAGACTGAGGCTGAGGCTGAAGCAGGCTGAGGCTGAGGCTGAGGCAGGCTGAGGCTGAGGCTGAGGCAGGCTGATGCTGAGGCAGGCTGAGGCTGAGGCTGAGGCTGATGCAGGCTGAGGCTGAGGCAGGCTGAGGCTGAGGCCGAGGCTGAAGGCAGACTGAGGCTGAGGCTGAAGCAGGCTGAGGCTGAGGCTGAGGCAGGCTGAGGCTGAGGCTGAGGCAGGCTGATGCTGAGGCAGGCTGAGGCTGAGGCTGAGGCTGATGCAGGCTGAGGCTGAGGCAGGCTGAGGCTGAGGCCGAGGCCGACGGCAGACTGAGGCTGAGGCTGAAGCAGGCTGAGGCTGAGGCAGAGGCAGGCTGAGGCTGAGGCTGATGCAGGCTGAGGCTGAGGCAGGCTGAGGCTGAGGCCGAGGCTGAAGGCAGACTGATGCTGAGGCTGAGGCAGGCTGAGACTGAGGCTGAGGCTGAGGCTGAGGCTGATGCAGGCTGAGGCTGAGGCTGAGGCAGGCTGAGGCTGAGGCTGTGACTGCGACTGCTGTCGCCACTGCGACTGTCATCGCGAATGCGACTACGACTGCGAGAACAGCAGAATTCTACAACTGGATTCTCATCTGAATCTTAAGGGGAATGCTTCCATATATGCTCCTACACATCGCTGTTAGGTAGCTTTGCCGGGATAATGTGGTTGTTGTTTTTGTTTCCTGCGCGCGTCGGCGGTGCTTTTGGCCAAGCTGCCGAGGCCACGGCGCGTGACCGCGGACACCGGAGCGGAGGAGGTGTCCAACGGCACGGACGCGAACAGCAGTGCCCCGTCCGCGGAGGGCGGGGGGGACATGGGGCATGGGACGGAGGGACAGAGTCAGAGGCGACGATAGGGGCGAATAGCCCAGGGGAGAGCAATACATGTACTCAGGTGCGCCGATGATCTGTCTTCGAAAAGGCTCCAGGGCGAATACGTGTAATGCCCGCCCCTGGGCTATTCGCCCCTATCGTCGCCGCCGACAGAGAGACGTATTGATTTGTGGTCTGCGTAGCCCAGCTCTGCCGCGGGTAGGACAGCATGTACGTGGAGCAATGGAGCACCGCACAAATTCACATTTTCGAGGGTCCGCGCGGATTTCGAGGATGCGCGCTGGTCCTCCTTCCCTGGTGCGCGGAGCACGCCAGGGGCGGCGCTGGAGGCCGCCAGGGGGGCCCAGCGCCGATCCTAAAGCCGCTTAGACCCTCGAAGGTTTCGGCTTACGCAGTTCTTTCTCCTATGACTCTATCACGGGTCGGACAGCATACTGCGGCGCTCAACTAGCCCACTGCTAGCGCTGGGTCCCCAGCTGGGGCAGTGAAGCAAGCACCAGTCAGCCAGCACGGGCGCAGTCGAACGTTGAACAGCAGTGCAGTAAGCATCCAGTCCAAAGGACTGAGGGTGCGGAAACTCGACATGGAGGGAGGAAAGGGGGAGGAGGTAGGAGGGAGGACGGAGAGGGAGACGATGATGGCGAGGAGGAGGAGGAGGAGGAGGAGGAGGAGGAGGAGGAGGAGGAGGAGGAGGAGGAGGAGGAGTCCCAGCCTAATTGGGTCACTGGCCGTGGCGCGAGGCGAACCCCGCCTCGCAAACTCTCCGCTGGAGGGCTGCTCTCTTCTCTGGGGGACGGCGCGAGCGCGCGAGGGCTGGCCGTGTTCCGAGCCTGAAGCAGCGCGGAGCGCGAAGTCGGGCGACCCAGAGTAGGGAGGTGAAGAGCATGGCCCTAAAAGGGCCCTGCAGGGCCCGTCTCTTCACCCCCCTATCTTCGGGCGACGAAATCTATACGTATCCACTGCTCTCCCTCTTGGAGCCATCTGGGGGCCGTCTTGGGCCCTCTTGGCGCCCTCTAGGGCCGTCTCGGGGCCCTCTTGGGCCGTTTTGGGACCCTCTTGGGCCGTTTGGGGGCGATCTTGGGGCCTCTTGGGCCATGGAAGCGAAAAAGGCGAGAACGCCCATGTCTTTCAAACATTTGAAGGAGAATCAATGGTCTTTGCCTCCTGGGGCCCTCTTGGGAGGTCTCTTGGAGGCGTCTTGGGGCGTTTTGGGGGCATCTTGGGCCGTCTGGAGGCCATCCTGGGCATTTTGGAACGATCTTTCGGCGACTCGGGCCCCCCTTGGAAAGTCTTTGGCCCTCTTGGAAAGTCTTGGGGTCCTCTATCCCCGTTCGTCTGGGGCCAGGGGCGCGTTCGTCCGGGGGAACGAGCGCGTGCTGTGGTCGCTTGGGGGTGGGGGGAATTGAACCCGGACCTCCCCCCTTCCCCTGGATGGGGGCGGGGCGTTTCGACCCCGGCCCCCTTCCTTCCTCCCTTGCTTCCCCTCCTCTCCTCGGGCCGGCGACTGCGTCGGCGGCGGCTGGCGGCGGCGGCGGGGACGATGATTCTTCTTCTGGGCCGGCGCCGGCGCCTGTGCCGTCGGGCGGCGGCGGCGAGGAGCGTCGACGAGGACGGTGGTGGTGGTGGGTTGTGGTGGTGGTGGTGGTGGCTTGTGGTGGTGGTTGTGGTGGTGGTGTGGTGGTTTGTTGTGGTGGTGGTGGTGGTTGTGGTGGTGGCTTGTGGTGGTGGTTGTGGTGGTGGTGTGGTGGTTTGCTGTGGTGGTGGTGGTGGTTGTGGTGGTGGCTTGTGGTGATGGTGGTGGTGGTGGTTTGGTGGTGGTGTGGTGGTAGTTTGTGGTGGTGGTGGTGGTGGGTTGTGGTGGTGGTGGTAGTGGTGGCGGTGTGGTGGTGGTTTGTGGTGGTGGTGGTGCTGGTGGGTTGTGGTGGTGGCAGTGGTTTGTGGAGGTGGTGCTGGTGGTGGTGGTGCTGGTGGCGGCGGTGGTGGTGGTGTGGTTGTTTGTGGTGGTGGCGGTGGGTTGTGCTGCTAGTAGTGGTGGTGGTTGTGGCGGTGGCGGTGGTGGTGTGGTAGATTGTGGTGGTGTTGGTAGTGGTGGTGGGCTTTTGTTGTGGTGGTGGTGATGGTGAGTTGTGGTGGTGATGGTTGTGGTGTTGTGGTGGTGGTGGTGGTGTGTTGGTGGTTTGTGATGGTGGTGGTGGTGGTGGTGGGTTGTGGTGGTGGCGGTGGTTTGTGGACGTGGTGGTGGTGGTGGGTTGTGGTGGTGGCGGTGGTGGTGGTGGTGGTGTGGTGGTTTGTGGTGATGGCGGTGGGTTGTGCTGCTAGTAGTGGTGGTGGTAGTGTCGGTGGTGGTGCTGGTGTGTTAGATTGTGGTGGTGGGGGTGGTGATAGTGGTGGTGGGTTTTCGTGGTGGTGGTGATGGTGGGTTGTGGTGGTGGTTGTGGTGGTGGTGGTGGCTGTGGTGGTGGTGGTGGTTGGTTGAGGCGGTGGTGGTGGTGGTAGTGGTGGCGGTGGTGGTAGTGGTGGTAATCGTCGCTGCGTCTCCGCCGTGGCCAGCGCCAGCGCCGTCGCTGCTGGGCGCCGGGGGGGGGGTTTGAACCCCCCCCTGGGCTGCCTCTGGTCATCGTCGCTGCGTTCCCGCCGTCGGCGCTGCTGGCGGCCGCCAGCGCCGGCACCGGCGGGGGGGGGGGTTGGGGGGTTTGGGGGGGAGTCCCGTAAAAGGGCGAGAACGCCCTATAGGTCCGTTCCCGTTCCCGTTCTCGTTCCCGTTCTCGTTCCCGTTCCCGTTTCGTTCCCGTTCCGTTCCCGTTCCCGTTCCCGTTTCGTTCCCGCCCGGTCGCGTGCCCGTCTACCCCCCCTAAGCCTTCTAGCCGACCCAAGAAACGCGAACGGGAACAGGAACGGCAAGCCTCCTACGGCCTCCCAGGGCCTCCCAGACGACCCAAGAGGTCTCCCGGAGGCCTCCCAGACGACCCAAGAGGCCTCCCAGAGGCCTCACAGACGACCCAAGAGGCCTCCCAGAGGCCTCCCAGAGGCCTCCCAGAGGCCTACTGCTACTACTACTACTACTACTACTACTACTACTACTACTACTACTACTACTACTACTACTACTACTACTACTACTACTACTACTACTACTACTACTACTACTACTACTACTACTACTACTACTACTACTACTACTACTACTACTACTACTACTACTACTACTACTACGTTAGGTTCGCGTCGTGTCGACCAGCGGCGACTCCAGCGCGGGCGTTCAAGTTTGAACGCCGCCGGCGACCCAGAATCGATCGATGTTGAACGATCGGACGTTGCGGCAGCGGCCGATCGTTCAAGGTTGAACGATCCCTGCGGTGTCAAAAACCAACGCTGGGGTCGGCACGACACGAACCTGCCGTACTACTACTACTACTACTACTACTACTACTACTACTACTACTACTACTACTACTACTACTACTACTACTACTACTACTACTACTACTACTACTACTACTACTACTACTACTACTACTACTACTACTACTACTACTACTACTACTACTACTACTACTACTATTACTACTACTACTACTACTACTACTTCTAGTAGCCTCCTGCAAACCAAAAAGTGATCCCTCCAGAGGTCGCTTGCTCGTCCGAACAAGTTCTGGCACCCACTGAACTCTGCAATTTCTTCAGCAATAAACAGAGCGCAACAAGAAGTCGTGTATTCCGGCGAAACATCTGGGTCCACAGTATTCAGCTCAAAATCGAAAATCTGGAGTTTCACATTATTTGCGCTCTCAGACTCCATACTCCCTAGAGACTGCCCAGCACCTGCTTCCACGTCAACGACTGCCATCAAAGAGCCCAGCACAAGGTACACACAAGTTACCATTTGCAAGTATCTGCTCAAATAAAAGGACTGCGCAGTCAAAACCTGAGCCACAATGGCTACGGAATGGTCTGGTGTCCCTGGGCTGTATCCGCCACCGTGCCGCCTGGCACGTTGAGGCGTGCTAGAATGCCAAGTGCTGTCTGGTGGGGGTTCTCCTGGAGGCCCCAAGAGGCCTCCAAGAAACCCCAAGAGGCTTCCAACTGCTCCCCAAGAGGCCCCCGAGAAGCCCCCAGAAGCTCAAGCGGCTCCCAAGAGGCCCCCGGACGGCATGGAGGGGGCTTCAAAACTGCCTCCAGCAGGCCCCCGAAAGGCCTCCCGCGATGTCCCGACGATCATCATCATCATAATCGTCGTCATCATCATCACCACCACCGTTATCATCATCATCGTCATCATCATCACCATTATCATCATTACCATCGTCATCGTCGTCATCGTCATCACCATCACCATCATCATCATGATCAGCATCGTCATCAGCATCATCAGCATCATCATCGTCATCATCATCAACATCATCATCCTCGTCATCGCTATCGTCGTCGTCATCGACATCATCATCATCGTCATCATCGTCGTCATCATAATCACCGTCGTCATCAGCATCCTCATCCTCATCATCCTCATCATCAGCAGCATCATCATCATCATTATCATCAGCAGCATCAGCATCATCATCATCATCACCACGGTGGCGGGAGCTGCCGCAGGCAGCTGGATATGCACGAGTGGATTAACATAACCATGGGTGGGTGGGCTACGCTGGGGATGGCCTCCACGACGGCCAAGATGGCCTCCTGGACGGATAAGATTGCCTCCAATATGGCCTAAGACACGTAAGAGATTGCATTCAAGCGTGCTAAGATGGTCCAGTGTGGCCTCCAGGATGGCCAGCATGCCGTCGAAAACTGCCAGGACGGCCCTGCATGGCCCCCGAGGCGACCGAAGATGCCCTCCAAGACGGCCAAGATTGCCCGAAAAGGAGTCCAGATGGCCCCAAGTGGCCTCCAAAAGCCCGCAGGAAACCCCAAAATGCCTCCAAGAGGCCTCCTCCCCCCCTCCTTATCATCTCATGTGCCTCTTCGTTATCATCACCATCATCCCCCTCTATCGTGCTCCTCCCCCATCTTCCTCACCCAAGTGTTTTCCCCACGGGTTTCAACAACGGCTGGGGGAACACCTGGTCCAACACTTGGGCCAAACTTCGCCGTAACGCTTGGCCGCGTCGGCGTTTCCAACAAGCAAGGGGCGGCGGTGATTCGCCGTAGGCGTCTGACAGGGACCTTCCGAGACCGCCAACGAACTCCCAGGAGACCCCAAAGTCCTCCGCCCTGACGTCCCCAAGAAGACCCCTACGGGCCCCAAGGGACCTGCAACATGCTTCCAAGAGGCCCCCGAGAGGCCTCTCAGGAGAGCCCAACAAGCCTTCAAGCGTCCGCAGCCTTTCTGGAGCCTCCCTCTTGACCCCCCTGCAGGGTGGACGGAGACCACGACCACGACGACGACGACGACCACGACGACGACGACGACGACGACGACGACCACGACCACGACGACCACGACGGGACGACGACGACGACGACGACGACGACGACGACGACGACGGGAACGGGAG
>CAUYUJ010014413.1:399347-407633 GCA_963575745.1 Prorocentrum cordatum
AATGATGGTAACTGCCGCGGGGTGGAGCCTAGGATGATCAACACCGGACGGGCATGGGCCCATGATGGTCCTCGCCTTGGGAGGAGAGGGAGGAGAAGCCGACGTCCAAGGGCTTAGCCTATGCCCTGGACTCAGGGCCAGGGCTGGGGTCTAGGGCCAGGGCCTCCGCCTGGGGCCTAGGACTGAGGGCCTGGCCGCCACTTGCCAGCGGCGAGTGGCTAGTGTCGCGCTCAGGGCCTATGGCCTAGAGCTTAGGGCGTAGGGCGAAGGGTGGTCAGGCTCGGGCCGGGGTCAGGACTCGGGTCAGAGTCAGGGCTGGGGTGGATTCGGGCTGGGGCCGATCGGCGAACGCCGAAGTCAGCATTTGCGCCGAGGTAAATCTGTGCTGAGGTCAAAATTAATACACGACAACAACGCCGAGGTGAATACCGAGGTGACAATTGAGGCCCGACAAAGACGCCGAGGTGACTGCCGAGGTCAACATTCAGACAAGCACGAGCGTTTGACGCCATTTTTTCACACAATCGAGGACACCGAGGTAAATAGCGAGGTCTAAGTTGAGGTTACACTGGAGATACAAGTTGAAGCCCGACGGAGTCGCCGAGGTGAATACCGAGCTCAGGATTGAGGCCCGACTATGATTCCGAGGTGAACACCGAGGCTAAAAGTGAGGCCCGACTGGAAGGCCGAGGTGAACACCGAGGTCGACGTTGAGGTTCAGGTTGAACGTCGAGGGGAAGGCCAAGGGCCAAACTGATGCCAACATTGATGTCAACACCGGAGTCAAAAGTTGGCATCGAGTGGCAGACGGGGTCTGCGCGGCGCGCCCGGAGTGCCCCCCCCTCCCTGCGCGGCGCGCCCCGAGTGCGTCCCCCCTCCCGCGCTGTCTCGGCGGTGCGCACGAGGGGGTGGAGGGAGGGGGAGGGCTTCATAGAAGGAGGCTGCTTCTCAGAGGGCGCCGGCCTTACATCTACAGACAAGGCCCGCGACTTCTAAGAAGCAGGGGTGCTTCTAAGAAGCCCCCCCCCCCCCTCCCCCACCCTTCTCTGCGCGTGGTTGACCGCCTCCCGTGCGCGGCGCGCTTTCAGCGCCCCCTCTCCCCCCCCGAAGCGCGGCGCGCCCTGAGTCTAAATGGGGCCTGTCCCTCTACAGGAGGAATATTCAACAAATAGCAACAAAAATATTACGTGGGCGGTGTTTCTACCATTCCTCATTCTTTTTGAGCATTCTTTGGCTATTTTTTAGGTTTTGTCCAAAATCCGCCTGTAGGAGGACATGCCTGACCTAACCCTAAGTCCCCCCCCCCATTTTCGCGCGCGGCGCGCTTTAAGCCCCCCCCCCTCCCCCCCGAAACCGCGCGGCGCGCCTGAGATCCTCCCGATGGATCTAGGAGACCCCCTTGAAATCCGGAGTAGCAACTTCGAGGGCCCACGAGATGTCACAGGATCCCAAACAATTCCTGAAGGGCGCCTGAAGGGCGCCCGAAGGGCGCCCGAAGGCTTTTGAAAATCCATAAGGGCTCCTGGAAGATTCCTCGCGGATTCCCACGGCCGGAGGATTCAGGGCCCCCCCTGGGGCCCTTGTGGAATTTTTCAGGTTTTCCGAGCCCGTCGGACTTTATCAAACATCTTTGAAGAAAGGGATGCGTACGGAGCCCTGTAGGAACCCATCAAGAATCCACCAGCATCTGTAAGTCAAAAGCCAGCATGGATGCCCTGGGGAATCCTCACCGCCTCTCGTCCCAGGAGCAGTTTCCACGAATCCCCTCGACATACGCCCGCGAATTCCAGAGGAACCACTCGCGAAACCGCCGGAATTCCGCAGGAATCCTCCTCTTCCGCATGGCCCTGGCGGGGAACCCGATGTCGTGCTCCCTCCATTTCCCCCTCTTGGCCGCCTCGCCGTCCCCCTCCTCCTCTTCCTCCTCCTCCTCCTCCTGCTCTTCGTCCTCCTCGCTCCTGGTCCTACTCCTCCTCGCTTCTCGCTCCTCCTCCTCGCTCCTCGCTCCTCCTCCTCGCTCCTCCTCCTCCTCTTCTTCGCTTCTCGCTCCTCCCCCTCGCTCCTCGCTCCTCCTCCTCGCTCCTCCTCCTCCTCCTCGCTCCTCCTCCTCTCCTCCTCTCCTCCTCCTCCTCCTCCTCTTGCTCCTCCTCCTCCTCCTCCTGCTCCTGCTCCTGCTCCTGCTCTTCTTCCTCCTCCTCCTCCTCCTCCTCTTCCTCCCTGGCCTCCTCCTTCTCCTCCTCCCCTCCCTTCCCATCTTGCCCCGATTCATTCCGGAGGTACCTGAAGAGCTTCTGCAATGAGATCAGAGATGATGTCAAAAAACCTGGCCGAGGGAATGAGATTCGGCCCAATTTTCAAGGTGGCCGCATTTCGGAGTCAGATTGTCGGTGGCCGTTGATGCTCAGCGTTCGATAAAAAAGAGACACGCGCGCGCGTACAACCATCGAGGCCCTGCGAAATTTTCCCGAAATGCATCGAGGCCGCTGCGTGCCACCCCCAAACAACATCGAGATCCCGCGCACTTCCCCGAAACAGCCATCGAGGCTGTTGTATGCACCCCCCAAACACCATCGAGGTCCCGCGCGCTGCCCCCGAAATACATCGAAGTGCTTGCAGGTATGGCCAAACAACCATCGAGGTGGTTGCAGGTATGGCCAACCATTTAACGAGGTTGCCGGGGGGAATTACAACAGAACAATCGAGGGTCACAAAACACAGTCACACATGAACGATGTCAGCCTCTACAGAATCAGCAAGGTCATAAGCGAGGGAAGCCTCGAGTCTCTTTCATTGATCGTAGTAAACTTTGGTCACAGCGGGCCATGCGCTTCTCAGGTGTAAGCTACATCTCTGGTTCACATGATTTCTGTCAATTCGGTGTTTGCCAATAACACTGCTTGCGCAAACATCCCATCCTCCCGCCCACAACTGGATTCTCAGAAGCAATGCGACAACGACTGTGGGTGCTGATTGGCAATTGCCAGCGCATCTCTGTGGCCGCGTTGGCGCGCGAACGCTCGCGCGCAGGGCGACCAGCTGGTTTGGCACAGTTGATGTGGCCGCGATGGCGCATACTGAAGGGGACATCCCAGCGCGTTTCGAAAGTCGCGCTGGTGCGCGACCTCCCATACCATGTTCAAATCAGCCAGTTCTCGCTGCCAACTGAACGGCACCATGTCCTACATCGATGGGTGCGCAGTATGGACCACGCTTTCCTGGATCGTTTATGCGTGTGATGTCCAGGATTCGCTCAAAGAAGATTTGCAAGGGGTTTGTTGGGTTTCAGGAGCGACAGAAGGACGTACACGTACACGAATCCACGCTGGCTTCGGGAGCGCGCGCCGCGCGAACGCTCGTATCACGCGGCCGGTCTCGGGGATGGCAGGGCCGTGTTCGTGCACGTGGTCGGGCGCGTACGTCTTCTGTGGGCTCCTGAGGGGTCTGAGGCCTTCGGCACCGGTGCTGCTGCTGCTGCTGCTGCTGCTGCTGCTGCTGCTGTGGGTACACCTTAGGCGATGCTTAAGAAAACTTGAGTTTTCGGCCAGAGTCTCGATTATTCTTAATGTTTCAATGTAACTCCTAAGATTTGAATAGAAGTTCTGGGTTTTTATTGAAATTCTGAGACTATGAATTTCTTAACCCATGATTTCTTAAACATTTCGCAGGGTGTAGGGCGGTCGAACACTCGGAACGGGGCTCGGACCCTGGGGTTTGTGTCAGGGTGGAGCGCGGGCGGCGCTGCAGGACCCCGCGGGCCGATCATGCCGTGCTGTCTTTTCTGTCCTCTCCTCCGTCTTCCCCCGAGTCGGGCATGTCCCTCTGCAGGAGGAATGTTCAAAAATAGTAAAAAGAAAGATCGCATGTGGACGATGTGTCCACTATTCTTTGAATATGTGTGGCATCTTTTGAACATTCTGTGAATTTTTTGTCGAAAATCCGGTGGTAGGGAGACATGCCCGACCTAAGACTCTTCCTGAAGGGCTTCTCTCCGCTCTCTCTTCTGTCTTCTGCTCTTTGCTGTCCGCCCTCTGCCCCCCTCCCCTGTCTTCCCTCTGCTCTCTGCTCCGTTCTCTCGCCTGTCTCGCATCGTCGCTCCCGACTCCTTCCCCCCCTCCCTCCCTGCCTCCTCCTGTCCTCTCTGCTCTCCTTTGTCCCCTCTCTCCTCGATCCTGTGTTTTGCTTCCTGCCTCCTGGTCTCCTTCCTCCCGCCCCCTGCCTCTTGCCTCCCTTCCTCGTGTCATCTTCGTATCAGTCCCCCCCCCCGCCGTCGCCCTCCTCTCCGACAGCCTACATGAACAAGATCATGGAAAACCGCGAGCTTGATATCTTCGGCATGCTGGTCCGTTTGGGGAGGAGGAGGAGGAGCAGCAGAAAGAGTGGATGGGAGGAGGAGGAGGAGGAGGAGGAGAGGGAGGAGGAGAAGGAGGAGGCGGAGGAGGAGGAGGAGGCGGAGGAGGAGGAGGAGGAGGAGGAGGAGGAGGCGGAGGAGGAGGAGGGAGGAGGAGGAGGAGGAGGAGGAGGAGGAGGAGGCGGAGGGGGGAGTAGGAGGAGGAATCGATGATCTTCAGGACGCGTGTTGACCCAAGCGCGTGCGTGCTGCCCCGTTTGACTCCGCCGACCGCGCGCAGACCCCGTCGGCCCCCATGGCGCCGCCTGCGTCGTTTGGAGGGACCTCAGGGGACAAGCACACGTCGGCGCTAGCACACGTTCTGTCGAACATCGAGGGAGAAATCATCGAGAATACAAGAAACCCTAACCCTAATAAAACGATAGACGTGGCCTCACTCAGGTCCCCGCCTTCGCATTGGGGATAATACATATTGAATCATTGGTGGTTTGGTCTGGCTCATCTGCAGGAAAAACTCTCTGATGTCCTCGGCCCTCCTAACTTAGGTTTCCTCCCGAAGGGTTACGGGAGTTTTTATGGTTCGTCAGAAGGGGGGACGAGGGTCAGCCACGCGCAGAGGGGGGCAGGGGGAGGGGGGAAGACTTCCTGGAAGCACCCCTGCTTCTAAGAAGCCTTCTCCCCTCCCCCTACCCCCCCCTGTGCGCGCCGCCAGGAGGGGGACGGCCCTCTGCACGCACTGTCCACAACTCTGGTGGAGCTCCCCTGGCATCTCCCTGGCAGCCTCAGCAGCGAGCGCTGCCCCTGTCTGCCCCAGGGTCACCGAGCGCGCTCCACTGTTCGCAAGCTACCGCGGCCGGCACGACCAGAGGATCCACCCACGGGCGGGCGAGCTGCGAGCACAGCGGTTCCGCCCGCCTTCGCCTACGTCCTCGTCCTCGTCCCCCCACCCTCCCTCCTCCTCCTCCTCCTCCTCCTCCTTTTCCTCGCGCCTCCCGCCTCCCGCCTCCCGCCTCCCGCCTCCCTCCTCCCGCCTCCCTTCTCCACCTCCCCCTTACTCCCTCCTCCCCCCCCCCTCCCTCCTCGTTCTCTCCTCCTCCGTTCCTGTCAGGTCGGATCGGGAACCTCTCTTCCGTGTGCCGGCTGCTGGCGATCGGACGAAAAGCTTGCGCATAGAGGGTACACAGCGAAAGAAGGGCCGCTCTGCCTTTGGGAGGAGCTCGAAAGTTCTCGGGGTCCGTTCCTTGTGTTTTGACCTTCCTCGTAGGCCTGTGAGCGATGATGATCGTGAGACGATGACGGTGGTGATGCTGACTGTGGTGATGCTGTAACCCAGATGGTGACGGCGACGAGAACAATGTTGAGGATGGTAATGACGTCGTCGACGACGATGGTGATGTAACGGTAATGCTGATGTATGCTTTTTTTGATCTTGGTTTTTTATTGTCTCTTTTTTTTTTGTTTATGTGTTCTGTGTTGATGTTCGATTTCTGTGGCTCTAGTTGTGGTTTTCTGTATATCTGTTTTTTTTTTTGTGTTGATGATGATTATGTGTTGTTGTTGTGTTGTTGTTGTTATTGTGTTTGTTGTTGTGTTGTTGGTGTTGTGCTTGTGTTGTGTGTGGGCTGTGTTGTTGGGTTGTTGTTGTTGGTTGCGGTTGTGGTTTGTTGGTTGTTGTTGTCGTTGTGTGGTGTTGTTGTGTTGTTGTTGTTGTTGAACATTATTCCTTCTAAAGAATTATTATTGTTGGGACCCCTGGTGCGCGACCTCTGCGCCGCGCCTAGGCCGCAGCTACATTTTCATCATTTGTTCGCGAAAGCTTCAGAAAAGTGGATGAGCTCCGGATCCGGTTTTTTGTTGACGCTCGTTTTCCCTTGCAAAAAACAATAGAAAATGAAAATTCTTGTTCTTACTTGATCAAATTGCAAGAATCCCTTGCAAAAAATAAGGTAAAGTGGACATTCGTGCGCGCAAGACGAAATCCTTCCAAAACCTTACGTTTCGTAACGATTTTAACATAAAAACATCAAAAACCAATGGTTTTTTAAAGAAAAAATTGTCAAAATGTCCTTCCGCGCGCGCTGTCCGAATCCCACAAAACCAATGGTTTTTTCAACATTTATGTTACATGAGCTCGCGCGAGCTACTTTTTCTTGTTCTAACATAATCAAATTTCAATAATCCCTTGCAAAAAATAAGGTAAAGTGGACATTCGCGCGCGCAAGACGAAATCCTTCCAGAACCCTAGGTTTCGTAGCGATTTCAACATAAAAACATCAAAAAAGCCAATGGTTTTTCAAAAAAAAATGTCCAAATTTCATCCCGCGCGCGCTGTCCGACTCCCACAAAACCAATGGTTTTTCAACATTTATGTTACATAAGCTCGCGCGAGCTACTTTTTCTTGTTCTAACATAATCAATATTCCCTTGCAAAAAAAAAAAAGTAAAGTGGACATTCGCGCGCGAAAGACCAACAAAAAACACGACGATCTCAGGAACTTGCCCCAAAAATGTGACCAACTCCGCTCTCTCTGTCTCTCTCTCTGTCTGCTCTCTGTCTCTCTCTCTGTCTGTCTGTGTCATGTATTGTATGTCACAATTGCAGGATGCTGGGCACACGCGCGCCCCGAATAAGTGACCAAGTTCTGTGGGTGTGTACCCCACGCCAGTGTAGTGGCCACGGTCGTCCGCACGCCACGAAGTGAAGTGTCCCAACGTCATAGGGCGGGAAGCTGGGTTTGGGTGGTCGCGAAGAGTCGTTTGGATATTTGGTAGAGCTTGAACTGCCCCCCCACGAAGTGGGGGTATTGTCTCGCGTCGCATGAAAACCCTGGCACTGGTGAGAACACTGAGCGTTCGGGTAAAATGATTGTTGTTGTTGTTGTTGTTGTTGTTGTTGTTGTTGCTGCTGTTGTTGTTGTTGATGATGATGATGACGATGATGCTGATGACCATGATGGAGAGGATGATGATGAGGACGATGGCGATGATGCTCGTGACGGTGGCGATGCTGAGGGTGATGATGAGGAGGAGTAAGAGGACGGGGAGGATGCTGAGAACGAGACCTGTTCGCCTCGGTCAGGTCAGCGCTGTGCTTGATATCGCCGCCGTCGCCATCACGATCGTTGCGGCATCGGCGGCGTTCGGCCACGTCGAGGAGAAGGACCACGTCGACATTCAGTTCAAGAGGAGGGGCTGGAGCACAATGCGATTCGTTGACGCCATCTAGTCCTTCCACCTTGCAGCACCAATGGCGGTTTTCTCCTGCTCGTCTCCCGTCTGGCCGTTTCTCCTCTTTCCACCTCCTCTTGGCCATCTTTGATTCGAATGGTGCAGGCAGGAATGCAACTAGCGTAGTAAAAAGAAGGTTTCGCGTACTCGCATTGTGTGTATGTATGTACGGGCATGACATATACATACGAAAGAGCGCGTTCTGTGGTCGCTTGGAGGGTGGGGGGGGTTGGAACCGGACCCCCCCCCCTGGATGGAAGAGGGGGGGGGTTTCGACCCCGCCCCCCCACCCCCTCCGGGCCAGCCCCTGCGTTGGCGGCGGCTGGCGGCGGCGGCGGGGACGACGATTTCCTTTTCTGGGCCGGCGCCAGCGCCTGCGGCGGCGGGCGGCAGCGGCGGGGAGCGTCGACGAGGACGATGGTGGTGGTGGTGGTGGGTTCTGGTGGTGGTGGTGGTAGTTGTGGTGGTGGTTGTGGTGGTGGTGGTGTGGTGGTTTGTTGTGGTGGTGGTGGTTGTGGTGGTGGGTGGTGGTGGTGGTGGTTGTGGCGGTGGTGTGGTGGTGGTTTGTGGTGGTGGTGGTGCTGCTGGTGGGTTGTGGTGGTGGTGGTTTGGTGGTGGTGTGGTGGTGGTTTGGTGGTGGTGGTGGGTTGTGGTGGTGGCGGTGGTTTGTGGAGGTGGTGCTGGTGGTGGTGGTGGTGGTGTTGTGGTTT
>CAUYUJ010014414.1:0-37500 GCA_963575745.1 Prorocentrum cordatum
GGGCGTGGGCGTGGGCGTGGGCGTGGGCGTGGGCGTGGGCGTGGGCGTGGGCGTGGGCGTGGGCGTGGGCGTGGGCGTGGGCGTGGGCGTGTGCGTGTGCGCGTGCGCGTGCGCGTGCGCGTGCGCGTGCGTGCGTGCGTGCGTGCGTGCGTGCGCGTGGTATGTGTGAGTGGCTGTGTCTGTGTATTTATGTCTTTGTGTGTATCCTTGCGTGCGTGCGTGCGTATGTGTGTGGTGTGTGCTTGTTGTGTGTTGTGTGTTGTGTGTTGTGTGTGGGGCGCGTTTGTGCGTGGTGTGTGTGTGTGTGTTGTGTGTGTTGTGGGCGTGTGTGAGTGCGCCGATCCCAGCACAAGCA
Organism: Prorocentrum cordatum; assembly: GCA_963575745.1. Taxonomy (NCBI): domain Eukaryota; class Dinophyceae; order Prorocentrales; family Prorocentraceae; genus Prorocentrum; species Prorocentrum cordatum. The sequence continues at coordinate 356 of CAUYUJ010014414.1, forward strand.
TGCACGCGTAGGCACAAATCGTGCGTACACCTGTGTGTCTCAGTGGCGAGCTTCTTGGCACGCGAGTTGCTGGTACAGTGTCGACGCCTTCCTCTTCCCCCCCTCTCATGGGGACCTCGTGGCTTCACGCGTGCAGCGCGCAGTGCGCCTTCAGCGCCCCGTCGCGGGCGGGCCGCGCGAGCGCCGCGGCAGCCCTTCTGGGGGCGGCGAGGCTTTCGGCGGCGGACGCAGCTCGGGGTTCGGCCTCATCTACGACAACATCGACAAAGCGAAGAAGTTCGAGCCGAAGTCCCCTCCGCCGATCTCCCATCGGCGGCGAGCGAGGGGGGGAAGTCTGAAGGGGCGGGCCTTCTCGGAAGGCTCGGAAGTCCCCCGGCCTTCTGAGAAGTTGTCTGAGCCCTCCCAGAAGACACGGACAACTTCTGGAAAGGTGCGAGGGCTCTTGAGGAGTCCTGCCGCCTTCTCGGAAGGCCTTCTCCTTCTCGTTTCCCCCCCTCGCTCGCCGCCGATTTCCCAGACCCAGACATGCGACGTCCTGATTTTTTCAGTACGGCTTCCCCAGAAGTCCCAACCCTTTCCCCGGGACCGGTTTTTCACCTTGCTTAGTGTTTTTCGCGGTCCTGGGACCCGGCGAGGGCCTCCAGAGGCCGAAACTAATGAAAAACCTCCGTCTTGATTTTTCACGACGTGATTATGTTTGGGGACCTCTCCCCCCTTGGCCTCGAAGGGGCGCCCCGATTCGACTTCTCCCGACTTGGCTGCCGATTTCTGACGATCCGATTCATTTCGATCGCCGATCCGACTTATCGATTCGATTCTGGGCTCTCCTGACGGGAGGTTTTTCGCCATTTTCGGCCTCCAGGGGCCCTTGCCGGGCCTCGGTACCGTCAAAAAACGATTCGGGATGAGAAGCCGGGTCCAGGGAAGGGGTCGATACCTCTGGGGGTCGACGTCGTGGCAAAATCACACGGCGTCGGGGGTCTGAGGACTCGGACCTGCTTCGCGTGTCGCGCGGGAGCGTGGTGGGCCAGAACGCCGCTGGCGACCCAGAGAATGGGCCGACGTCGAAAGATCTGGAAGAGGCTGATCGGCCAAGGTAGAACGATCCCCGTGGTGTCGGGAACGGGCGCCGGGATCGACACGGCACGCACCCACGGCACGCTTGCTGCAGCAGTCGGGGCGCAAGGGACGGGGGTCAGTGCAAATGGGGGTCAGTCAGAGTCGGGGGTTCAAGGATGGGGTCCTGAGGGATGAGGTCCTGAGGACGAGGTGCCTCAAAGAAGGTAAATCCACCCTTGGATCCCTTCCTATTCCTAGGACCTCATCCCTCAGGACCCCACCTTTGAACCACCGACAGAACGCCGGATCCTGCAGGATCCTGCAGAGCCGAGGGCGCGTTGACCCGGGCTTGGGAAGGTGACCGTGAGTCTTCCTACCTCTCTGCGCGAGAACTAAGAAACAATGGCTTCGGTGGGGCTCCCTATGGGGCCACGAAACGCTGTACTGGGTGTGCGGGACGCATGCGGACGGTAGGGAGGAGGGGGGGGACACGAGAGGAGGACCGAAACCATGGCATTCCCACTCGCCAGTTGAGTGCTTATCGAGTCCGATCCACATGCATTTGGGCATGCCTTCACGTAGCTACATACCCAAACACTCCAAGGGGTTGGCATGGGGGGGGATGTACCGATGAAACATGGCTCCAAAGCATGTACGCAACACATTATCTCGAATCGTTCGTCCTCCAATTTGATATTTGCGATGATGATGGATGGTCTCTTTCTATACATTTCGCCTCACATACTAAGGTGAAAAGTGCATGGGAATACCTCAATACACATCACTTCTGAAAACATCGTGCGAAAGGCGAAACTTAAACTGTGGATCAGTCTTGATCTGCTGGTAGCTGGCAGTCCTGCTTGCCTGATCTCCTGCTCTCCTGCTCTCTTCCTCCTCCTCCTCCTCCTCCTCCTCCTCCTCCTCCTCCTCCTCCTCCTCCTCCTCCCCCTTCCTCCTCCTCCTCCTCCTCCGCCGTCCTCCTGCTCCTCCTCCTCATCCTCATCTTCATCCTCCTCCTCCTCCTCCTCCTCCTCCTCCTCCTCCTCCTCCTCCTCGTCAGCATCAGCATCAGCATCAGCATCATCCTCGTCCTCATCTCTTCCTCATCCTTTTCCTCCTCCTTCCTCCTCCGCCTGCTCTCCTGCTCTCTGCTCTCTCCTCCTCCGCCTCCTCCTCCTCCTCCTCCTTCCCCTCCCTCCTCCTCATCCTCTCTCCTCCTCCTCTTCCTTCCTCCTCCCCCTCTCCTCCTCCTCTCCTCTCCTCCTCCGCCTCCTCCTCCTCCTCTGCCCTCCTCCTCCTCCTCCTCCTCCTCCTCCTCCTCCGCCCTCCCTCCTCTCTCCTCCTCCTCCTCCTCCTCCTCCTCTCCTCCTCCTCCTCCTCCTCCTCCTCCTCCTCCTCCTCCTCCTCCTCCTCCTCCTCCTCCCCCCCCAAACGGTACCGCCTCAAGCGCGCGGGCCTCGGGAAGGACAAGGGCGGCGGAGGCCGGCGCGCCAAGAAGGACACCAAGAACAGGCGCAAGAAGGTGCGCGGCAAGGCGCGGCCCCGCCCGGGGAGGTGCCCGCCAGTCTGCGGGAGGGCATCAAATGGAGCACCGCGCAGTTGCAGGCCAGAGAGTCAGCTCACGTAGGAGTGACCTTCCGCCAGAGTGACCTTGGTCGGGCGGAGCCAGGACCAGGACGAATCCGTTCCAGGGCGTCCTGGGGCGCTCTGAGAAGGCCGCGGCGCCCAAGGCATCCTCTAGAGCCGCCGGGTCTCAGAGATGTTCGATCTGTCCTCACCCTTTCTCTTCGTCCTGGCTTCGTCCTACTTTGGTGCGGGCCAAGTGGGGTCCCCCGATCGCTGAACGCGATGCGATGGCAGCGGCTAGCGCGCCTGGCGGTGTCCCAAAAGGACCCTTCCTGCCCCTCTTGCCTGGGGCCGCTCCCGCGTGCAGCTCGGAGTGGCCCCTCGCAGGATCGAGGCTCGAGGCCTCCTGGCGCTCTCGTCGGTCCTCGGCGCCGCTCCAGCCTGGGAGAGCGCGCTCCCGCAGCTGCGCCTCGCCGAGGGCCTGCCATGGGGGGGGGGGAGGAGGAGGAGGAGGAGGAGGAGGGGAGGAGGGAGGAGGAGGGAGGAGGAGGAGGAGGAGGAGGAGGAGGAGGAGGAGGAGGAGGGGGCCCGAGGCGTCCCCCGCACGGCCCTCGGAGGCCTCCGAGAGCTCGGGGCCCGCAGGCGGAGCGGCCCTGCGCCAGAGGGGCCGCGGGCCGGCAGGCCCCCGCCGGTGCCCGCGCGTCGCGCGCCAGGCGGCGGCAGCGGCCTGCGCGCGTGCCCCCCCTCTCGGGCCCTCCTAAAACGACGCGAAGGTCGGGACGACGTCGGATCGGGAGACCTCGAAATCTCTGAGAATCGGCGGGCTTGGAGGATGTGTTGGGCGCCGCGGCCGCTCCTGAGCGTTCCGGAACGCTCTGAGAGCGCTCCGGAACGCTCCCGAGCGATTTATCCCGATCCTAGCCCTGTTTTACCTCCTTCGCAAGCCGCGCGCTCGAGGCCACTCTTGCCTCGAGGCGTAGCCGGCTCCTCCCGGGTGCGGGTCGGGGGTCGTGCGTCCCTTCGGAGGTCCTGGCCGGTTGCTGTGTCTCGTCGGGGGGCCCCTCCCCGTCCTGGGAATGGCAGATTTGTCTTGCATATACTCCGCCGCATAGGTTCGACGCGGAGTCGACGCGGATTCGACACGGATTCGACGCGTTCGACATGGATTCGACACAGATGTCACACGGATGGCTGGCGCGATGGCGCAGGCGAGGCCCCCCAAAGATGCCACGTAAGGGTCGTGGCTCGGGATCCCGGCGGAAGCGCCAGGCTCGCGCCAGGCACCCCAGGGATGTGGCGCGGCTGCCCTGACGAGGCGGGGCTCTGCAGACCTCGGGCCGGAAGCTTGGAGCCGGCTGGGGGCAGGAGGTGGCCCAGCACCTGGCTCTGGCCAGCGGCAAGGGGGGCGAGGGGTGCTTGTTGCTGCGTTGTCGGACCCTGTGAGGGGTCGGGGGACAGGTTTTGAGCGGCTTTGGCCTCGTCGCCCTTCATGGCCGATTTACTCAGGGGCCATCCAGCTCAGACCCACCGGCCGCCTCCCATTGGAGGCCGATCGCGTCCAGGGCGCCTGAGCTTGCGGACGGTCGCGGGATCTCTTGGCTGGCATGTCGCTCCGCCCGTTCTGGCCCACCTCGCTTCGGCGCGATGCGCTATCCACATCCCAGTCCTAGGCGTCAACGTCCCAAGCTTTTCCAAGATCCCCGTCCCACGGCGCAGAGCGGCACGCTTTCCGCTCGCAGGGCGCCGCGTGTCGCCAAGGGGCCGCCGCGACACGCTAAGCAGAAGTGTTCGACCATATCTCTGGCGGCCTGTAGGACACCGGTGTGTGTGTGTGTGCCCCTGGTGCTCCTCCGTCCCTACATGAACTGGTTCGTCTGCTGTTGGAGGGACTCGCCTCGCGGGGATCGGCCTGAGCCCTTGCTGGGCGCCCCTGTGCGAGGCCACACGGTTCGGTGACTGGCACCACTGCTTCTCCGAAGCGGAAGTTGCCAGTGTTGCCTTGGCCAAGGTGCGCACCATCCTGGAGCCCCTGGGGCCCTCTGGGCCTCGTGTTAAGTCAGGCCTGTCCCCCTACAGGGGGATTTTTGACGAAGAATAGGAAATACCCCAAAAATATTGCAATAATAATAATAATAATAATAATAATAATAAAAATGTCTGGGGACTATTTTTGGTGTATTGTTTTGCCATTTGGGACTATTTTGGGGGTATTTCTTATTTTTCGTCAAAAACCCGCTGTAGGAGGACAGGCCCGACTTAGGCCTCGTGAGGGGTGCTCTGAAGGCCGCCGGGGCCTCACTGGAAAAGCGGAGGCCACCCCGAGCCTGGGCCGCCTCTGCCAACACACCCCCAAAAAAACGGTGCGGGCAGTCCATCCTCCCTGTGGAGGAGGAGGAGGAGGAGGAGGAGGAGGAGGAGGAGGAGGAGGAGGAGGAGGAGGGAGGAGGAGGAGGAGGAGGAGGAGGAGGGCGGAGGAGGAGGGGAGGAGGAGGAGGAGGAGGACAGAGGAGGGCGGAGGGGAGAGGAGGAGGAGGAGGAGAGGAGGAGGAGGAGGAGGAGGAGGAGGACGGAGGAGGAGGAGGAGGAGGAGGAGGAGGGAGGAGGAGGGAGGAGGAGGAGGAGGAGGAGGAGGAGGAGGAGGAGGAGGAGGAACTATGTCGCCATGGCGAAAACGTGTGCGCGAGGGACTGCTGTCTCAACTGCAGTGGACGGCTGCCAAGCAGGTTTCGGTGTTGTTGCCGAAGGTTCGCGCACATTCTGACATGCGGGCGACCTGCTGGCGCGGTGCGTCCGTCCTGCCCGCGCCCAGCCTAGGTTTTCCCAAAGCTCGGGTGTAGGGCCGTCACCTCTGCCGCAAAGTCGCGCAAGCGCCCACCACGCGCCAAAGGTTCATGCTTCAAGGCTGTCGGGTCCGCTTGTCAGCAGGGGTCTGCTTCCGATTCGATATGGAGAGCCATGGTTAGCGGGGATGGTTCGCAGAATCCTGGAGTCTTCGAAGCTAGATGCTAGTGCACCTCACTCGCTTGCCAAACACCTGCCAACACTGCTTGGCCTAGCGCGGCCAATCGCGATTGTGCAGAGGGCAACGCTTCTGTATAATTCCTTGTGTGAGAATCTGCCGGGCGCACCACTTGCGCCAAACCGATTTCTGATTTGAGGGAGTTTCTGTGGAACTCACGTCTCCTCACCCCCGGCGCGCGAGGAATTCAGGCCCCACCGCGCCCCCATGGACCGTTTCCGGGGCGCGCGCCGGGGCGCCCTGGGCGTGTCCCAGCAGGGCTCTCGATCGAGACAGCCTCCTCTCCTTCTCCTCCCTCTCCCTTCCCCTCCCCCCCCCCCCCTCCCTCCCTCCCCTCCTCTCCATCCACCCCGCCTGCCTGGGGCCCACGCTCGGAGTGCGGTCAGCGCCGCCCCCCCCCCCCCGCCGAGGAGAAGTCCAAGGCTGGCGGCAAGAAGTGAGCGCGCTCGCGTCGGCTCTCCGCGGGGCTCGGCCGGCATTCCCGCGGAGGTCCCCGGAGGATCTCGGTGGTTTTCTCGCCTCGGGGTGCGGTCCAGCAGTGGCGCCTCGTCGGGAGCGCTCGGGGGGGCCTGGATCGTCCCGACTGGCCGCCGGAGGCAGGAGCAATGGCCAGACACCAGAGGACGCGTAATTGGGGGGGGGGGGGGAGGGCGAAACGGGGCGGGGGGGGGGAACAGCGAGGGCTGCAGTCAGGGGCCCTTTTAGGGCCCCTCGAGGGGCCCTGGAGGGCCCAAGAGGGGGCCTAAAGGGCCCGAAAGGGGCACCCCTCTCCCCCCCCCCTTTTATCGCCCCCCATTGATCTTCAGTCGGGCCTGCCCCCCTACAGGAAGAATAGTAAAAAGCAAAAAAAGAAAACAGGAGACGATTTTATTGTATTGTTCCCCTTTTTTCCATATGTTTAAGATAATTGGATTTGTCTATCAAAATCCGCCTGTAGGGGGACAGGCCCGACCTAACATTAATCCGCGCCCAGAGACAGCCAGACCTGCTCGCGCTGCGAGGAGAGCATGGCGAAAGGTATTGCACGCTCTGCAGCCTCCCCCGGGCCCTCCTCACTTGGCCCTGGGGGCCGTCGAGAAGCGGTTCGGGGTGACACAAGCTGGGCGGATCCTGGACGAGAAAGGTATAATATTCAAAGAATGTTCCAAGAATGCTCGAATCTACTCTCATAAAATCGCCCCCTGATTATTTCCCAACCCTCCTGCGTTAGGTTCTTGTTTTGAATAGAGCACTGCTCGCGCGTCTCCTTCCCACGCGCGTCTCCTTCCCACCCCCTCCCGTCCCTCTCTTCCCCCCTGCCTTTGACCTCGCCATCCCTGGGGGGCTGCGATCTGTGAAACTGTCGCCACTTTCGAGGGCTGCTGGGGGGCCCAGCACAGTGGGTACCCACCGCGGACTCAAATTAGACCTCGCCATCCCTGGGGGGCTGCGATCTGTGAAACTGTCGCCACTTTCGAGGCCTGCTGGGGGGCCCAGCACAGTGGGTACCACGGGCGGACTCAAATTTAGACCTCGCCATCCCTGGGGGGCTGCGATCTGTGAAACTGTCGCCACTTTCGAGGCCTGCTGGGGGGCCCAGCACAGTGGGTACTCACCGCGGACTCAAATTAGACCTCGCCATCCCTGGGGGGCTGCGATCTGTGAAACTGTCGCCACTTTCGAGGCCTGCTGGGGGGCCCAGCACAGTGGGTACGTACTCACGGCAGACTCAAATGGGACCTCGCCATCCCTGGGGGGCTGCGATCTGTGAAACTGTCGCCACTTTCGAGGCCTGCTGGGGGGCCCAGCACAGTGACGCCACGGGCGGACCCAAATTAGACCTCGCCATCCCTGGGGGGCTGCGATCTGTGAAACTGTCGCCACTTTCGAGGCCTGCTGGGGGGCCCAGCACAGTGACGCCACACGCAGATTCAAATTAGACCTCGCCATCCCTGGGGGGGCTGCGATCTGTGAAACTGTCGCCACTTTCGAGGCCTGCTGGGGGGCCCAGCACAGTGACGCCACACGCAGATTCAAGTTAGACCTCGCCATCCCTGGGGGGCTGCGATCTGTGAAACTGTCGCCACTTTCGAGGCCTGCTGGGGGGGCCCAGCACAGTGACGCCACGCGCGGACCCAAATTAGATCTCGCCATCCCTGGGGGGCTGCGATCTAAGATCCCCGCCTTCGAAGTGGCTAGGGTTGCTCAGGGATTGTAACTAATCAGCTTTATCTAGTCCTTGTCCTGTAGCCAGTGTCCTGCGAGTGTCCCGAATGCCGTCTGCAGACATATGTAATCCTCGTTCTGTCATCGCCCCCTTTTATAAAGTGTCCTAAACTATTTGCGCCCCGCGTTTGCGCAGGGGTTTGGTACGTCGCCAGGGTAATTTTCAAACTATTTTTGAATATTCCTCCTGTAGGGGGGCATGCCCGACTCAAGCCCAGACCCCAGACCACCGACTTCGTGATTTTTTCGCAACGTCGACCCCCAGAGGCCTCGACTCCTTCCCCCAGACCGATTTTTCATCCTGAGCCGTTTTTTGGCGGCCCCGAGGCCGGCAAGGGCCCCCAGCGGCCGCAAAGAGCGAGGAAAAAACCTCCGGTCCCAAGTTTTTCACAGCGCAAGGGGGTCTGGGACCTCCTCGTGCGTGAAGAAAGCACGACGCTGGAAGTCCCAACCCACCCCAGCCCAACCAGCCCACCCCAGCCCGACCCAGCCCAGCCCAGCAAGGGCGGGAAGAAGGGAGGGAGGGAGGGAGTGGGGGAGGTAGGAGGGAGGAGGGAGGGAGGAGGGAGGAGGGAGGAAGGGGGAGGGAAACGTCCGAAGGAGGAGGGAGGAAGGAGGAGGCAGGAGGGAGGAGGAGGGGAGGAGGAAGGAGGGGGGAAGACGCCACGACCTTGGAAGTCAGGGGAGTCCGAAGGATCTGGGCCAGCCCCTGGGGGGCGCGCGAGGGCCCCTGCGCGTCCGCGCCGCGGCCTGAGCCGCAGGGGTGCGCCGGCGCGGGGCGGCGGCGTGAGTCAGGGCGCGGAGGTCAGCCGCGCAGCGCGGAGCGCGAGGCGCGAAGTGTGCTGGCCGAGCGAGGGGCCCCGGCCCCCCCGCGCTGCGGAAAAAAATGCGAGGGGAGGTTTTTTGTTCGGTATTCCCCAGTCAGAGCTTGCCTCCGTAGGGGTCCTCGCGGATTCAGATGGTCAGGTTAGGTTTGTCGCGGGTTTTCGCTGCACGCCCGGGTGCCCGGAGGTGCCCGGGGCCCGGGTGCCTGGGGGGTGCCCGGAAGTGCCCGGAAGTGCCTGGGTGCCCGGGCGTGCCCGGGGGTGCCCTATAGCCCTATAGCCCTAAGCCCTATAGCCCTATAGCCCTATAGCCCTACAACTCTATAGCCCTATAGCTCTATAGCCCTATAGCTCAATAGCCCTATAGCCCTATAGCCCCATAACCCTGTAGCCCTGATTGGGGTTTTGTTCCGGTATCATTATTAAGTCAGGCGTGTCCCCCCACAGGGGGAATGTTCAAAAATAGTCAAAAAAGATACTCTGGGGACGATGTGCTGATCTTTCTTGAATACTTTGGGAGCATTTTGGGAGGTATGTTTTATTTGTCGTCCAAAATCCTCCTGTAGCGGGACATGCCCGAACTAACGCTATTGTCGGCCTCAGTCCCTGGGAAGGGGTCGAGACCTCTGGGAGTCGACGCTCCTCCTCCTCCTCCTCCTCCTCCTCCTCCTCCTCCTCATCCTCCTCTTCCTCTTTCTCCTCACTCCCCCCCCCGTCCTGTGTCCTTATTCGTATATACCCCATACTCTGCCATGTAGCCGCTGGCCGATAGCCGACCAAAGTTAGATAAGCCATCTCATTCGCTGGATTCAAAGCAATGCAAAGTACACAGCTTCGTTGTCATCATGGAAATAGACACTATGTCGCCCACATTGCACAATGCGTGGCGGCAATGCAACGGGGTGCACCTCCCGCGCGAAAGGGTAAAATGTCGCTCTCGCCCAGGCGCCGCACTCACTATTCCAGACGGTTGAGCTTCCGCTGGGGCGCGTCGCACAGATGTTCACGCGACGCTTCGTTGCCGCGCGAGCGATCGACGCGTCGCACTCGCCAACGGTTGGGCCCTGCGCGGGCGGGCGACTTGTCGCCCTCGCCCAAGCTCCCGTGCGCATCTCGCTCGGGAGTGGCCGTCCCGCGAAGGCGCGGTGCACGATCCGTTCGCGGAGTCGCACGGAGGCGGCATCGGCAGCGGGGCCGTGGCAGAACTGCGTCGGCGCGGCACACGGTTCACGCGGCTCGCGTGGCTTTCCCTTTTGCCAAGTCGTCGCAAGCGGGACCGCGCGCGAGCGCCTTCCGTTCGCTAGGTGGGAACGCGGTTCCAATCTCGATATTAGGTTGCGCCACGTTTGATTATTATGTTGTGGAAGGGAGGGTGGGACTGGGTGGCCTTCTGATTCGCTCGACCTGGCTAACTTGATCCCACTCCTCCTCCTCTTCCTTGCCCCATTCCCCCTCCTCCTCCTCTTCCTCTTCTCCTCCTCCTCCTCCTCCTCCTCCTCCGCCTCCTCATCCTCCTCAGTGCCTCGTTCCTCCTCTCCCCCCGTGGTCTCGCCCTCGCCGTCACTTGGAGGAGCGCCGTCGCCGCCGCACTGCGGAAAAAAGCCCAGAGCTCCCAAAGGGGCGCTCGCGCGAGGTCGACCAGCGAGGAGGTGGTGCAGGATGGGAAGGAGGAGGAGAAGGAAGAGGAGGAGGAGGAGGAGGAGGAGGAGAAGGAGAAGGAGGAGGAGGACGACGACGACGGCCGTGGGCAGACTGCCACCGGCTGCTCTTCGCCATCACCGTGCGCCACTGCGTGCACGGTGACGTCCACGCCCTGGCTGCCGTTGCCTACAAGCGCTTCTCTTCCTTCTTCTCCCACTCCGCCGCTTCCTCCCCCTCCTCTTCCTTCCCCTCCTCTTCCTCCCCCTTCTCCTCCTCCTCCTCCCCCCCTCCTCCTCATCCTCCTCGTCCTCCTCCTCCTCCTCATCATCATCATTATCATCACCATCATCAACATCATCATCACCCTCATCCTCATGTTCATCATCATCAATAACGACACCATCATCACAATCATGAACCTCAGCATCATCAGCATCAGCATCATCATCATCATCATCAGCAGCAGCAGCATCATCAGCAGCAGCATCCTGCATCATCATCACCATCAACCTCATCACCATCATCATTGACATCATGCACACTACCGCGACTCTTATTATTACAAGCAGTACCACATCATCATCATCATCATCATCATCAGCAGCAGCAGCATCTGCATCAGCATCAGCATCAGCAGTATCAGCATCAGGCTCATCATCATCAGTATCCTCATCACCATCTTCACCATCAACAACAATAGTATCAACATGATCGGCATCAGCATCATCAGCATCATCATCGTTATCATCATCCCTAGCATCCTTATCCGCCACATCATCAGCAGTAGCATCGGCATCATCGTCATCACCAATATCATCATCGTCATCGTCAACATCATCGTCATCCGCATCATCATCAGCAGCATCAGCAGCAACAGCATCGATCATGGTCATCAGCATTGCCATCGTCGTCGTCATCACCATCATCGCCAGCAGCACCATCAACACAACCACGAGCATCGTTGTCGACCCTCGTCATTGATAACCATCACCATTGTCATCAGCATCGTCATCGTCAACATCATCGACCATCACCATCCGTCATCAGCATCAAGAGCAGCATCATCAGCATCACCATTTTCACCATCAGCAGCATCATCGTCATCATCAGCATCATCATCGGCATCGTCGTTAGCATCGTCAACATCATCATCGGCCATCGCCACCGATCATCACCATCGATCGTAACAGCCGATGCCCAACCTCACCATCATCATCAGTATCACTCATGCTACCGTCATCATCATCATCATCGCCAACGTCATCATCATCAGCATCATCATCTTTATCATTAGAATGAGCATCATCATTACCACCGTCATCATCATCAGCAGCATCATCATCACCACCATCGATCACCAAGTCCATCGATCATTCGCATCATCAGCAGCATCAGCAGCATCACCATCAGCAGCAGCAGCATCATCAACATCATCAGCAGCATCGTTATCATTGCCATCACCATTATCGCCAACGTAGATGTCGTCGCAAGCATCCTCGACACTATCACGCCATCAGCATCACCATCACCATTATCACAATCATCATCACCATTACCATCATTATATTCGTCATAATCGTAATCATTATCAACAGCATCGCCATCGGCATCGTCATCGCCATCATCGTCATCACCACCATCACCGTCATCTCCATCATGACCACCACCATAACCGTCATCATTATTATCAGTGTCGTCATCAGCATCGGCACTATCATCAGTATCATCATGCTTGTCGTCATCATCAGCAGCAGCATCACGTGCATCATCATCATCACCACCACCACCATCAGCATCATCATCATTCGACGCATCCTCATTATCAGCCGCATCATTGCCATCATAATTGCTACCAGAATCCTTGTCAGCATCGTAAACATCCACATTACCATCATCATCAGCAGCATCATCATCGGCATCGTCGTCATCATCGCCACCATCATCACCATCATCATCATCATCATCATCATCATCATCATCATCATCATCATCATCATCATCATCAGTATCGTCACCATCAGCATCAGCATCATCATCAGCAGCACCATCATCAGCAGCATTATCATCATCAGCATCATCAGCATCCCTCCTTCTGCCCTTCTCCTTCCGCCTCCTCTCCTCCAGCGAGCCCGCGGGAGGCCACGCCGCACGCCCGGCTCCGAGGGCGCGCACGGGCGCCATCTGCCGCAGGAGGCAGCGCCGGGGGGGGTGGGGACGATGAGGACGACGAGGGTGACGTCGGCGGTGATGAGAGGAGGAGGAGGAGGAGGAGGAGGAGGAAGGAGGAAGGAGGAAGGAGGAAGGAGGAAGGAGGAAGGAGGAAGGAGGAAGGAGGAAGGAGGAGGAGGAGGAGGAGGAGGAGGAGGAGGAGGAGGAGGAGGAGGGAGGAGGAGGAGGAGGAGGAGGAGGAGGAAGGGAGGAGGAAGAGTAGGAAGAGGAGGAGGAGGAGGAGGAGGAGGAGGAGGAGGAGGAGGAGGAGGGAGGAGGAAGGAGGAGGAGGAGGAGGAGGAGGGAGGAGGAGGGGCAGGGGGAGGAGGAGGGAGGAGGGATCAGGAACAGGCCGAGGCCCAACATCCGCTTCGAATGAGGGCTGGCAGACAAGGAAAAGAGGAGGGCACGGGATTCCCAGCACAACGGTCCCGCACCCCCTCGCACAGACCGAGGGCCACTAGCGGGATGAGGGAGGAGGGCGGAGGGTGGAGGGAAAAGGATGAAGGGAGGAGGGAGGGAGGAAGGAGGAGGGAGGAGGGAGGAGGGAGGAGGAGGAAGGAGAAGGAAGGAGGATGGAGGAGGCAAGTCAAAGAGCGTCTCGAGGTGAGATGTCTGTTTCGGGCAGAGGGGTCCAGATCTCCGGGGCGTCCACGCTGCGGGAGAGGGACACGTCGTCGGATTAATTACCAGGCTCTTCCCCCGGCGTTGGGCGGGCTATTTGTTTCCAATCCTGCCATCATGTCCTGCCTCCAGTGGAGCGACGCCACAAAACGGGGTCGTCCGCGCCGACGCTGGCGCGTAAGCTGCCCGCGTAAGCTCGCGCGTGAGCGCCTTTGCTTCCAACGTGCGCGCAGCGCGGGCGGCCCGCGTAAGCCACCGCGTAAGCTCGCTACGTCATCTCGCGCAAGACCCTTTTCTGATCGTCGCTCGTTTGGCGCGCTCCAGATAGGACCTCCGCCTTCGCGCATCCCCGCCCTCGGCGGCGGGCCGGCGGACGTCAAGCGGGGGCGGGCCCGGCGGTGCAGGCCGCCGTGGGAGCTCGGCAGAAGGCGCCGGCAGCAAGAGTGCGGCGTCGGCACGTGTGGGTCCAGGGCTTCCCGGGTCGCAGGCGTCAGCATCCAGGGGCCTGGTCTGGGCCCCGACGCCAGCAAAGGTGGGTCTGAGACGAGGGACTGCCCCCGAGGAAGGGGTCAGGGCCTCTGGGGCCCGCAGATTGACAACCACGGCAGCACAGACAGCAGCTATAGCAGCCACGATGAGAGTAACAGTAATGAAAACAACAGCCACAACAACAACACCACAGCGAGAATCGTAACACTACGAATAACAATAATGGAAATAATAATGATATTAAGAATCGGAATAAGAGCATTCATCAGAAAAGAATAAGAATAATAACTATCATAGTCAGTTTATTACGAATAAGAATAAGAATAATATTGATACGAATAAGAAGAAATGATAATAGCAAGAAGAAGAGGCAGAAGAAGACCAACAATAGCACTATTAATTGCTAGAATAAACTACCTGGGTGGTTAGCAGACGAAGCGCTGTATACAACAAGTTTCTCTGCCGTGCCATGCGGGCGCGCTGGCCCCAGAACGGCTGCGGAGAAGCCCCTATGTTGCCGCCCTGTGTCCGCTCATCTCAGCCCCCATAGGCCCGAAGTGCCGTCACAGGGGTCCACTTTCCAGCCGCCCCAGGACACGCGTCTCTCAGCCACGCGCAGAGGGGGGTGGGGTGAGGGGGGAGGGCTTCTTAGAAGGCGCGGGCCTTATCTTTAGATGTGAGGCCGGAGCCTTCTAAGAAGCAGCCTCCTTCTAAGAAGCCTTCCCCCCTCCCTCCATCCCCTTGTGCGCGCCGCCAAGTCTCCCGAGGAAGAGGAGCTTATCTCCTGCCGCCCTTCTTCCGCCAACTTCAGCCTCTCCAGTTGCCCTTCCGCCTCCGCGCGCATCGCGTCACGCTCGACCTGCACCCCTGCGGAAGGCAGCCGTGCGAGCTCCTCGACCTAGAGGCATAACGCTGAAACAGCTGAGGATGTCGTGGGATAACTAAACATCCGACGATGAGACTTGTTGAACACGCGATCCCAGACGTCCCGACCCCTTGCCTGGGGCCGGCCTTTCGCCTCGGCTCAACTGTTGATGGCCTCGGCGGCCGAAATGGAGCCCCCAGGGGCCGAAATATTGGAACATCGCCCGGACTGTCCGACATGCCCAACCAGCCCCCGCGCGCCCCCGCGCCGCGCCCGCGCGCCCACTGGCTCCGCCCCCCCCCCCGCCGGCGGTCCGGAGGGGGGAGACACCGCCCTATTCGGGGGCCAGCCCTTCCTCCACTCCATCTACTCCGCCCTCGCGGAGCGCCGGAGAAATTTCGTTTGCAGTTGCTTGGAATATAACATTTCTTTTTGAACTTACAGTCAAATTAAACCTAGTAATGAAAATTATGGGACCTTAAACTTAATTAATCAATGGGGGGGGCACCCGAAGAGAAGCAGAGGTGAAGAGGCGGGTTGAGGAGTGGGAGGTCGGCTGTATCAGGGGCAGGGGTGGGGTCACGGCCATGTGCAAAACGGAGTGTATGTTTCGGGGTTGGCCCAGAAGGGGGTCCAGCGACGAGGGGGTGCTGCAAGAGGTTCGGTGCAGTAGATTTGTGGGGGTGCGGTGCACTTGGGGCGTGCAATACACTTCGGGGCGCAAGTGTAGTGTTGCACTTTCGCGTGCAATACATGACTTGCAACACAATGCTGCACAATTCTCCGGCGCAGTACATTTGCAATACACATGCTCCGAATCTATTGCACCACCCCCTTTCGGCTGGACCCCCTTTATTGGGTCACCCAAAATTTTGTACCCGGGATCGTGGACGTCCGGAACAAAAAATGTGGCCGGCATTGAGGCGGGAGCACGATTCCGGGATAGATTGTGAGGAAGTCTCGGGCTCGCCGAGCGCGCGCCACCGCTCGCAGAGCGCCTACTCGCAAACGTCCGAAATACATATAGGTCTTCCTCCCTATGTAATACATCCTAAACCCCCGTGGCGGACCCAGGCAATTTGCGAGCAGTCGATTTGCGAGTGGTGGAGAACGCGCCTGTCCACAGGCGAAGCGGGTGCCAGCACCCGGCGCGCACGGGCTCCCCGCCCTCCCTTGGTGGGACTCGCCTGCCGCCCCCGCGAGACGCCCGTGGGGAGCCCTCCAGCAAAGCTCAGGAGGGAAAGAAACACACAGACACAATCATCGTCGATTCCTTAGAAAGTATGGGAAAATAGGGGCAGTGGGGGGGAGACAAAAACCCAGAAAATATAGGGAAATACGTGGAATCCGGTTATTTGTGTGTATTTATTTATGTGTCCTGGGGCCCCTTCAGCACAGCGCTAGCAGGGAAGCCCGCCCACTCCTTCGACAGGCGAACGAAGAAGAACAGAAGCATAACAACTCGGAGGTCCGCGCGGATTTCTCGAATCCGCGCTGGGCCCCCCTCCTTGGCGCGCTCCGCGCGCCAGGGACAGCGCCGGAGGCGCCGCCAGGGGGGCCCAGCGCGGATCCGAGAAATCCGCGCGGACCTCCGAGTTGTCATGTTTATGTCATTCTTCGACCCCCTAAGTATGCAAACCGACCCAGGGGTGGACAAAACCCCCACCTTGACACGTCGATTCGTGACTTGTCCGTCTTCTGCTCTCGCGAGGGCGCCGCGGAAGTCATCTTCCAGGCCTGCGCCCGCCAGGTGTGGGCCCGAGGTCGTCTTCACGAAACCACGTTGTACTTGAGGAGGTTCTGTCCATCCCGAACCGACATGCACCGAGCGCGTTCCACATCTCGCAAAGTGCCTACTCGCAAAAACGTCCGAAAACGCACATGTCTGCTTTGACGTGGTTTATCGTAGATCCCCCGCGGCGGATCCAGGCCATTTGCGAGTAGTTCCTTTGCGAGTAGTGGAAGGCGCTCGGCTGGACATTCAAACTGCAGGACGATTCGGGGCCCTCCAGTAAAACGCTAGCAGGGCAGCTGGCACTAAAAACCAAAACAAACAAACCAACAAAGCAACACACACAAACAAACAAACCCAAAAAACAAAACACACACACACACACACACACACACACAAAAACAAACAAACAAGCAAACAAACAAACAAACAAGCAAGCAAACAAGCAAACAAACAAGCAAGCAAGCAAGAAAGCAAATGCTACGTCGTAGCGCGGCTGAGGCAGTCCGCACGCGCGCTCGGCCAAGCCGGAGCTCTGGGCCCCCCTCCGAGCCGACTCGGCGCCCGGGAGCCCCGCTCGGCCGCTCCGAGCGGCCTCGGGCTCCCCGGGCATCCGGCGCCGCGATCCGTCCGCAGCGCGAGGATGTCTGGGAGGGAAGCCCTGGGGCGCTGGGAGCAGGGCCGGGCGGCCCCGTGCCCGCCTCACCGAAAGCCCGGCCACACGCAAGACCCAGAGATCCAACGTATTGGAAAAATCAAGGCGGAGGTTTTTCGCAGAGTTCGGCCCCTCCGGGCCCTCGCCGGGCCTCGGGGCCGTCAAAAGACGACCCGGGATGAAGAACCGGTCCTGGGGAATGGGGGGTCGAGACTTCCGGGGACCCCGTATTGAAAAATCACGACGCCGGATCTCTGGGACTTCGATTGCTTCCGATTCCGATTCGATTCGGCTCGGGATTCCGACTTGGGCTCCGATTTTTCTCACTGAAGGCATGCCAGCCTGCCGATGTCCGCCGATTCGGCTTCTCCCAACGCGGCTGCCAATCTCCGCCGACCCGAGTCGTGTCGATCGCCGATCCGACTTGTCGATTCGATTCTGGGCTCTCCTGCCGCTCCTGGGATCCGACGCTGCAAACAAAAAATGAAACACCGCTTCAAACATCACGACCGGACCCCTGGACCCCATCTCTATCCCCAGGCCCCCTTCGCGTGGCGAAAAGATTGCGACGGGAGGTCTGTCGTTCTTTTCGGCCTCAGGGGGCCCTTCCTGGGCCTCGGGGCCGTCAAAAAAACGACTTGGGATGAAAAACCAGTCCCAGGGAAGGGGTCGAGACCTCTGGGGGTCGACCTTTGAAAGAAAAGCACGACATCGGAGGCCTGGGCTTCTGCGCCTTTGTTCGAGCCGGATCAACATGGAGCGAAACTGCCCAGCCCAACAAAACTTGGGCCGCCAGGATGCCCCAGGGCTCGCCGAGGAGGCCCTCCTCCCGCCACCGCCCCGCGCCAACCTGGGCTCGAGCGTTCCTGCAGGCGCACTCGCTCTTTCGCGAGCCCTCCGCCGTGCCCTCGCCAAAAGTCGGGTGCTGCTAGAAGTGCCCCTGGCCCCAGGTGCCCCCAGGATTTGCAAAAGGGACCTCCGCGACCTCCAATGCACCCCTCACGAGGCCCAAGGGGGCCCCAGGGGCTCCCAGACGGAGCGACAAGGTTTCCCATCGATAGCTCCGCCCCTCAACCTCAGGCGGATCGCGGCCTTTCGCCCTGTGGGGCTTGGGCCGCTCAGGCCGCCCTACATCTCCTCCTGTCTTCCTCCTCCTCGTCGGGAGAGGGGCTACGCCAGGCTGGGAAACCCTATGTTCTGACAAGTTGGGGGGCACTGGGAGGAGGAGGAGAAGGAGGAGGAGGAGGAGGAGGAGGAGGAGAGGAGGAGGAGGAGGAGGAAGAGGAGGAGGAGGAGGAGGGGGAGGAGGAGGAGGAGTGAGGGGAGGAGGAGGAGGAGAGGAGGAGGAGGAGGAGGAGGAGGAGGAGAACAAGGAGGAAGAGGTTGGGGGGGCACCTTTTGGGCCAGGGGCACCTCTAGCAACCCCCGAAAAAAAGGCGCTCGCCAACCCCCCGCCGCGATGCCCTCGCGCCGCGCCTCGCCGCTGGCCGCGGCCGTGCTCGGCCTCGCCGCCTCCGCGGCGCTCCTGGGCGCGGGGGCCTTCTGCGGCGGAGGGCCCGCGGCGCGGGCCGGCGCCAGGCGGGCTCCCGTCGGGCACGTCCCTCCAGAGGAGGACTATGCAAAAATAGCGAAAAATTAGTCAGGGGGACTTTTGTCAGTATTTTGCTGCCTCTTTCGGAGTATGTTTCGACTATTTTTGAATATTTTGGGAGTCTTTTTTTGTCATTGTTCCCCCATTTGGGGAGTATTTTTTGGTCATTTTTATCCCCAAAAAACATCCGCCTGTAGGGGGACGTGCCCGACCGAAAGGCAGAGCCCCGCCGCCCGGGCGGCGCTGCCCGTGGAGCCCATGGTGGACGCCTCCTCGATCGTGACCGCGCTGCAGATCCAGCAGCCGGCCTGGGCGGCCAACCTGGTCCTCGTGATCGTTCCGATCTCGAGGAAGAGACAGCGCTGTAAACATACACTTTTGGCGCTCCGCGCGGATTTCTTGGATCCGCGCTGGAGCCCCCTGGCGGCGCCTCCGGCGCCGCCCCTGGCGCGCGGGGGTCTGGCGCCAGATCCCAGAAATCCGCGCGGAGCGCCCAAAGTTTATGTGTATGGCGTTTTTTCTTCTTCTACGATCAGCATCCTCATCATCATCTACCTCCAGTCGGAGAAGACGCTCCAGGAGAGGGACGCCGTGATCGGCAAGCAGAGGCTGTGAGCTCGGCGGGGTGGCTCGGCGAGGAGCTCTGGAGATCCAGCGAGGCGCCGCACGCTTGTGCGAGTGCAGCGTCATAAGCAGGCTGTCTGTACGCGCCAAGGTTTTTTGCAAACGATGATGTTGGCGACCATCGTAAAAGAAGAACGGTCCTTATCCCCATCCCCATCAGCATCGCATCATACTCGTAGTCATCTCTGCATCCGTCCTCATCCTAATGATCATCCCTTCTGATCATCCCTCCTTCGATCTTCGCATCGTCTGTTCTCATCGTCGCCAGCATTGCTCATCGTCGCCAGCATTTCCACCGTCGACCCCGCCGCTGTCGTCGCCAGCTTCACCCTCCTCTTCCGGCAGCTATGCCCTGCATGAGCCCTGGATGTAAGCCGGGCCCGTCCCTCTACAGGAGGAATAGTCAAAAATAGTAAAAACATAGTCTGGGGACTATTGTTTGAGTATTTTGTTGACCCTTTGAGTATTTTGTTGACCCTTTTGTTGACCCCGTATGTCTTGTTTTTCGTCGAAAATCCCCCTGCAGGAGGACAGGCCCGACTTCACCCTGGATCGCCAGCACGAGGACAGGGCGTCCCGGGGAGACAGGTCCTGCACCCGTCCAGGGCCTTCCCTGGTACTCTCCTCCTCCTCCTCCTCCTCCTCTTCCCCCTCCTCCTCCTCCCCCTCCTCCCCCTCCTCCCCCTCCTCCTCCTCCTCCTCCCTCTCCCCCTCCTCCTCCCCCTCCTCCCCCTCCTCCTCCTCCTCCTCCTCTCCTTCCTCCTCCTCCTCCTCCTCCCCTCCTCCCCCCTCCTCCTCCTCCTCTCCTCCCTCCTCCTCCTCCTCCTCTTCCTCCTCCTCCTGCTCCTCCTCCTCCTCCTCCTCCTCCTCCTCCTTCAGGGCTCGGCCCGAGCCATCGTCTGATGCTCCCGGGAACCCGAGAGATGGCAAACGCAGAGAATCCTCAGGACTCCTCGCCCCCAGAACTCAGGACCCCCTGCTTGTCTTTCGGGGGCGGCAAAGAGGGGGGTGATGACTAGGGGGGGTGGATATCACGGCGTGGGCCGTGATATTTCCCCAGATTTCATGGCGCCTCTTCTTAGTTTATTCCGCCCCTGCTCCCCCCCTGGGCCGCGCACATGCCGCCGGCCATGATTTGCACCCCACCCTCTTGGACGCCCCCCTCTTTGGCCGCTCCCGAGTCTTGACGAGGACGGCAGTCAACACGCATGGTAAGGATGAGCAATTTTCCAAAGCTACCCTTGCATCCTTTCCCATTCAGCCTATCCTTGGCGACTTTCGCTGGCCAACCTCATTCGAAAAACGTCAACGTGGCCCTCCAAGGCCCTTGCATCCTTACCGTGCGTCCTTGTGATTCGGGTTGACTGTACTCCTCCCTGGCCAACCCTGACGGATCAAGGGGGCCAGGGGGTGGGCTCGCCTTTCTCGGCGGTTCTGCTGGTCGGTCTTGTCTCCGGCTTTCCGAAGCCACCTCCAGTGCAGTCAGGCATCTTCTTCGTTCTGGGATTAGGCTGTGGCTGTCGTGCTTCGGCGGGAGATCCACCTAGGGTGGGCCTAATCGGACGGGGCTAGACCGAGGATAAATCCGTTCCAGAGCGTTCCAGAACGCTCTCAAAGCGTTCGGAACGCTCTGAGAAAGTCGCGGCGCCCGAGACATCCTCCAGAGCCGCTGGATCACAGATATTCTCGCGTTATCCTCACCCGAGTTCATCCTCGCCCTGGCTTGGTCTTACGATGGCTGGCAGCCCGGATGGCCATCCCCAGTGGCCGCGGCGGCGGCCCCGTCGCTCCCGCCCGAGGGGCGCGTGGCCGAGTCGGCCGCGGATTCGGCCAATTCCTGCGCGGGCAACCGCCCCTGCCAGGCAGCGGGGCAGGACGCCGGTGCCGCCGGGCGGGCCGACGTCGCGCCGACGGGCGCCGCCGGGCTCGGGTTGCCGGACCGCGCCTCCGGCAACCGCCCCTGCCAGGACACCGGGGCCGCCGGGCGGGCCGACGGTGCGCCGCCGGGCGCCGCCGAGCTGGGGTTGACGGACCGCTCCTCCGACAACCGCCCCAGCCAGCCAGCGGGGCAAGGCACCGGGGCCACCGGGCGGGCCGCGGGCGCCGTGGACGCGCCTGGAAGCGGGGCCTCCTCTCCCGGCGCCGGTCTCTCGGCGCGCCGCCCGCAGCGGCAGTGGGCCGCCTCCGTTACCACTGTGAACACGTCCAACTCGGGGCCGCTGGCAGCGTACCTGCAGCGCACGGCCTCACCCGTGATCCTGGCGCAGGAACACCATCGGCGGGGCAGCAGGCTGGCCAACTTCGAGGCGGACCTGGCAGCCCTCGGCTGGCGCGCTGCGTGGGCCCCCGCCCTGGAGGGCGCTGGCGCCGATGGCACCGTCGGAGGCACGGCGGTGGTGGTGCGTTCCGACATCCCGATCGCTGGGGTGGATGCTGCTCCTGGTGGCGTACTGGTTCCTGGTCGCGCCGCTGCCGCCCACGTCGAGTGGGGCACCCCGATGGGCCTCGTGTGCGTTTCGATCTACCTACGCACTGGCGAAGGTCTCTCCCCCGAGAACACGGCCATCCTGGCGCGCGTCTTCGGCTTCTTGCGGCGGTTGTCTGCCAGAGGGCAGCCGTGGCTGCTCGGCGGCGACTTCAACATGGAGCCTGAGGCGCTGTTCAAGAATGACTGGCTCGCGAAGGTCGACGCGACCGTGATCAGGCCCTGCGTCCCCACGTGTCGCCAGGCCCAGCCTGGGACCGTTATCGACTACTTCATCGTCCCTACCTGGCTGCGCCCGCGGGTCCGGGATACCCCTCTGGTCGACGTCACGGTGGATACATGGCCGCAGTGGCCTGTCGTGCTGTCAGTGCTAGCTGCAGAGCGTGCCATCGTCAAGCGCGAGCTTCGTGAACCGCGTGCACCACCTGCCGTGCCTCCCGTGGGATGCGCGCGGTTCCCGCGCTGGCTGCTATGGGAGCGGGCGCAGCGGCGCATCGACGCCATTTGCGACGAGGACTCGCTCGTGCTGGCCTGGGACGGCGTCCTAGATGGTATCGAGGCGGAGTTGTTGGAACGCTGTGACATTGTGGGGCCTAGTCGCCGAAGCTACGAAGGCCGGGCGGGGCCTGTGGAGCTGCACTGGAAGCGGGTCCCCTGGCAGCCACCGCAGAGGCCCGCCCGGCCAAATTCCAGCGCGGTCGCCCTGGCCACTGCGGCGTGCTGGGCCCAGCAGGTGCAAAGGTCACGGCGGTTTGTCGAGCGGGCCATGAGCCAGCCCACCGGCCACGGCTCCGATGCTGCGCCCGGTGGGCGCCAGCCCCAGGACGTCATCCCGATGGCCAAGGTCGCCGCGGTGATAACGCAGATGTACACCTTCCTGCAGCGCGTGGCGCAGCGCTCCGATGTCTTAGGCAAGCTCGAGCCCGCCCACGCGTCCCTGTTCGCCGCTGGCTTCGTGGCCGTGTCCGACCCAAGCTACGACCGTCGGCTCGAGGAGCTGGCCGACGCCGCAGAGCAGGCGGCCAGGCACGAGCAGGCGCGCCTCGACCGGGAATGGAGGGCCTGCAGGCAGGCCATCGCCGCGGGCGCTGGTGCGGCTCACAGGACGAGCAAGGTCCGCCAGCGACTCGAGCTCCCGAAGATCACGGACCTGGGAGCCCAGCCGCATCAGCTGGCTGACAAGGCCCTGGAGTCTTGGATTGCCGTCTGGCAACACCATCGCCTGCCGCCCCCGCGCCCCCCGCCCGAGGCGAGTGCCTGGCCCGAGCTGCCGCCCCTCTCTGTCGACCAGCTGCGTCGCGCGGCTCTGAGCTCCCCGACCAAGACAGCCGTTGGGCCCACCAGTATCCCACCGCGGCTGCTTGCGCAGCTCAGCGACGAGGGCCTCGACGTCTGCTGCTGCCTGTTCGAGGCGTGCGAGCGGCAGCTTGCCTGGCCCGCCGAGCGGATCGCCACGGCCCTCGTCCGCCTCCCCAAGAAGGACGGCGGCTCGCGGCTGGTCGGGCTGCTCCACACGTTGATCAGATGGTGGTCAAGGGCGCGGCGACCCTTAGCAGCTGCGTGGGAACGCGATCACCGTGCGCCGCATGTGTGGGGCAACTGCTCTGGGCGGTCCTCCTCCGACGCGGCGTTCGACCTCAACCTGCAGACGGAGACGGCGCGGGCGCTCGGACTCACCAGCATCACGGTGCTCATCGATGTTTGGAAGGCGTTCGAGATGGTGGCGCCCACCGTCCTCATGGCCGAGGCGGCGGCGCTCGATCTGCCGCTGCGGCTCACCTGGATGCTCATCTGCGTATACACCCAGCCTCGCTTCCTGCTCGCCCACGGCTCTGCCTCCCGCATGGTCAGCACCACGCAGAGCATCGTGGATGCGGCCACGCCACCACCCTGCTGGCCGTGCTCACTTACCGCGCGGTCATCCGAGCTGGGGCGTACTCCCCGCCGTGGTGCCGCGGCAGCTGGTGGACGACCTCTCGCTGGCCTGGTCTGGGTGCCCGAACAGGGCCAGTGCCCAGCTCGAGCCTCCCTTGACAGCGCTTCTGGAGGACCTCGAGGAGCTGCGCCTCCCCGTCAACGTCTCCAAGCTGGGGCCGGTCGCGAGCCACGCCAGGGCGGCTCGCGCCTTCCAGGCCAGCGCCCGTCGGCTACACATCAAACCCACGGACTGGATGCGGAACATGGGCCACGAGCTCGCGGGGTCGCGGGCGCTGCGCCGCCGGGAGCACGAGCGTGTCCGCCACGTGCTAGCCCGGCGCGGGCGGCTGCGCATTTTGCACGGCGCGGTTGGCCCCAAGGTGCGCAAGCTCCAGCGCACAGGCCTCGCGCCGGCAGCAGCGCGCGGCGCAGGAGTCAGCGGCGTCGCGCCGCAGGCCCTTCGGCAGTTGCGCACGCTCGCCGGCCAGCTCGCCGGGGCCAAACCCGCCGCCAGCCTCACCATGGTGCTCGCCTTGCAGGACGACGCACGATTCGACCCCCTGCACGCGGCCACGCTCGGCATCGTTGGGCGCTGGGCAGCCTGGCTGCGGGACCGACGGGGGCAGCTGGAGCCGGTCTCTTGCGCCTGGCAGGTGGTCTCCGCGGCTCTGGAGGCGCGCCCTTCGTGGGCGGCCGCGCGGGGGCCCATGGCTGCCGTCTGGCTCTCCTTGCAGCGCGTCGGCTGGACCATGCCCGCCGCCCACGCCATCCAGTCGGACCTCGGCGCGCAGTACGATCCGCTGCCTGCGCCGCCTGCGGGGCCGCGACCGAGGACCACCCCCATCGCTGGTTTGGCTGCGCGCCGCTGCTGGCCGCCCCAGACGAGCAGCCGCCCGAGCGACGCGAGCGCGCTCTCGCGGCGCGGGAGGCCATCATCCAGGAGTGCGCCGCGGGCTTCGGGGGTGCCAGCTTGGACTCGCTGTCGAATGTCCTATGGGCCCCCGTGCATGCCCACCCTGGCAGAGCTCCCCGAGCCCCCCTGCCCGCCCGCGATTCGGCGGGGCGATCATGCGGGGCCTTGGCGCGGCACCGTGCACGCCGACGGGTCCGGGCACGCGGCCGACGTCCCCGAGCTCGCGCAGCGCACGTGGTCGGCGTTCCAGATCAGCGACATGGGCATCCGTTGCGAGCTCTTCGTGGCGCGCTCCCCGGGAGCATCCAGACCTTGGCGCGGGCTGAGCGCTACGGCGGCGCCATGGCCTTCGAGGCGGGGGACGGCGTCGACTGCCTGGTCTCCGACCACCTCTCGTTCGTGACCGAGGGTCTGCGCTGGAGCGCCAGGGACGCATCCTCGCGCGGCACCCATGCGCGGCTTTGGCGACGGCTGCGCAGCGCCATTGCGTGGCGCGCCGACGCCGCGGCGCCCGACTTTCGCTGGGCCCCCTCTCACCTCACAGCCGAGGAGGCGCTCCACCGCGGAGTGCCGCTCATAGACTGGATCGGCAATGCTTGGGCAGACTGGTTCGCGTCGGCGGCCATGTGGCAGGTCCGGCTGGCGCCAGGGCTCGCGCGGAACCTCGAGCTCAGGCTCCAGCACGTTCTCAGCGTCGTGGAGTTTCACGCGTGGGCCTCCGTGCAGGTGTACTCATCGGGCCTCTGAGACTCGAATGAGGCGGCGATGCCCAGGCCGCCCCCGGCCCCGCCCAAGCTGACCATCATCCAGCACGACTTGCACTGGTGCCCCCACCCTCGGACCCAGGACCGCCAAGGCCTTGTCTGCCTTGCCTGCGGGCGCACGGCCTACACCAGAGGCGCCCAACGGGCTTTGGCGGGGTCCGCGTGCGCGCCGACCACCCTGGGCCACGAGCGGGCGCTCTCCGTCCTCGGGGCCGCGCCCACAGCAGCAGGCACTTCGCCGGCGCCGCCCCCCCCGGCCACTTGTTGCGCCGACGCCAGCGTGGCCAACGGGAGCCAGCGAGACGCCAGCCTCCAGGCCAAGGTGGATTATCTCCGCCACGCCGCACGCGCTGCCGCCCCCGCCGCGCGGGCCGCCGGCGCGCTGACGCCACGGCCCGCGGCCGGTGGAGATTTTGGCCTGGATCGGGCGCCCGCGCCGCCCGCGCCGCAGCCCGCGGCCGCTGGAGATTCTGGCCTGGATCAGGCGCCGGCGCCGCAGCCGCGCCGCTGGCTGGTGGACCCGCTACGGTGGCGAGGCTGGTGGACCGCCGTGCCAGGCCGCGCGATGATGGCCCAGCGGGTGGCCGCGGCTCGGAACCCGAGGATGATTACTTCGCGCCGCGCCCCGAGGCTGGCCCCTCTCAGCCGGCTGGTCCGGGCCCCGTGCCTGGCCGTGCTGCGCGCGAGGGGCAGGGGCGTGGTCGGCCCCGCTCACCGGCTTGCGAGCTCGACGCCGGGCCGCGCCCCGACGCTGGCCCCTCGGCGCCGCCGCCCGCCGATGATGGAGAACCTGACGCAGGGGACGCGGGCGTGCCGTCCGCTCCCAGCCCGGCGCAGGGGGCCGCGGTCTCGCACCTCGCGGGGGCCCTCGTGGTGGGGGCGCTCTCGGCCGCAGCCGCGACCTGCGGGGCCGAGGGCGCCGAGGCGGACCCGCAGCCGGACGCGGCGCCTGGCGCAGGAGAGGAGGCGACCCCCCCCCGATGCCCTCGCGGCGCACGACGGCGGGGAGCAGGCCGCCGACGGCGCTGACGCGCTCCACCCGGCGCCCAAGCGCCCCAAGCGGGCTCCGGCGCTGGCCCGATCCTGGCGGCGCATGGCCCGATGAAGGAGAGGCTCGAGGCGCGCGCCCGAGGTGCGGAGGCACCCGCGCCTTCGGCTGCCTCAGCTGGGGGTGATGCTCGCCCTGCTGGTTCGGCGGAGGCGGCGGCGCACCGCGGCGCTGCCTCGCAGGTGCACGTGCCCGGCGACTCCGAAAGCCACGGCCAGCAGCAGCCGAGCGCGAGGTCTCGTGGCCGGATGGCCGAGTGCGAGGCCACGGCGAGCCGCCCCGCCGCGCGACCTGCCTTGGACACGAGCGGTGGCGCGGCGTCCGAGGGGGCAAGGCCCCCCTCCCGCCCACCTGCTCCTTCTGCCGCTGCTCTCGCCCGCGGGGAGGGGGGGTCGTCGTCGGGTGGATCGTCGGGTGGAGCGGGCGTCGGGTTGGGAGAGAGTGCGAGCGGCCCCGCCGGCGCGGGTGGTCCGCCCGCGTGTGTGCAGGACCGTGGCCACGAGCTTGTCACGTGTTCGACGTTCGTGGTCTGCCGTCGCTGCGGGGCCTACGCGTCACGCGGGGCCAGGCGGCTCCAGAACGATTGCACTGGAGCTCAGGGAGCGCGACCCTGCCGAGAGAGAGCGGCGCCGACGACGCGATCGCCCCCTGGCAGGGCTGCACCCCCGCACGGGTGCCAGCCTGAGCGGTGCCCCTCGCGACCTCTAGGGGCATTGGGGCGGGGTCCCTCTGGTCCTGCTTGGTCTGGGCGGCCCGGGTGGTTGGGGTGGCCCTGGGGCCCCGTCGCCTAGGCTGGCACCTGTGCTTGCGTAGGGCTTGGGGCCTAAGCTGCCCGCGTTGGCCCCCGCGGCCAACGCGCCTGGGAGTTATCCATCCTAGACGTTTCGGGAGGCTCCTGTGGCCTGCCACTCGGCCCAAGTGCTGAGTGGCCCTGGCGCCCAAGCGGCGTCGCACGGCGACGCGGGGACACGTTGCCAACTGGCCGAGTCGGCGGGTAGGCCCCACGGGGTCCCCTGCCGCCTTCTCATGGCGTTCCAACACACACACACACACACCCACACACACACACAAAGACACAATTAATCGTCCATTCCCAGAAATATATGGGAAAACATGGGAAGTGGGGGGAAGACGACAATAAAAAAAATAGCCTGACGAAAGACACAACCATACGTAGTTGTGAATACCGCAATTGTGGATATATTCCTCGGTGGCGCCCCCTATGGGGCCACGAACCGCATGAAGGGCGTGCCGAAATGTGTGGCGGGGGCACACAACGCGAAGGAAACTTATATTTCTGATTACGAGAGACTGAACGCGGATGAGTCTGAGCGCGAGTGCGTCTGTTTGTGAATAGGATTGCGTGCGAGCGAGTCTATGTTCATGAATGGGAGCATGACCAAGCTCAGTGTAATTTTATATGAATGTGAACGGTTTGAGTATAACTGGTTCTGAGTACTTGTGAAATTGACGGTGGCCGCCGCGAGGAGCCCCCCCCCCAGAAATGCCAATGGCAGCGCCCGCACGCCGCGACGCCCGTGTCGGCGCGCCCCTCACGAGGATAGCGCCCGCTTTTCTTATGTCCCTTTCTCTTTGCCCGCGCGCCGCGGAGCCCCCGCGACGCGCGCAGGTCGCCGCGGAGGGGTCCCAGCGACGCGCGCGGGTCGTCCGCTGCGCCGAGCACAGAGAGCTAGCCGGCTGGCTGATTGCGGGCAAGGCTCCGGCCGGTGGGCAGAGCGACGACGGGCGAGCGAGGCGCTGGGCAGAGCGCCGCACGGAATCCCCGCGACGCGCGCTGGTCGCCCCGGAAGGGTCCCAGCGACGCGCGCGGGTCGTCCGCAGCGCGAAGCCAGACAAGTAGTTGGACAGTCGAGAGAAGGCGCGGCTCGGGGGGGGCGCTCCTCAGGTCAGGCCTCGCGGATAAACTCGGTGAAGCCGAGCTCCCTGGCGAGGGCCGTCGCCTCCCTCCTGCACCGCTTCGTGCGCGCCGCAAACTGCTCCAGCTGCTTCCGCAAGCCCTCCGGCGGCCCTGCCAGGAAGAACTCGATGCGCGGCGCCCGCATGAGCAGGAGGTCCTCGTGGCGCGTGGCGCGCGAGAGCAGCGCATAGAGCTCCAGCCACCAGTCGTCGTCCTCCTTCTTGCCGTTCCCGACCTCGTGGCGGCCGCAGTCCAGGATCACGCCTGGGCGACGTCGGCCGAGGGAGCAGTGCGCCGGGCAGCCGACGGCCCAGGGCGAGAGTCCGCAGGACCGAGGTCTGGCCGCGGACTGCTCGCGCCCCGGAGGTCTGGCCGCCCCCGGAGCGCCGTTCCCCCGCCCCGTCGCCTTCTCGCATGGTGCGCCCCTTGCACGCCACCGTGGTGATGACCCTGCCGTGCGAGAACGGGAAGCCCGCCCGGGTGACCTTGGAGGTGCGGAAGGTGAACGGCTCCGACGTGCGGGGCTCGATGAACACCAGCGGGCCCGCGAGGTCCCTCGTGAGGCTGTCGTCGTGGCGCTGCAGGTCGTCCACGAAGGGCGCGCTCGCGCACTTCTCCATGCGCACCCAGAACCCCAGCGGCAAGCGCCTCAGGTAGATATTCTTCTCCACGTCTCTCTCTGCTCTCTCGACGTCGTCCCGATCCCGAGGGTCCACGACGATGTGCACGATCTGCCCCTCGGCGTCCTTGACGAGGCCGTTCTTGAGGTCGAGCGCCTCCAGGAGCCGGATCCGCATGCCCACGTGCACCGGGAGCAGTCCGTGCATGCCACCGGTATTCTTCGGGTTGGCACAGTTCATCATCTTGGCGGCGTCCTTGACGTTCATCGTCGGGGCAGACCTGTCGGCCGCCTGCACGAGGAAGAGGGGCTTCTTCAGGACGTCCGCGCCCCGCTGGGCTCGCATGTTCATCCACCGCGCCACTGTGTCCCAGTAGGACCCGATCATGTGGCCGTTCTGGAACCTCTCCTCCCGGAGCCGGCGATCATCGGGTTTCAGCTGCATGGCGTTCCACGTGGCCCGGATGGCCGGAGGGACATGCTTCCCCGGTTTGCGCAGGAACGCCATGAGATCTCGGAGCTTGGTGTCCTTGAAGCGGTTGGACGCCTGGAGCTCGAAGCACAGCGGCGTGTTGCAGAAGAGCTTGATCACTGCCTGGCACTCTGGAGCGAGGTTGACGCCCGCTCCAGAGCACCAGGCACGATGGGCAAACGGCGGCGGCGCCATGCGCACTGCGCCACGGGGACCTTAGGTGGAGCTCCATATGGGGCCACGAAACGTGTGAGGGGTGTGCCGACATGGGGCGGCGCCGCCTATGGGGCCACGAAACGTGTGAGGGGTGTGCCAGAATTTGGGGTGGAACCGCATGCGAGCGCAGCCACTGGGGCGTTCGGTGGAGCTCCCTATGGGGCCACGAAACGCGTGAGGGGTGTGCCGAAATGGGGGGGTGGAACCGCATGCGAGCGCAGCCACTGGGGCCTTCGGTGGAGCTCCCTATGGGGCCACGAAACGTGTGAGGGGTGTGCCAGAATTGGGGGTGGATCCGCATGCAAGCGCAGCCACTGGGGCCGTCGGTTGAGTGGAGCCACGAAACGTGTGAGGGGTGTGCCGAAATGGGGGGGTGGAACCGCATGCGAGCGCAGCCACTGGGGCGTTCGGTGGATGGGGCCACGAAACGTGTGAGGGGTGTGCCGAAATGGGGGGGTGGAACCGCATGCGAGCGCAGACGCTGGGGCCTTCGGTGGAGCTCTCTATGGGGCCACGAAACGAGTGAGGGGTGTGCCGAAATTGGGGGGCGGAACCGCATGCGAGCGCAGCCACTGGGGCTCTCGGTGGAGCTCCCTATGGGGCCACGAAACGTGTGAGGGGTGTGCGAGCATGGGGGGTGGAACCGCATGCGAGCGCAGCCACCGGGGCCTTCGGCGGAGCCTCCTTATGCAGCCACGCGACGTGTGAGGGGTGTGCCGAAATGGGGGGTGGAACCGCATGCGAGCGCAGCCACTGGGGCGTTCGGTGGAGCTCCCTGTGGGGCCACGAAGCGTGTGAGGGGTGTGCCGAAAAGAGGAGCGGAACCGCATGCGAGCGCAGACGTTGGTGCCTTCGGTGGAGCTCCCTATGGGGCCACGAAACGAGTGAGGGGTGTGCCGAAACGGGGGGGTGGAACCGCATGCGAGCGCAGCCACTGGGGCGTTCGGTGGAGCTCCCCATGGGGCCACGAAACGTTTGAGGGGTGTGCGAGAATGGGGGGTGGAACCGCATGCGAACGCAGCCACTGGGGCGGTCGGTGGAGCTCCCTATGGAGCCACGAAACGTGTGAGGGGTGTGCCGAAATGTGGGGTGGAACCGCATGCGAGCGCAGCCACTGGGGCCTTCGGTGGAGCTCCCTGTGGGGCCACGAAACGTGTGAGGGGTGTGCCGAAAAGGGGGGTGGAACCGCATGCGAGCGCAGCCACTGGGGCGTTCGGTGGAGCTCCCTATGGGGCCACGAAACGAGTGAGGGGTGTGCCGAACCGCATGCGAGCGCAGCCACTGGGGCGTTCGGTGGAACACGAAACATGCGGCATGCGAGCGCACTGGGGCCTTCGGTGGAGCTCCCTATGGGGCCACGAAACGTATGAGGGGTGTGCCGAAATGCGGGGTGGAACCGCATGCGAACGCAGCCACTGGGGCGTTCGGTGGAGCTCCCTGTGGGGCCACGAAATGTGTGAGGGGTGTGCCGAAAAGGGGGGTGGAACCGCATGCGAGCGCAGCCACTGGGGCCTTCGGTGGAGCTCCCTTTGGGGCCACGAAACGTGTGAGGGGTGTGCCGAAATGGGTGCAGGGGACGCATGCTGATGATGATGATGATGATGATGATGATGATGATGATGATGATGATGATGATGATGATGATGATGATGGTGATGGTGATGGTGATGGTGATGGTGATGGTGATGGTGATGGTGATGGTGATGGTGATGGTGATGGTGATGGTGATGGTGATGGTGATGATGCGGAGGATGATGATGAGTATGATGATGATGATGATTATGATGATGATGCTGATGATGATGATGATGAGGAGGAGGAGGATGTCAATGATGATGATGGTGGCGATAACGGCGATGATGATGGCGATGATGGTGATGATGGCGATGATGACGATGATGACGACGACGATGATGACGATGACGATGACGACGATGATGGTGATGATGATGACGATGATGATGATGATGATGACGGGAGGAGGGAGGAGGGGGGAGGTGGAGGAGAGGAGAGGAGGACGCGGGGCACCGTCTCTTCGAAACGAGGACCCAACACCACAGGATGGTTGGGAAAAAAAACTAGGATGTGTGTGTGTATTTGTTTGTGTGTCCCTGGGCCCCTTCAATATTCACCGTAGGAGAGGGCGCACATCACCATCAATCCGCACGCATTTTTCCTTCGATGCACCAGAGACTCCAATCGATGGGTAATGCTACGGGCCACGTCGGCATTGAACCACCTTTTCTGGTGAACCGCGCGGCGAGGCCACGCTCACAGATGCGCGCGGTGGCTACCCGGGGTCGGAAGGCCAAGCGGCGCAGGGCAGAGCGAGAAGGACCAACGAGAGGGGGCTCAACACTCGCTCAAAACTGCTCCTGAGCCGGCGGAGTGGCACCGCTGTCGCGGACCAGATATGCTCGAGACGCCCGCACGAGGTGCACCTGGCGTCGTGGATGAAGGGCCAAGAGAGGGCCAGCACCGGCAGCGGAAGGAGGAGACACCGACTGGCCCGCGTGCAAGGAGGAGCGCCAGCTGACACCACCGTTCACAAGCAAGCACACGCGTTCACGCTGGCTGCCACGTGCGCAGCGACATGGGTCGGCCTCGCGCACAACGGGCTTAGGGGGAGGGGGGAAGGCTTCTTAGAAGGAGGCTGCTTCTTGGAAGGCGTGGGCCTCGTCTACAGATGTAAGGCCGGGCCTTCTCAGAAGCAGCCTCCTTCCAAGAAGCCTTCCCCCCTCCACCTAGCCCGTTGTGCGCGCCGCCACATGGGGGTCGCAGCCGGTGGCAAGCACGCACGCACCCACGCACGCACGCACGCAGGCACGCACGCACGCACGCACGCACGCACACACGCACACACGCACACGCACGCACGCACACACGCACACACACACACTTGCTCCTCTACCGGCCGAGTGACGACGCCGCAGCGAGCGGTCGCATGGGGCACAAGCTGCCGTGAGCTGCACCAGGCATGGCAGGTGAGAGGCTGCGCGAGGCGGGCGAGCGTGCAGGAAAACAGACATTTTCAGCGTCGCGGCCACGCGCGCAGCGGCGCGGCGTAGAAAGTCGGGCGAAGAGACGCGCGCGGCCAGCCCAGGTCACACGGCGTGGGGATGCTGGAGCCGCCCACAGGGGATCAACAGCATCACTCGCGGGGGGTGCTGACGCGAGGGGAGCAGCGGACGAGAGCGGGGAGAGGGGGGAGAGGGATAACGTACAACAACGTACCGAGCAGTGCACAGTCTTCTTCGCTCTCTTCGCTGGCGGGGGTCTACTTTTTCCAGGCGCGCTGGTGAGGCGGGGGCAGTGAGCAGTGCAGGGCAGGCGGACATCAGGGTGTGCCACCCGCACGCAACGGGAACTCATCCCCCATAAGACATCGACACGGGAATTCCCACAGCCTACGAAGTAGTGGCATGAAGGGCACGCAGAAATCCAGGAACATCTCCCACACGGCGTCGATGGGTAAGTCCCGTAATGGACGAAATAACAGGGCCACCTCCTACAGTTGAACGAGAATCCCCAGGCACCACCATTGACCAACCAGAAGGAGGACACCCAGACAGGTCTCGGCTGGCTGCTGTAGCCCGAGTCTGCTCAAATCCTATACGCTGGGGACTGGAATTGATCTCGAGCGGTGCAAATCAGGAGCTTGTGTGTTTCACCAGGCAAGGAGGTGCCTGCGCAACTCGGTAGTAGCAGACTGCAAAGCAGCAGACCACACGGAACCTTCCAGACGCAAGGCCGGAACGACACGTACAGGTGACAGCAGCAATAACGTTGCATAAAGTGCAAGGCCGATGCCAGTGCTAAGAAGCTTGCTGAAGCCCATGAGTCCGAGGAGCCAAATTGAGATGCAGCTGTTGCGCGTGACCGCCACATGCATCCATATGTAGCACAACGCCCAGCTGCCACCAACATGGAGACGTGCCCGATGAATCGTCGTTGCTCGAAGCCTCCTCCAGCAAGAGGAGCAGAACTTCTCACCACATCCACCGAAGAGGCTGCCCACTGTCTGAACACAAAATCCACGACAGTGGCGAGATGCCCCGCCCGCCCCCGGAAATCAAAGTAGAGGTTCGGGTGAACCAGCGAAGGCTGACTCTATTCGGAAGGCGTTTCGTCGACTGCGCTAGGCATGTTTTCCTCACCTGGCGATGTGACACTGCACATTGTTCATTTCTAAGTATTCGAAAGTTCTTTGATTTGTTGGGGCTCAAGAGCCTCTCATTACTAATTGTTCTATCCTAGGCCTCTTCCTGGCCACTAGGGGGCCAGCAATAATTAAAAACAAGCACAATTAGAAATGAGCACGATTAGAAATGAACGACGTGTACAGTCGCGAGCCAGTAGGTACGGGACGCGGTTACACCAATTGCACCCAAATCTGTGCATGAAACGGCCTGCGAGGAGACCAGCAGCGGACAGGGAAGACCAGCTTGCCTGTGTGCAGAGGGCCAGACTGCTCCGAGAGCGCACTGTGCGCCACACCCTCTCTTTTTTGTTCAAACTCCCGCTTGTCCAACGCAGCGAGTTCTGGGGAGGGGCACGCCTGGCACAATTGCCAGCAAACCTCAGCCCTGTGGATGGTTACAGGACGTGGCCGACGCGCGCAGAGAGAAAAACCGTGCCGAGTCCAGCGCACTCGGAAGAGGCTACACGCAAAGGGGTCCCAGCGCACCGCATGGAAGGTGCAAGACTGCACGCCACACACACACACACACACACACACACACACGCGCACGCACTTTTTGTTCGCAAGCGGCGAGGCGGCGAAATCCGCACCAGCGCAACAGCTAGGTAGGGGCACTAACTAGCGAAGCGGCCGGCGTGCAAGGAGGGAGGGGGGAGGCCGACGAGAGGAAGGAGGGCCGCTCAGACGCCGAAGAATTCGACGATGAGCAGCCGGCGGGCGGCAGCAGCCAGGCGCGCCGGGCCAGAGCGCGGTGGGCGGCCGTGGCGAACCACGGGGGCAAGGTTGGCGTGGAGTGGCAGCCAGCCAGGGGCTGGGGGGCACACACACACACACAAGCACACGAAATAAGCAGCGCACTGGGTCCGCAAAGCCAAATCGTCGAAACATTGATTCTGCAGCACCTCTACCGCATTCGCTGGCTCAGGGCTCAGCGACGGCAAGAATATGAATAAATAGCTGCATCCTCAGCATGTTCAGTGCCGTTACGGTGTCGGAATAACGAGATTGACCCACGGTTCATCTGCAGCTCGGCGTATTCAGTCCACAAAAAAAGCAACAATCCTGCGGAGGTGTTGCCCCAATCAAAAAATGCCACAGCCGATGCGCCACCGCCAGAAGGTTCTCGTGCTGTGTGGTTCG
The DNA here is from genome assembly GCA_963575745.1 of Prorocentrum cordatum. Lineage (NCBI taxonomy): Eukaryota > Dinophyceae > Prorocentrales > Prorocentraceae > Prorocentrum > Prorocentrum cordatum. The sequence goes on from CAUYUJ010014414.1 coordinate 35,151, forward strand.
CCACACGCTTTCATGGGGAACGAAATGCTTATAGATGTGTGTATTTCCGATTTCGCAGCACTGCCCGTTCCCCTTCAGACCCAGAATACGAAGAAAAAATTACGCATATGCGGGCTGCTGCTACTTTAAGCCAACGGTCGCACCCCCACAGTTTTGTGTTCTTCTCGGTTGTTCCACGGTCGCATGGCCCATTTGTTGTTGACATACGTTTTCCTTCGTCCATTCGGGGGCATGCAGAAGCGACGGCCCCCACGGTCATACTACGACATAATGTCCGCAACGTTGGCGTTTCGGATGCAGACACTCCATACGCGGCTTCCCGTATGTGAAATTTTCATGTGGGTTTGGAGAACGTTGCTATCAAATTTCTGTTGGCGTACACGGTGTAATGTTACATGTCGTGCGTTCCTCGCAATTTCGAATTCAGCGAACTGACCAACTTGGACTGCGGAAACGTTTTGTCATGCTTGTCCAGCACTTCATTCCAAAAAACGGCCTCCGTGGTCTGTGAACCCACGCTTTGTCATCCCACCTGCTCTGTTCACCGCTCTCGCTCTCTCGCCCGACGTTCCCCCCCTCACTGCCTCCATTGCCCTTTTTCTCTTCCCATATCTTTCCTCTGTTCTAATCTCCTCATCCCTCTTTCCAGTCTTCCGTCCTTCCCGCTTTCATCCTGAATGTTTTGAGTTCATGGGCTGCACCTGCGCCACCGCGGGGCAGGACGCGAAGGGCTGCCGCAAGAGATTGGGCGGCAAGGAGAAGTCCAAGGCACGCGGCAAGACGTGAGCTCGTGCGGGGTCATCGGCCGCTGGGTGCTGCAAGGAGGGGGGGAGAGAAGAGCGACTGAGAAAGAGAGAGACAGAGACAGACTGACAGGCAGGCAGGGAGGCAGACAGACAGACAGGCAGGCAGGGAGGCAGACGGACAGACAGGCAGGCAGGGAGGCAGGCGGGCAGGCAGACCAGGCAGACCAGACAGACAGAGACAGACAGACAGACAGACGGACGGACAGAAAGAGAGACAGGGAACAAGCAAAGAAACCATAACGATTGCAACCGCCACACAGAGGGTCATCAAGGCACGGAAGGAAAGAGATAAGCGAGAGCACGCCCGCGAGAGATAGGCATAAAAAGAGGATATTGCAAACATCAAGACATAATCAAAAAGAATGAGCGACAGAGAAACATGTAAAAATGATAGAGCTATGTATATAAATGTATATATGAGAGAGAGATAAAGAGAGAGATAATAAAAGAGAGAAAGAGAGGGAGAGAGAGAGAGAACAAAACAAAAAAAAAAAAAAAAAACGAAAGGCAAACAGAGAGACAGAGAGGCAGAAATTGACAGATATACATAAATCAGCACGGACAAAGAAGAGAGACCGAGAGGGGCAGAAGGAGGCAGGGAGAGACTCAGAGGTACAAGGAGAGAGTGGGACAGGAGAGGAGTGCGAGGCAGTGATGGAGGGAGGGAGCGGCGGTGGTGGTGAACGATGGTTTTGCAGTCAGTGTGTGCTCAAAGGAACATATGCAAAAAAAACGACTCAAAACTTAAGGTCGAGAGATCCAGCCCACGGCGCTGTGCGCCGATGTTCCTGCCATCTGGCTGCAAGACAGCTTGCCTGAAGTCTAGCAAGCTGTTCCCCAGAGGGAACCAGCGGAGGAGGAGGGGGAGGGGGAGGAAGGCAAGCTAGGCGCATTCGCGTCATATCTGACGTCCTACCCCTCCCTCCCACCCCTTATCATGGCGTAGATATCTTATTTATTCGCACAGTCGGATGTCCAGCAGGGCAATGATCCCGAGAGGGTGCGTGACTCATCGTCGAGCACGGCATAGCACGGCGCATAAGAAACACGCCAGAGCGTAGTGTGTCATAGCATGGCGTGGCGTTGCGTAGCGAAGAACTGCATCACAAAACATTGCAACGCAAAGACTGGCACTGCATAGCGACAGGGAACGGAGAGGAGGAAGACCGCCCAGCGCCCTCGGGCACGGGGGGGGAAACGGAGGAGGGGGGGGAGAGAGGGAGGAAGAGGGCGAGGAAGAGGACGAGGGCGAGGAAGAGGAGGAGGAGGAGGAGGAGGAAGAGGAGGAGGAAAGGAAGGAGGAGAAGGAGGAGGAGGAGGAGGAGGAGGAGGGGGAGGAGGAGGAGGAGGAGGAGAGCGAGGACGAGGAGGAGGAGAGCGAGGACGAGGAGGAGGAGGGGGGGAAGGAGGAGGAGGACGAGGACGAGGAGGAGGAGGAGGAGGAGGATGAAGGAGAGGAGGGAGACCGCCCGGCCTCCTCGGGCACGCCCGCCCCGTGGAGGGCGGCGGGAGCCCCGGGCCTCCGCGCCCTCCACGGCCCGGGC
>CAUYUJ010014414.1:42500-75000 GCA_963575745.1 Prorocentrum cordatum
CGAGGAGGACTCTGGGATTCTTTGAAAGGCTCCATGATGGCATGATCAGGGTTCAAAGAGGTTTCGTCGAAGGGTCGGGACGTTTCGGATGAGGAGCTAAGACGGCCCCAGGAAGGTCTTAACAAACCTCGGGGAGGCCAGGGAGGCATTCAGAATCTTGGCCACGCCCGTGGGTAGCGAATGAAATTGTGGGAGTCTCCCCAGAATCGCCAAGAAGGCACAGGGGGTGCACCCAGAATCCTAGCAAGTTGCTCCAGGGGTGCTAATCGAGCCTCGAGCCGCCATCATACAGCTCGCCCAGTGATTCGTTTGGATAGTACGGACTACGGACTGGTCCCACACTCAAGCATCACAGTGTCGCTTGCCTGTGCTCAACATATGGAGCGCAGAACTCGTCTCACACCCACGTGGCTCCACGTAGCGGTGTGTTTCGATTTTCGCAGCGCCCTGCCCCAGAGTGGAGACAGGAACAGCTGAAATGATTAGGAAACACACATATAGGGACGGGACGGCAGCAGGAATACCTTTCGAAGTGGCCATAACAGGCAACGGAGACGCGGCCTGGCCCCTGCGGCCAACGGTGCGCATGGAGCCGCGGCGCCAGCGCTTGCAACGTTAGCCTGCCCGCTGGGGATGACCTGATGACGGCCTCTGGGCGGCCTGGCCGCCACTCGCGCCTGCTCGGGCTCCAGCTCGGGCAGTCGCTGGTCTCCAGCCTGTGCTTCTATGTCTACGTTCAGCAGGACGTGCGATCCGCGGCCTCGTCGCTGAAGCACTTCTACAAGATGCTCTTCGGCAAGGAGCTGTCCAACACGCTGGGCAACCGAGTGAAGAGCATTACCACGCCCCAGGGCCTGGTGAGCAGCCTTGAGCACCTGCACGCGAGCTACTTCAGGCTCCCAGAGCGGTCGCTCACGCAGTACGTGCTGTCGGAGCCATCGATCCTGGAGCTGGGCGTGGTCTGGCGCAACCGCTCCAAGTCGAGGCTGCTGCTCGGCGCGGGCGACCGCGTCGAGGCGCGGCTGCGCGGGCTGGCGGGGGACGCAGGGCTCGTGGAGGTGGAGTCGATCGTGGCCAAGATACCGGTCCTCGACCACATGGGCGGCCACGCGCGTGCTCACTGGCCCAGCTGCTACAGCTGGGACCTGCGGCCCACGTACGAGGATCGAAGCGGAAAGGGCGCATTTAAGCTCAGGCGTTCGGAGCGCCCCGCGGATGCCTCGGATCGGCGCTGGCACCCCCTGGCGCCGCCGCGCCGCTCGCCAGGGAGCGCGCAGCGCCGACGCGGGAGATCCGCGCGGACGCCCGGGAAGCTGTGCCCGTGCCCCTCCTCCGTCCGCGCCCCTCGCAGGATCGGCTCCTCGTCCTCCGTCCTCCGTCCTCCGTCCTCCTCCTCCTCCTCCTCCTCCTCCTCCTCCTCCTCCTCCTCCTCCTCCTCATCATCATCATCATCATCATCATCATCATCATCATCATCATCATCATCATCATCATCATCGGCGGCGAGCCCGGGGGGGGGGGAAAGTCAGAAGGGGCGGGCCTTCTCAGAGGGCTCGGAAGTCCCCCAGCCTTCTGCGAAGCTTCCCGAGCCCCCCCTAAGACACAGGAGACCTCTCAGATGGCGCGAAAGGACCTCTGAGGATTCCCGCCGCCTTTTGCGAGAAGGCCTTTTCTCCTCCTCGCCCCCCCCCCCTTGCCGCCCAGAGGAGGCGGGAGCTGGCGAGCTCCGGCTCCTCCTGCGGTGGTCCATCCGCGACTGCCTGGCCCTCGAGGCGGCCCGCACGGCGGCGGCCCTGCCGCCGGCGCGGCGGTGGTGGCTGGGCGGCGCGGCGCCGCTGGGAGGCTTCGGGCCGCCAGCGTGGATGCGGGCACTGCTCCTCACGCAGGCCACCCTGGGGGCCTCCGCCCTGCTGGCGGGCAGGCCAGGGCGGCACTGGCGGCGGCCCCGCGGCGCGGCGCTCTGGCCGCAGCAGGGCCAGGGCGGCCGAGGCCGTGCGCGTGCCCTCTCCGGCCTCTGCTGCCTCTCCTCGTCCGCCGTGCCCTTGCTCGGCCCAGGTTTGGGCTCGGGGGCGACTCTCCCCGAGAGGGGGGGCAGGAAGAGCTCGGTCGTCTTCACCCCACGGATCTCGGGCAGGGTTGGCTCTCTGGTCCTTCCCTGCTTCGCACAGAGGCTCGTTGCGCGAGATTCGACCCCGAACCAGACCGCCAGGTAGTTTTTTTCATGTCGCCGCAGCGATCGCGGTGGTCGGGACAAGGTTTTTGTCATCAGTGGCATGCCCTTTCCCAGCCTCCCCCCTCGCTCTGCGACGCAGCAGGGGTGCACCACATAGCGACAGAGGGCTGCCAAGTTGTGCCCCACATGGGCGGTCCTTTCTTTCTGGTGAGGGGCCGAGTACCACGCAACCAGAGGCGTCCAGCTGCTGATCGCGGCCACCAGCGCCGCGCAGGTGGCCGCGGCCGCGCGCTGCGCGGTGCCGGTCGAGGGCGCCAGCGTGCAGGTGCGCTTGCTGCTCCTCGGCTCGGCGTGCAGCCTCTCGCACCTGTGCCTGGTGCCCTCCCTGACATCCTTCGACCGGTTTCACATGCTCCAGCAGACGCTCTCCAAGGGCCTCCCGAGGATACTCCGGTTCTTCACCGAGGTGCAGGGGAGGAAGAGTCAGCGATGCCGCTGCGCGGCCCTCGTCGCCACGGTCGGCTCAGTGAGCTCACTGCCGCCAGCCCGGTATGAGCATGCCCTAGCAGGGCCCTCCGAGGATGATCTTGTCTAGGCATCCCAGATGGGGTCGGAGTAGATGGGGTCGGAGGATCGCGCCGCATCGGCGATGCATCGGCGATGCGGCGCGATGTGGGGCCCAATGTTCTCCACGCCGACGTTGCCGATGCATCGCCGACGTCGCCAGTGCATGGCCGATGCATGGCCGATGTATCGGGGATGCATCGCCGATGTATCGGCGATGCGGCGAGATTCTCCGACCCCATCTACTCGGACCCTGTCTAGGAGGCCTCTATCTTGGGCTGGCTTGATTCTTTCCAACCGAAAAACAAAAACTGCATAAGCATAATTTCTCGACGGCCCGCGCGGATTTCTTGGATCTGCGCTGGCCCCCGTTGCGGCGCCTCCAGCGCCGCCCCTGGCGCGCTCCGCGCACTGGTCAGCCACGCGCCGAGGGGGGTGGGGGGAGGGGGGAGGGCTTCTTAGAAGCACCCCTGGTTCTTAGAAGGCGCGGGCCTTATCTATAGATGTCAGGCCGGCACCTTCTACGAAGCAGCCTCCTTCTAACAAGCCCCCCTCCCATCCCTCCACCCCCCTGTGCGCGCCGCCAAACTGGGGAGTGGAGTCCAGCGCAGATCCAAGAAACCCGCGCTGTCTGTCAAAGATTAAGTTTAGGCCGCTTGTCTTCCTTCTTATAAAAAGCCGCCGCTCTAAACACGCTTGGGCATATTAAAAAAGAAAAAGCCAAGACCACCGTGCGCAAAAACGACCACTCTTAAGTCATTTAGGCATGCTCAAAAGAATTCGGATCTAGGATGCTAACGTACGCTTCGGACGCACGCCCGACGACCCCACACGCCCGCCTTACGCACGCAGGCCTAACTTGGCCTCCCCGAGTCTTGAAAGAATCGAAGGGAACTCAAAGATACTCCGGTCCTTCACCGAGGTGCAGGGAAGAAAGAAGTACAGTCGAGCATCTGGTTAAGAAACCTCCAAAGCTGGGCCAGCGTTTCTTAAGTAAATGGCTGGAAAGCTGGCCCAGTTTCTTGAGCACGTTCGCAACTCCAGCGATAACAACAGAGACTGGCCCAGGTTTTGTTTAGGACACCTTCGAGTGGCTTGCCCAGGTTTCTTAAACGATATAATCCTTAATGATCTCTTCGGCTGTAGCGACACCGCTACGCGCCCCTCGTCGCCACGATCGGGTTCGCCTCGGCATCCTGGTCAGAACGCACCCCGGGAGAGGTCCTGGGAGTAGCGGTGCAGTCGGACCGCGGAAGAAGGAACCCCTTTCGTTGGGAAGGGGTTCGTTGTCCTTAATTGTCTCAGGTGCTCCTTATGTTTTCTATAAAAATCGAAGTCTGACTTGTGGAAAAACGAGGCCTCGTTCCTTATCTAGGGTTCCTCATGACCGCATTTCGACTGTATCGATACCGCTTCTGCTTCCCAGAGGTGGTCCCAGTGTACCTCGCATACACGGTGCTCGGCGTCGCGCTCTGGGGGATCAGCGACCAGGACGGCTTCCAGTCGCTCTCGCACTCGTCGGTGACGCTGTTCTCGCTGATGAACGGCGACGTCATCAAAGACACATTCCTCAACCTGGGGGACGTCCACTGGATGATGGCTCAGCTCTACCTGTACACATTCATCGGCCTGTTCATATACGTGATCCTCAACGCCGTGCTGGCCATCATGGAGGAGTCGTTCTCCCACACGGAAGAGAGCAGGAAGATGTCCGCCTGCGCTGCTGGCGCCGAGGATCGAAGAGCAAAGATCGGCTCAAGCATGACCTGAAGTCGGGCCTGTCCCTCTACAGGGGGAATCTGCAGAAAAAGTCCCCCCCCCTAAAAAAAAGTCTAGGGACTATTGTTTGATTATTTATGACCATCTTGGCGCATTCTTCGAGCATGCTTTATTTTTCGTCGAAAATCCCCCTGTAGGGGGACACGCCCGACTTGAGCATAACCCCTCTGGAGGTCCGCCGAGGACTTCCTGGCTCGGCGCCGGCCCCCCTCCCCCTCTGCGCGCGGAGAGCGCCGGGGGCGGCCCCGAGGCGCCGCCACGGGGGGCCAGCTCGGCGGTGCAGAGGCAGGGACCGCATCGGCGGCGAGCCTGCCAGCGGAAGGAGCACAAGGCGGCGGCGAGGGAGGATTTGGGGATATTAGGGATTTAGGTATTTAGGGCTTTAGGGATTTAGGGCTTTAGGGCTTTAGGGTTTTAGGGATTTAGGGATTTAGGATTCTAGGGATTTTAGGGATTTTAGGGATGATGGGGGAAGCGAGAAGGAGCAGGCCTTCGCAGAAGGCGGCGGGGCTCCTCAGAGAAGCCCTTTGCGCCTTCGGATGAATTTTTGTCTGTCTTCGGGGGAGGCTCCAGAAACTTCGCAGGAGGCCGGGGGGGCTTCCGAAACTTCTGAGGAGGCCTTCTCATTCTCACTTCCCCCCCTCGCTCGCCGCATACCTGAGGAATGGGAGGGGTCTCAAACAATGCAAGTGCGACCTGGCAAATGGGACTCCTGCCTACGGTCGGACCGAAGAATAAGATGGAGGTCGGCTCGGAGAGGGTACCCTCGTGTTCTTCGCGTCTGTTGGACGTTCTTGTGCAGCCAGGGGAGGGTGCCCTTGGATGCTCTGTGTGTGTTTTGGCCTGCGGAGGATCTCGTGTTCTTGAAGGATGGTCGTCTGCCATAGGTCCGACTGTACCCTGCTGGCCCCATCTCTCGGGGCCCCCTCTTCGAACCCCCGACCCAGCGCCGGACCAAGGAAAGCCGCGCGGACCTCCGAGGGCGGGTTCTTGCGCCGCTCTTGCTCGGAGGAGAAGGCAGGCGCGCCAGGTGCCCCCAGCAGCAGCGGCAGCATCTCGCTCTTGGAGCCCGCACTGCCCTGCGCCGCTGCGGTGGCCTCGCCGCGCGCGCCGCAGGGCGCGGGCACCAGGCATCGCGGCCCACGATCCGAGCCGATGTGTGGTTTGATTCGCCGGCCAGGGCCGCGGTGCCCATTCGGCTTCGGTTCCTCGGCCAGGCTGGCTGGAGCGGGGCGCGGCGGTGCGGCCTCGGTTCGAGTCGAGGCGAGTCGCTGTCGCTTCGATCTGGGCGCGATCTTCGACTCGCGGGCTGCGCGACTCGATCTGGGGGCCCCACCTGCCAGGGAGAGGCTCGAGCGGCTGCAGGCGCTGCGCGCCGAGATCGCCGAGCGCGAGCGGGAGTGCTCCGCCATCTGCCGGCAGCTCCTCGCCTCGCAGCCGCCCGAGGGCGTCTGAGCGGCCCCGCTCGGCCCTGGCGCATGAAGGAAGCGGGGTTCCTGGCGCTCGCGCGTCGAGAGTCGAGAGGCTCTAGGCTCCCGGGCCTCCTCGGTATCTTGGCATCGCTTCGGGCGTGTGCAGTGTTTCCTCGGCGAGGACCATCGAGGAGCATCAGGGATCCTCTGGCGGCAAGCATGCACGCACGAGGAGACTGGACAGAGGCGCGGGGAATTGGACGTCCGAGCGATAGCGAGCGGTGTGCTTCTTGGCCGCGGCCGGGCGCGGCTCGAAGAAGCAGGCCAGGACGGACCCCGACCCGAGAGGGGCCTGGGGACTGGTTTTGGCTGGAAGCCCAGGTGAGTGACGCAAAAAAAACCTTTTTGTTTTAATTATATGTGTATATACATAACAAAATAATAAAGAAACAGCAACAGCAACAGCAGCAGCAACAACAACAACCACAACAGCAACAACAAGAACAAAAACAACAGCAACAACAACAGCAACAACAACAACAGCAACAGCAACAACCGCAGCAACAGCAACAGCAACAGCAACAACAATAGCAACAGTAACACCAACAGCAACAACAACAACAACCACAACAGCAGCAGTAGCAACCACAACAGCAACAAGAACAGCAACAGCAGCAACAACAACCGCAGCAACAACAACAACAACAGTAACAGCAACAGCAAGAGCAACAGCAACAACAACAACAACAACAATTACTAGCACGTGGGGACACTCCGTTCTCACCAGTGCCAGGGTTTTCATACGACGCCCGCCAATACCCCCACTTTGTGGGGGGGCCGGTTCAAGCTCTACCACATTTCCAAACGACTCTTCGCCACCACCCACACCCAGCTTCCCGCCCTATGACGTTCGGACACTTCACTTCGTGGCCTGCGGACGACCGTGGCTACTACACTGGCGCATGGGTACAGTGACTTGTTGTGGTAACATTTTCTGGACGCTAGCTTAGTATACGACTTTTCCCCCTGTTCCAACACTGGACACCTGTACTGGTTTTTGGTACGCCGTTGAAAGAGCTTGCGAAAGTAGCTCGCGCGAGCTCATGTAACATAAATGTTGAAAAAACCATTGGTTTTTTAGGATTCGGACAGCGCGCGCGGGTAGAAATTTTGAAAATTCGTACAGATGTTTTTCGAGGACCTACGGTGCGATTCGTATGATTTTATGTTGCGCGGTGCTAAAATTCCTAAGAAACCCAATGGTTTTTGAAGATTTCGGCGTGCGCGCGCGAAGAAAAAACGAATGTGTCCCGCATGGTATTATTTGACAGGGATGATGGCCCTGGCAGGTGCGCAACCGTTGTTGGCAGAAGTTCGAAAAAGTTGCTCGCAAAAGCCCGTTTGACAGAAATGTTTAAAAAGTGTTGGGTTTCCTACGAATCCGCAAGAGCGCGCGGGATGAAATTTTGACATTTTTTTGTTGAAAAACCATTGGTTTTTTGATGTTTTTATGTTAAAATCGCTACGAACACTAAGGTTTTGGAAGGATTTCGTCTTGCGCGCGCGAATGTCCACTTTACCTTATTTTTTGCAAGGGATTCTTGAAGTTTGGTTATGTTAGAACAAGAAATGTCATTTTATATTGTTTTTTGCAAGGGAAAGCGGGTAACAAAACAACCGGATCCGGACCAACCCGTTTTGCCGGAGACTTCCTCACGAAAATGATGAAAACATGGCTGCGGCCTAGGCGCGGCGAGGGGGCCGTGCACCAGGGGCCCCAACAATAATTATTCTTTAGAAGTAATAATGTTCAATTACAACAACAACAACAACAACAACAACAACAACAACAACAACAACAACAACAGCAACAGCAACAGCAACAGCAACAACAACCACAGCAACAGCAACAGCAACAGCAGCAGCAGCAACAACAGCAACAACAAAGACGGCGTCGTCTGCGCCGACATTGGCGCGCAAGCTGCCCGCGCAAGGCCGCGCGTCAGAGCGCCCTCGCCTCGCGGTGCGGTGTGCCCCGCGCTGGTGGCCCGCGTGCGCCGCGGCGCAGGGTCGCCACGCGCCACCTCGCGCAAGGCCCCCCTCTGACCGTCGCTCAAGCCTCCTCCTCCTCCTCCTCCTCCTCCTCCTCCTCCTCGTCCTCGTCCTCCTCCTCCTCCTCCTCCTCCTCGTCCTCGTCCTCCTCCTCCTCCTCCTCCTCCTCCTCCGCCTCCTCCTCCTCCGCCTCCGCCTCCTCCTCCGCCTCCTCCTCCTCCTCCTCCTCCTCCTCCTCCTCCTCCTCCTCCTCCCCCTCCTCCTCCTCCTCCTTTCCCCGGGACCTCCCCCTCCTCCGCCTCCTCATTTCCCCGGGACCGGTTTTCCATCCTGAGTCGTTTTGTTTGAAGGTCCCGGGGCCCGGCGGGGGCCTCCAGAGGCCGAAGACGGCGAAAAACCGCCGTCTTGATGTTTTCAATACGCTGGATCTCTGGGTCCGACGATAGGTCTGCTTCAAGCCCGGGCGGTGGTCCTTCCTTTCGGCCTCTGGGGCCCGTCGGCAGGCCCTCGGGCGTCGACAGGGGGCAACGACAGGGAGCACCGGCCCGGGGGGGAGAAGGAGGCGTCGGCCACCAATGCCCATATTCGTCGGCAATCGGGGCCCAGGCCCCCCACCCGCCTCAGGAGCGCGCGGCGTTTCGCTCTCGGAGGCTGGCGCCCATCTGCGGGCGCTGCACCGCCGATTCCGGGTCAATGCTTCCCCCTCTTTGGCCTGCCCCCCCCCTCCCCAGGAAGCGGGCGCTGGCGGAAAGGATTCCTGGAAGCTTCTCGCTTCCGCCTCCTCCTCCTCCTCCTCCTCCTCCTCCTCCGCCTCCTCCTCCTCCTCCTCCTCCTCCTCCTCCTCCTCCTCCGCCTCCTCCGCCTCCTCCTCCTCCTCCTCCTCCTCCTCCGCCTCCTCCGCCTCCGCCTGCTGGCCTCCTGGCCTCTGCGTCCGAGGCACCGTCAGGGCACGGCCTCGGGATGCAGAGCTGCTGCCGGGGCGAGCCCCCCCCCCCCGGGGGTCTGGGGCCCGTCTCCCCCGCGGGACCCGCCCCTCACCATTTCGATTGCTTTCCTACTCATTGTTCTGCCGATCGGCGCGGGCCCTCGCACCCCTCCCCTTCCCCCCCCCCTGGAGTAGATCTTGGCCGTGTTTGGCGCCTGCTTCGAGCAGGTGGCGTCTCCCCCGTAGGGCGCGCTGCTGGAAACGGCAGCATCACGCAGAGGTCCGGAACCAGATCCCCCCCCCCTCTCTCCCCCCCGTCCGCCCAGTGTTGAAACGCCGAGTAACAAAACGTTGTCATGTTTGGCATCATCTTACCTCGATGCCGATCTTGAGGACTCCCTCGGTTTCTGAGGGCACATCCCCGAGATTGTCGCCGCTTTGGCTTGCCCATCTCAGGGATTGGGACAAGTTCGAGTCCAGCTTCCTTCGTGGCGACAGCCGCCCGCGCCACCGGTGCACCCAGCCCAGCGTCGCGGCTCAATCGCGCGCGCGTGGGCTATTAACCAGAGTCCCAGGGCCCCCGCCCTGCTGGCATCGAGGTTCGAGCATCGAGGCTTTGGGGTGTTGGGGAGGCCCCTGTCGGGCCCCTCCGGCGGGAGGCCCTCCAGGTGGTCTCCGGGGGACACCCGCAGATCTCTGGATCGAAGAAGGAAAAAAAAACATAAACATGAACTTTTGGCGCTCCGCGTGGATTTCTTGGATCCGCGTCTGGGCCCCCCCAGCGGCGCCTCCAGCGCCGCCCCTGGCGCGCTCCGCGCGCCAGGGAGGGGGGCCCAGGCGCGAATCCAAGAACTCCGCGCGGAGCGCCAGAAGTGTATGCTTAAGTCGGGCCTGTCCCCCTACAGGGGGATTTTCGAGGAAACATAAAAGATACAACAACAAAAAATAATAATAAAATAAAATAAAATAAAATAGTCTGGGGACTATTCTTATTTGTTTTACCTTTTTGGAGCATTTTGGGGGGTATTCTTCATTTCTCGTCGAAAATCCCCCTTGTAGGGGGACACGCCCGCCAGAAGTGCATGCTCACGTGAGCTGTTCCCCTGCTGCTGGAGACCGCTGGGAGGCCAGCGGGTCGAAGTCCCACCAGGAGCCGAGAGCCCATCCGCGGCCACCCCGCGGCCATCCCCGGGCAGGCCCGGGGCGAAGGGCGAAGAGACGCGTCGCTCTAGCTCCTCGGGGCGTTCCCGGGGCGCTCTCCGAGCCCGCCGCGGCGCCCAGCGCGGCCGCCAGACCCGCCGGTTCTCAGAGCCCCAAGCCTCCTCCTCCTCCTCCTCCTCCTCCTCCTCCTTCCTCCTCCTCCTCCTCCTCCTCCTCCTCCTCCTCCTCCTCCTCCGCCTCCTCCTCCTTTCCTCCTCCTCCTCCTCCTCCGCCTCCTCCTCCGCCTCCTCCTCCTCCTCGTCTTCCTCCTCCTCCTCCTCCTCCTCCTTCATCCGGATCTACCTTCATCCGAACCGACATTGTCTCCGTGCTGCCTGCGTCTTTCACTACAGGAAGACTCCCCCGAGTGCAAACCGCCATGGAAGGCCCCTGCCTCGTCCAGCTGCCCGCCTCGGCCGGAGAGGCAGCAGGAAGAGAAGCAGAAGAAGAGAGTCGGCGACGCGTAAGAGTGGCCCTTCGCCTGAGCGATCCCTGGTGCGGATCAGTTCTTCGTTTTCGTCGCTTCCTGACGGTTGTCATGCTTTGGCATGTGTTCTTCAGCAGCTGATCCACAAACAGTGCTCGCATCTGGGGGCTCTCATTTGAGCGACGCAATTAAAAACGGGGTCGTTTGCGCCGACATTGGCGCGTAAATTGCCCGCGCAATGTCGCACGTATGCGCCCTCGCTTCCAATGTGGCGTGCCGCGCTGGCGGCCCGCGTCAGCCACCGCGTGAGGTCGCGACGTCATCTCGCGCAAGACCCGTTTTGGATCGTCACCCACTTGTTCTTCAGGAACTGGGCTCGTGTGCCGCCCCGGCTGGCTTGTCGCCGCCCCGTCGCCGCCCCGTCGCCGCTCGTCGCCGCCCGTCGCCTCATCCCCCTGTTGCATCCCCCTCCGGTCGCATTGCAATCGCATTGCGTTACAATCGCGTCATATTGCAATCGCCTTGCTGTGCGCTGCACTGCACTGTACTAGACTTATATTCTCGCTACCCGCTAGGTTCTGTAGGTCTGCGACTTCCAAGAACATCCTCCGAAAATCCTCTCCGCCCACCTTGTCACATGCCCCCAAACAATCATCAAAACAAGGTCGTGCGTTTTGAAAAATTACTCCTGGTTGCAACGTTCCTTCATTAAGAAGCTCCCCTCTCCTGTCCTGGTCCTGCATTCGGAAACCCCGCTCCATTCACCCCCCCGCCTTTCGTTCACGCGTTCTGAGGCCAGGACTCCAGTGTTGGGGCGGGGATTTTCGCGCCCACAGCGAGGGAGAGACTGTAGAGAGCGAGGGAGAGAGAGAGCGAGGGAGACTGTAGAATTGCCCGAACTGTAGAGAGCGAGGGATAGAGAGAGCAGAAAACAAGTTTCGGCAGCAGAGGCGAGTAGCTTGCCCTTGGTATCCTCCTCACCCTCCTCCGCCGCCGTTTTGAATCAAACGTGCTCTCGGCACGCATTTTGCGTCGCCAAGTTTCTTCACAGACGACGGAGTTCGTCTCGACGGTCTGCCACGCCTCGACCATCCACTGAGAGATGGATGGCGGCGCCAGGGCCGCCCGCGGCGGGCATCGCAGGCGCCGCCGTCGGCCTGCAGCGCAGGCGAGGCGACGTGAGAGTCGCGCAGGAGGCAGCGAGGGAGGCAAAGCGGCGGCGGCGAGAGGCACGAGAGGCAGAGGCGCAGCGTGCTCGTGGAGTGTCCGTGCCGCCCGTCGTCGCTGGAGACATGTGCAGCCGCCCCGTGCCGTTCACCAGCCACCCGCTGCTAGCGCACATCGGCGGTCTCAGTTCTGATCCTGAGGTGCAGCGATTTCGAGATGCCTTGCCTGGGCCGTCAGATGTTGCGACTGTGTTGTACGACCCTGTTTCTCGGCCGCTGGCCTTCGCCACGGCATCTTTGCAGTGCGAGAGAACTGGAGTATCGTTGGAGACCTTCCACAAGCATTCTGCGTATTTGAATTGCATGGTCTGGCTCCACGACCGTCTTTACCGTAAGATGTTGGTTGAATCGTGTTGTCGGTCATCAGTCGCCAAGGCGCTCCACGTGATCGATTATGTAGCTTATGACGAGACGCCCCTCCGCTTGCGCCAAGTTGATCGGCCTGGGGGTCTCGTCGCCCCTCCCAGCACTGCGGAGTTCGCCTTGCCTGACTCCTTCCTGAAGCTGCTTCCGTCTTCGCAGACATCGGTGCCAACGAAGATTATGCAAACGCAGCGTCATTGGGGCATCTTGATCAGCAAGGAGGTTCGTGGTGTCACCAAATATCTCATGCTCTACGGGCGAACGTTGTGCCATCTCCAGGCGATGTTGCGTTATACGCCAGGCACGGTGCTGCGGTGTTTGGAAGAATCAGATTCGATGGGTTTAGCAGATCTTCTCTTTGAGTCCGGAACCCGACTGGTTTCAATCGATCGTCATTTCTCGAACCTGGCCGCGGAGAGGCGCATGCGGACACGGCTTTTCAGCAGAGCGCCATCGATGAGGTCACTTCTCGTACCGTGTCGGCAGCACATGCTTCAAGGCATGAGGATCAAATCAACGTTTCTGTTCGAGGATTGCATTTCGTTCATGGTAAATTTGACGTTGTCGCTCATGTCCCCTGGGTGTTTGAAAGTATTTCGGTCCTGCTTGGAACTGTACTTGAGGAAGAAGATTGTGGTCAGGGAGGGTTTCAATTTGCGCGACGTCGAGGCTCGTCGGCATCTTATCTTGAAATGGTTTATCCCGTCAAGCGGGTGCGAATGGACTGTCAGGGTTATTTTAGAAGCACTCGCCACGTGCGACTGGGATGTAAGGCCCTCGGCGGACGAGATCGTGATCTTCATACCGCCTGGCGTCGAATGCGACAAGGAGGTGCTGAAAGAGAAGGCCATTGCTGGGATCTGTCATGCTTTCGCAAACCGTCCTCCGAAGATGTTCATGAGGAGCAAATGGATGGGGGCGGAGGAAGCTACTTGTGCAGTCGCGTTGATGGTTCTGTTCGGTGATTGTTTGATCCCTGTATACGAGAACTTTTGTGCAGTAATGAATGGTAGACCGTCGTCGGATAATGCCCCAATTGGTGCTGGCGTGATCCCAGGTGGTGACGACGGCGGTGGCTGTGCACTCGTTGCTTTCAATGCCGATCGAGCTGCTGCTGGAGGCGACGGTCAGTCTTCTGGAAGTGCCTATCTTTGGGCAAAAGAAAATGCAGCCCGTAGAACACGAGTGTTGGATTATCTGCACCGCAAGGGCGCATCGCCCTGCAGCCAGCTAGTATGCTTGCGGATGATTCTGTCAGTGGTGCAGGGGATGCAGCGTCAGGAGTTGTACATTGGCTCTGCGCGGTGGAACCAGCGCGAAGATGCTCGGGCAGCTCGCGAAGCGGTTCGGCAAGACCCTGATCGAGACCGAGACAGACGTTTTCTTCAACGTGATTTCTCGGTGTTAGTGCACGCCCGAATGGAAATCGAGAGTAGAGCTTTTCGACAGTTGCGTATCTTGTTCTTCAACAGGGGTGTATGGATTCTCTTGAGGGAGGCTGATTTGGCGAATAATTTGAAAACGCAATGCTTCAAGAGCATGTCTCGCCTGGGCGCGCTCACCGAGAAGCTCATGGCATCCGCTCATGCTGCGCCTCCTTTCAGCCTCTTCTTGTCCATTGACCAGCCGACCTTGGCAAAAGCCTTAAAGGAGAGGCCCGCTTGCCTCCTGGACCGCTGGAGTTATCATTTCATGCAAGAGAATGATCTAGAGGCCGAGTCTAGTCGAATGAAGTTGGCTCTGCACCTCGTACTCCTCACGATGAACACTGACCATCTCGAGGTGAAGCAATCCCACATCAGGCGGTTTACCACCAAGCGGGTGCAGTGCCGACAGGAGGACACCATGGGCCTCAGCGGGAAGTGGCTCGCGAACCAGGTGAGACTGGACCCCTGTGGCCTCAGCGGGCCCGCCAGCTCGCAGCCTCGGCGCGCCGATCGGGGGCGAGGCCCATCGCGTGGCGCCGCCGAGGAGCAGGGCCAGGATGCCCCTGGGCCTGGTGGAGGCGCCTGGCGAGCATTCGTGAGGCGCATGGGGATGACCGACTTGTCGCGCGTCGGGGAGCTGCACCGCGCGGCGAAGGCCGCGGTCGGCGACGAGGTGATGGCCCAGTGCATCGAGGAGGGCAGGCGAGCTACACTGCTGCGGCGGCGGCGCGGCACCACTGCCAACTCCTTCGGCCCGACCAGGCGGGATTTGCAGCGCGCCGCGCTGAAGCACACGCTGGCCGTTAGAGTTGGCTCCGACCAGCCCGACCCAAGCAGCGGGAAGGACGTGCTGGACAAGTTCGCCCAGGACGCGAGGACGCATTGGAAGCCAGCAGATGAGGCTGTGTCCGAGGTCCGAGCACTGAAGAGCCAATGGGACCGCACGTTGGCGGCGGCTCGGAAAGCTGACGACGACGCGATACAGAAGTTCACAGCTGCGAAGTCAGATCAGTGGAGAGATGAATTCGTATCAGCAGTGCCCCAGATGTGCGGTTCGCCTACTGTGTCTTCTTTGCTGGCCGTGCCCGCGCCTGTCGCTGGGGCGTTTGCGCTCCACAGTGACGCCAAGAGGCCAGCGCGTGACGCCGATGGCCTGGTCCAGTATTGCCGCGACATTGGCGTGAAGCACCACAACTTGATGGGCTCGCTCGAGGCCGCTTGGGTCCACATGCACCGCAACATCGACGCAGATGATGACAAAGACACCGATGACGAGCCAGATGAGGTAAAAGAGACACCTTGTTTTCTTGCTGGAATGTGTCTGTGCGGTGCCAACGGCAAACGTTTGACTCGTTTACGGAATTCAATTCTCAGATGCATGAAGCTTGCCTTCCCCAAGCTGCCAGACACCGCTCGGCGTACCTTGCTGGTCGGTGGCTCGATCTTCCTGAAGTTCGCGGGGACCCACACGGATGATCGCGCGGCGGAGCTGGCTGAGTTTTGGGGCGACGACGATCTAGATGTGTTGTACTTCCACGTTTCACACTTGTCGTTGGCTCCGTACTTCCCCATGCTGCAGCGCATGACGGAGGCCGAGCCCCAGGAGGCCGTCGTCGCGAGGCCCGACGGCGACGAGGTGGTGCTCAAGGCACGCGGGATAGCAATTAATGGCATCCTCCTCATCGTGTGTCTCTCCTCCTCCCTGCTCTTCTCTCCCCATCCATGCTCCTCCATCCTCCTCCTCCCCTCCCTCCCTCGACGGAGAAATTGATGCCAACGGTTCGTTTCCTCCTGCCCTCCTCTCCCTCCACCGTCCTCCTCCCTTCGCCCTCTCGCTCGCCCAGCCCCTCCCCAGCCTTCGCCATCCACTCACAATCCTTCTTTCACAGCTCTTCCTCTGGAGTCCTCACCTCCTCCACGCCCCTGCCCTTTCCGCCCAGCCAGGCGTCTGCGGAGTGGGTGTGCGCGTGGAAGCTCGCGGCGGCCCTCCCCGCCGACGCGGACCTCCACATGGAGGTGCTGCAGCTGCGGGAGCATGCCAGGCCGCTCGCGAGCTTCGTGCCTGGGCTGGTGCTCGCCCTGCGCTGGCCCGACCAGCGCTGGGCCGTGTGGCCGCCGCCTCCTGGCGAAGGTCGCGGCCGAGGGCGCGGCCGAGGGCGCGGCCGAGGGCGGCCTGCTGCTGGCGGTGGGCGGGGCCGCGGGGCCGCGCGCGGCCGTGGCGCCGCGCGCGGTCGGGCTCGCGGTCGAGGTGCTGCGATTGAGGATGCCGATCCTCACGCTGCTGGAGGCGCCGAGCCGCTTCTGGACATCGAGGATGGCGACTGCCCTTCGGAGGTCGACGAGGGCGTCGGCAACGCCAGCGACGCCAGCGACGTCGACGAGAAGTCTGATGACGAGCTGTTCGAGGAGGGCCACGAGGACAGGCCCGACGGCGAGAGCGATGACGAGGCGCGAATTCGAACTAAGATTCTAGAGGAAGGACGGGGTGGGGGAGTAGGAAGTAGGGAGTAGGGGGAGGATGGTGAGCCTGTGGATGGCGGGGAGGGGGTGGGCGGGGGAGGCGAGGGGAGGCACCTCGGCCCCCCCCCATTGCCTCCCCTCTTTACGTCCTCATCCTCCTCACCATCGCTTCTGTTCACGTCCTTCAAGCTTCGCTCCCCTGCTCCCTACTCCCTACTCCCTGGCACCCCTCTCTTGACTCTTACCCTTGCCGCCGCGCCGCCGCCTCCCGCGCCCCCGAGGCTGGCGGCGGCGAGGAGGCCCTCCAGGAGGGCGCCTTCGGGGCGGACATCTCGGAGTTCGGGGACGGCTCCGACGGCTCCGACGACCCCGACGGCCCCGACGACCCTGGACCTGCGGCGCCAGAGGCGCCACCTGTGCCTCCCGAGCCGCCTCCTCCCCCACCTCCTCCACCTCTTCCCCCTCCAGACTTGGGTCCAGAAGATCGCCAGGTCACATTTTTTGTGGGCCCTCCTGTAAACGGCAACTTGCATAAAATCACGTGGTATAAGTCGTTTGATTTCGAAGCCACGTGCAGGTTTCACCCCATGTGTCGCAGGACACGCAAGAGCACTGAAATCGATGCGCGTCACATTCTTAGGAAGCCGTGGCAGGGTCGACCCTGCGGACACCTGTTAGCTTGGATTCAAGCTGGTCAGGATCTCGACCCTGGCCAGCATAAAGATCCGTATGCCTTCGGCGTTATCGGAGCCCTCCCCCGCGGCGTAGCTCCCTGCCTGGCCATCATCCCCCCCTTCAGTCCCCGACTGGTCGCGAAACAGTCGCCGCGCCCTGGCTTCCAGGGGGGGGCGTTCGGGCACGTAAAGGGGGAATGGGGGGGGCACGAGCGTGCGTAGGCACGCGTGAGGCGGGTGACGCGACGACGACGACGACGACGACGACGACTACCACGACGACCACGACGAAGACGACGACGACGACGACGGCGACGTCGAAGACGACGACGACAACAACGACGACGACGACGTCAACGAAGACGACGACAGGAGTACACCGATGAGGGACGACGACGACGACGTCAACGAAGACGACGTCAACGAAGACGACGTCAACGAAGACGACGTCAACGACGACGACGACGTCAACGAAGACAACGTCAACGAAGACCACGACAACGACGGGGCTCCCTCACAGCTTGGCATCGCCCCAAGGGTTGGCGGACTACGCCCCTCCTTTTGGTGATCGCAGAAAGGCTCGGGACGAGTTGAAGCTCGGAGGGGATGTGGCGCTGGAGCTGCTCTCGAAGGAGAGGCCCCAGCGGACGGACTGTGCGCCCCTCGAGCCAGACTCGGAGCCTGAGCGTGCCTAAATGCGTCTCGCCGTCGGCATCGGCATCGGTTTCGTGGCCCTGGTTGTCGTGGCAATCCCTTGTCATTGACACGTGTGCTGTCTTGCTGCACGTCCCACTCCTCTCTACTTCCAGTGCCAGTGCCATCCTCTCGGCCGCCCCCTCCCCTCTCGTACCCTGTCTCCACGCTCCTCCGCCCACCAACCTAAAAGAAACTAGGGCCACAATAAAATGAACAGGACCCCATCCCCAACATACGTTCGTAGGGCCGCCCCAAAACGTAACTTGAATCCGTTGCAAACGGTCCGTTTTAAACGGTCCACGGTCCGTCTCAAACGGCCCATGGTCCGTTTCAGCACCAGGGTCCATTTCAAACGGTCCATGGTCTGGTTTAGCACAAATAAGACCCCCAGAAAAGTAAAGAGGAACACACCAAAGAGGAAACAGTGCCATCCCAAGGGGTGGACGGGGAGGAGGTTTCCCGACAGGAAAGGCTTCTCCATATGTGTCGTTCTAGGTTGATGCGTGCGCCGAGGGCAACAGGGCCCTTCCCAATACACGCCGCGCTTCGCGAGACAGCCGCCTGCCCCAATCAATTACATACCCGTGAGCTTGCCCACGCCAATTCCATACATATGACTGTACGAACTGGTGCGAATCAACTAATCCAACTGTATGGGTTGTAATCCTTCGCGGCGTGTGGACGGGAAGTCTAGATTTAGATGCAATTTGTTTGCCGCGAGTCGAGATGCGGCCCCAAGTGCCCGATGCCACGGCTTACACTGAACAAGCAACGCAGGCGAATTGAAACCATGAATCGTCTGTGATGCGAATGCCACGCCGCCTGTAGGTACACATGCAAAAGTCCAGCGCCATTTGTTTTGAAAAAAAAAGTCGCTAGTTTTCCAGACAAAAGGATACGTTTTAGCTTTTAGTCGCGTGTATTCCTATGGTTTCCACTTTATATAGGGCGAGTTGGGGGCATCAGTAAGCTGCCCCCCCTCCCCTTGGGCTCCAGGAATGTTCGTGTTCGTACACGTCCCTTCGACGCATGCACAGTTGCGCGGCTTAGGCGTAGGGCGCGTGCTGTTAGGGCTGAGGGCATAGAGCTGAGGGCGTAGGCCGGAGGGCGTAGGGCTTTCGGCGTAGGCTTTAGCGCGTAGGCTGTTAGGAGTGAGGGCTTGGGGCATAGGGATCAGGGCGTAGGGCTTAGGCGTAGGGCGTAGGCCCCAGGGCGTAGGGCTTAGGGCGCGCGGGCTCAGGGCGTAGGCCAGAGGGCGCATGGCTGAGGCGTAGGCCTGAGGGCGCGAGCCTTGGGGCGCACGGCTTAGAGCGTAGGGCTTAGAACCAGGTAGGGTTTAGGCCGCAGGCCTCCCAAGGAGGGTGGGGGTGGGGGGGGGGGGAGGGGGGGAGGGGGGGGGGAAGGAGGGGGGGAGAGTGGGGAGGGGAGGAGGAGGGGAAGGAGGGGGGAGAGGGGGGAGGGGAGGAGGGGGGGAAGGCGGGGGGGAGAGGGGGGGGGGAAGGGGGGGGGAGGGGGGGGGGGGGGCCCGATGGGCACTCGCACCATCGGGGCTGCGTCGGTGCACAGGCAGGTTGGGTACATGCACCAACCTGCCTTTTCCAATTTATGCCAAATACAATTTTTTGGTGATTTTTTGATGATCTGGGATGATTTTTTGATGATTATTTTTCTCATGTGCCCTACCTGCCTTTCGTTCTGAAAGGCGAGTAGGGTACAGTACCCAACCTGGCTTTGGCAGTGCCCAGGCCCGTTGGGTACCGTGACGATGTTGTCTTGCTCCAGCAGTGAGGACTTTCGGACTCGCGACCATCGCGCCCCGACCTTGTTCTGCGCGCCAGCGGGTTGGCCCCGACCATTTTTTGATGATCTTTTGATGATTTTTGGATGAACTTTTGATGATCAGTAGCGGCAGCCCTGGCCACCCAGATGATGTTTGGATGATTTTTGATGATCTTTTGATGATTTTTGGATGATAATTTGATGATCTTTTGATGATTTTTGGATGATAATTTGATGATCCTGAGGTGCACCATCCACCCCAAAAACGCCCTCGCGCGCGTGCCCTAAGTACCCCCCCCCCCCACCCCCTCCCCGCCTCCCCCCCTTGGCACTATTGCACTGGGCTTATTTTTTCTTTGCTGCGACAATAACTTGTGCGCGCGCCCCATTAGGCCTGCGCGGCTTCCTGAGACACGCTTCAACCGTCGCTACAACAATAAGTAGCGAAATCCGTTTCTGTCGGAAGCGACCCCGCCTGCGCAGTTGGCGGCGGGGCGCAGCGCCATCCGCTCTCAAGCGGAATTAAATATGCCAGGCACCTTCGCATCGCGGGATTTCGCTTCCAAAACAAAGTCTGCACTCAAACATGCTGGCCGCTGGCCTGCCTGGGCGCCCGCGCCAACCGCGCGAGGCGACGCCGCGGTATCGACGGCGCGTCAGGTAGCGCGGGTGCGACGATGGGTTTCTAGATGAAGCCCTGCGCCGCGACCGCGCGCGGATTGCGGCGTCGCCCAACAGGGCGGCGGCGTGGCCGCAACAAAGACGCGTCACGTGCCTGGCCTCCCTCTTGGGAGGGGTGGATTTCGATATCTCAGCCTCGCCCCGCGGGGCTCACGCAGGGCTCCCCGCGCATCCTTGCCACGTACATGTTCTGGACATGAGAACAGCACGGGGCAAGTGCGTCTTTCCCGTGGGAAGCCGCACCGCGCGCCTGAGGGCCTCGCATCTGGCAGAGGGCCTCGCATCTGGCAGAGGGTTTCGCATCTGGCATAGGGCGCTGGTATCGTTGAAGTTGAAGGCGATGCCAAGCTTCGTGTCGGTTGCCAGAGTGCCAGAGGGCCCCAATCTTTGTCGTGCGCAATAGACTTACGCACTTACGCCCTCGGCGGCCACAAGTTCTGATCAATTGCCAGTGCCTGCATTCCCCAGGCGTGCTTGTCACGCTGCCCTTTTCCTCAGACTCACCTTCCTGTGGCTGTCGGTTTCGATGTCTACTCACCTTCCTGTGGCTGTCGGTTCCTCAGGCTGCCGACGGATACAGGTCTCGCGCGCGGCCCCCTTGGGTGCTGCGCAGCACGGCGCGATGGCGGGAGGGGCCGGAGGCAGGCCTTCTTCGGCGAAGGCGCCGAAGCCCCAGCAGGGCGGCCGCGGTCGTGGACGTGGCGGAGGCCGTGGCCGCCCCCGCGCCGCAGCGGCCGCCGCTGGCGGGCTCGTCGAGTGCGGGCTTTGCGGCTCCAGCGAGCGGGGCACGGGGCAACGTTTGTGCATCCATGTAGATTCGCACAACACATGCCGCATGGTAAACGTATTGTGTTTGGTACCATGTTTTCACTACCTGTTAAAACATACGCACGTTGTTCTTGCCTTGATGGGTTCTGGAGTCCGAACCACCACCAGAAAAAACGATGTACGTTACCGGAACAGTCGCTGCTTCCCGTCTTGGACCCCTTCACCCTACCCCTACACCCTACACCCTACCCCGTGCGCCCCCCCCTACACCCGCACGAATGTTTGTATTTCGCGTTTGGCCCTCCCAGAAGGACCCTGTGTTAACGTGTTGAGGTTTACGATGTTGCTTACATACAGGCGGCCTCAGGGCTGCCTCAGGGGCGCGTGGGCCCCGCGGGAGAAGCGCAGATGTCTTGATCAGTTCACGCCTGGGTCCACGAAATGCCTTGGGGGAGGGAGGTTTCGATGAGGGAAGCGGTCTCACGATTCCCTTTCGAGCCTCGGGCCCAGGAGATTTACAGATTTCCAGGGCCTGTACAGATTACTGCCATGCCCTCTACAGGACTGCCAGATCTACGGGAAGGCCGTGCAGGACTCGAGCTTGCAGAAGTACCTCGGCGAGAACGTGACCTCGTGCGTGAGGTGCTTGGAGTTCGTGAAGCACCACTGCCCAGGCCTGACCGTCGCTACGCTGGTGCAGGCTGCGACCGACAACGAGGACCTTGGCTTGTGCGTGCAGGGGTGCCTATTCGACAAGATGGACGTCGTTTCGCAGATGCCGCACCTGAAGGCGTCCCTCCAGACAGGAATCGGCCACGAGCTGTACGTCAAAGCTACTGCGCTGAACGCTCACCAGGTGCAGACCGAGTTCTCCAAGAGTCCGAAAGCTCTCGGCATGAAGCCGTACCTCGTGCCCGCTCGTGGCCAGATGGCCATCGTGTATCCAGTAGAGCGCACGGCTGAGTTCAAGGCAAAGTACCCTACGTTGAAGATATTCGCGTGCTTTCGCACGCAGACGGAAGAGGAGAAAAGCCCCTTTGGTGCCAGGAAGCGGTTCAAGGGCCAGATCCCCCTCATCCACATGGGCATCGCGAGTGAGGAGGCTGCCCAAGATGACACCGCCGACGTCCTCACTGCCATCACGATGCACATCCCGACGGTCGACGACCTCCACGCGCGCGTCGATAGGCTGAAGGCGAAGGCGAGTGCACGGATGAAACCCACGCCACGCGAGGGGTCCACCAGTGAAGATTTGATAAAACTTGCTTTGGGAGGTTCCGACTGCTCCGACCCCAACGGCACGGTCTACTTCTGCGGTGGCGGCGACGACGAGGACCCTGAGCGGACCCCAGGCGCAATGGGCAGCTGCGGCGTCTCGTGTGCCGCGAGCGTGGCTGGCTCGGAGGCGTCGGCATCAGTCTACACGCCCATGCCCTCGCAGCTGAAGAGGGGCATCAGTTCTACCAGCCTCGGAGGCGCCTTTGGGCCAGATACCCCGAACAAGAAATTTAAGGGCTTGATGGGCGCACCCCTGAAGATCGAGAATGAGCACAGGGTTGGGACGCCTCAGTACTGGATCACCGAGCTCAACCTTCACATGCTCTTCGACGGCGCCAAGCTGGGGAAGCAGGAGGCGCAAGCCAAGCTTCTGTTGCCGAAGCTCCCCCCTTCCGAGCGGAACGGCCTGCGCGTCCACATGGATCTCGTGGAGCACGCGAAGAAGATGAACAACGTGCATGCCTTGAGTGACCAGGAGCTCCGAGATGCTTGGCAGCCATTTGCTAAGTTGGGAATGCTTCCCACGCCGAAGCTCGCACTCAGTCTGGTACAGCGCCGCGTGGACAGCTTATGGAGGGAGCTCCATGTTGCGAGTAGAGTTGAGAAGGTCGAGGGCTTGTGCAAGCAGTTGCTGGAGTGTCTGAGGATCTGGTCAGAGCAGTCGGGTGCCCGCTTCGACGTATTCGACCCCAAGCTGATAAGCACAGGCGGCACGGACGCCGAGATAGCGGACTTCTTTGTGAAGCACGTCTTCACGACAGGCATCGGGCATTGGATCAGCCAGGGAGCGGCGATGGAGATGCACGTGCAGGAGTTCGCCCTCGTTGCTGGTACGATGTGGTCCGACCTTCCCGAGGACGCAGATTTGGGTCACTATTGCGCCTTGGTCTTGCTGGACGCGCGTGCGGCGATGAGGATCATCAGGAGCTTCTTAGTCGCGGTCATCGACGACACCACTGGCATCGAGATCTTTCAGGAGTACCCTCGCTTTGAGCAGGAGGCGTTGCGCACCACGGGCTACGCCACGCCGACGCAGGCTCTCGGTCAAGCTTTGAATGCTACCTCTGGCTCGTATTGGAGGCAGCAGTTCGAACGGCTGAAGGCTGATTCCGACAAGATCCAAGAGTTGGGGCCCAGCATCGCCGACGCGATCAGCAAGGTCATGAAGCAGCCCGCCCAGATTTCCCAGGCCACCATCAAGGAGCTCAGAGGCGCGTGGGAGAAGATCCCCTACTGGGAGCAGCAGGTGAACGACCAGATCTGCATCAAGCTGCGCGCTGGCATCATCAAGAAGGTTTCGTGGATGGCCGAAGAGCTGCTGAACAAGAAGAGGAAGCTCGAGCAGAAGGACTCCTGCACGGAGGAAGACGAGAGGACCGTTCTGATGCATGGTATGAAGGATCTCCTCAGGCACGTGGCCACTATCGACCCGCTCAGCGAGGAGATCGCTCGGTGGGCCTCCAAGCTCGCCGACGCCTTGCAGGACATGGACAAGGGCGTGAAGATGGGGATGGTATCCGAGGCCATCTTGGCTTGGACGCCCACGATGGCAGAGCATACCCATCGGCTGCGCGACGCCATCGGGGCTTGCAAGCCAAACTCCGTGTCGGGGAAGGTCGAGAACGATGCCTACAAGTTGTTGCAGAGCATTGCGAACGATTTGGGGCAGAAGGCCAACTTCGGCAATGGCACCGAAGCTCACATCTACGACGCGGTCGAGATGCTCGCAGAGATTTGCCCGAAGGACTTCAAGCGCGACGCCGAGGCGTTCAGCGCCTGGCTGAAGTCGGCCTGGAGGCTCGAGTGCGTAACGGAATCCGTGAGGGCGAAGGTGCCAGACAGCCAGGGCAACCACAACGACTTGGACAAGCTGGCGAGGGAGTTGAGCCAGGCCCTTCAGCGCGTGCTGGAGAAGAACATGCCCAGTGGCTTGGTGGCCAAGTTTTCCTCGACCCTCAGCGAACGCGAGGAGAGCACGCGTAAGACGGCGAAGGAGTTGGTCATGGAGATCGGCGAGAAGGTGAGGGACCATTTCTACGACGGGGCGCAGACGAAAAGCCAGAAGCTCCACGCCGAGATCGACCAGGACGCCTGGGCAAAGGCTTGGGTTACCGGCAAGGCTGGAGTTGAGGAGCTGGCGCTTCTGCTCGAAGTGGGGGCCCACGACCGCAACTCTTCGTTGGCCGTGCACTGGGGTGACTTGGCGGACAGCCTCCAGTCGGAGTTCGCGACGCTCTTGCAGAAGACGGTGGACTTCGAGCTCGCACCGAAGGCTGATATCGAGACGACGCTCCCTGAGTTGATCCGCACTGCCCGCGTGCTGCACCTCGAGCACAGCCTCATCGGCCACTTCACCAACGAGGCGACGAAGCGTGACAAGATCTTGCTGCGGGCCAGGATGAGGGACATCCAGGGCTGCCTCAAGGAGTGGTCGTTGACGCCAGAGGACTTCCCCACGGCGCTGATCGCGCGCTACCGCGCGGGCCTGCGCATGACGTAAGCTGACGGAGTCAGCCGCCTCCGCCTGCCCCCAGCGCCGAGCCGAAGTGGAGGGGTGGTTCAAGGGCCTCTGGAATGGCTTCTAAAGCAACCCCAGAACCCCTGGAGTTTTTTAATCCACTCTAGGGCCTCTGGATTCTTAACTTGTGTTCGGGATCTTGGAGATTGAGTTTCCATTTGCATTCCAGGGCCTCGGGAGAAACAAAGAAAGACAATGGGATAGCATGTGTTACTCCTCTGCTGTAATTCGTGCTTTCGTTGAGTGAGGCCGCACGTCGTGCGGCAGCTGGATGCTCGTGTGGGATGGGTCAGGGGGCTCAAGTATGTCTCCCATTCTCCCCTCCTTACCGTCGTTCCTCGCATGATCCCCCCATTTCCTCCGCAACTCTGCCCAGCCTTCGTGCTCGATTTTGGCCGCCCCCGACCCAGTCCCCATCCTTGTGCCGCTTGGAGATTTCTAGAAGTGCTTCAGATGAGGGCTGAAGCACTCGAAGTTCGCAGCTCTCTTCGACGCTCGTGGTGCCAGCACTCCACGCTCTGCTCTGGGCGAAGACGATGTCTATCCTCCCGCTCTTCCTCCCCCGTGCCCCCCCCTCCGATCCCCCCTCTCCGCAAAGTGGGCCCAAGACGGCTCCAAGATGGCACCAAAGAGGCCCGCGGAAGTCCCGAGGCGGCCCCAATCTTCCTCCCCCCCCTCCTCCTCCTCCTACTCCCACTCCTCCTACTCCCCTCTCCCGCCTCCTCCCCCCGCCTCTGCTCCCCCCCACTTCCCTCCTCCTCTTCCTCCTAGATGGCGCCGAGAAGGTTTCGCGAGGTCATCGCCAGGGCTCGATTTGAACAGCACTCAAAATGATCTTCTCCTATGCTTCAAGATGGCCCCAAGACGGCTCCGAGTTAGCGCCGAGAGAGCCCGAGATGGGCCCGAAACGGCTGGCCTCAAGGAATTATACAGTTTGTTGGGGGCCGAGGCGGCGAACGCACCAATCGTCGAGCCATGCACCGTGCGTTGGCAGGCAGCCCGAACATTTTCAAGGGAAGCGCTTCCGAAGAGAGGGGCGAGGATGCTAGGCTCCAAGCCTTCATCGGAGCGATAGCCATTGGCGATCTGGTGAAGTCCACGTTGGGTCCAAGGGGCGCGGGCAAGATTGTGGTGCCAATGCTCGGGGGGGGGGGGTCCCAAGGAAATGCGACTGTGACGAATGACGGCGCAACCATCTTGAAATCTTGGTGGATCGATATCCCTGCAGCGAAGATTTTGGTGGACATATCTAAGTCCCAGGGCGCAGAGTGCGGGGGGAGGGATGTGTAGGAGGAGGACGCGCGGGGAAGAGCCTCCTCCTCCTCTTCCTACTCCCCCCCCTCCTCCTCCCTCCCCCGCCTCACCCCCGCCCGCCCCCGCCCCCTCCTCCCTCTTCCTTCCTCCCCTTCCTCCTCCTCTTCCTCCCTCCTCCTCCTCCTCCTCCTCCTCCTCCCCCTCCCCCCTCTCTTCCTCGCCCCTCCGCGCTTGCTTGCTTGCTCTCTCCGCCGCCCCCGCCGCCCCCGCCGCCGCCCTCGACGAAGCAGGCGCGCCCCGCCCGCGCCGCCTCCCGCAAGAGGGGGGGGGGGGGGGGCGGGGAGGGAGCGGGGGCGGGCAGAGAGGAAAGGCAAGGGGGAAGGTGAGAGAGGGGAGGGGGAGGACGAGGGCGAGGGGGCGGAGCACGAGGACGAGGGGGCGGAGAAGGACGGGAGGAATGAGGAGGAAGGAGGAAGGAGGAACGAGGAGAGGATTTTTGTCGCGGAAGCATGTTTGGCGACACGTTGGGCCCTAGAAGGGCTGTGTTGCAAGATGCGCATAAGCGCGAATCGCGTTTCCCACATTGTGAGTGCCCGTCATAGGCGCACGGTGCGAGCTTGTCAGACCCCTCCCAACAAAAACACATCAGCCGTTCGTGTTTCCCCCTTCTCCACCACCCCTCCCCTTCCCCGCCCCTGTGGCGTTGTCGTTCAGTTGGCGGGCGCGCCGATGTTGCGGCCGCCCCAAGAGACAAACCCCAGGGTCTCGGACTGCCCACCACTTACACGTCGCCATTGCGTGGTAGCGTCGCGTTACATGGAACGTTATGCCATAGGTGGCTGCGAGCGCCGCCCCAATAGCACAAAACGTGGACGCATTTCCAGGCGTGCATGGTCGCGAAACAGAACGCGGTGGAACCGCCAGATCTTGCGGCGTTCGAAAGGGCGCAACTCACCGCATTTGCTGGGAACGCCACGTCAGTGGCCACACATCTGCGGCTGCTCCCGTCTCGCTCACATCCTAAAGCTTGGCCGTGCAATCGTATAAACATGTTAGCCCTGCCGCGATATGGCTTGACGCAGGCCGATAATCGATCCCTCGTTGCGATGATGCGAGTAAGCCCAACACGCAATAATGGTTTGCGGCTGGGTGATCAGGGCCATTCGAGAAAATGCGATTTGCATTTTTTGCTGAAGTTTCGACGATTAAATTCGAACACCTAAACAAATGGCCGCGGATGATTTTCTGACGATTCTCAGCGGTTTGCACCCCGTAGAGACCAAGCGAGTCATCGAGAATATAATACTAGACCACATATGTTGCACCACACAGTTTCCACCACAGACGTTGCACCACATAGATTGCACCAAATCTATTGCACCTCACAGGTTACCCACATAGACTGCGCCACTTAGTTCACACCATATATATTGCAACACACCAGTTGCACCGCATAGCTCACACCACATTGATTGCACCATACAGGTTGCAATCAATAGCTTGCATCACTGAGCCACACCACATAGATTGCACCACATATATTGCACCACGTGTTTCATCAGATAGACTGCACCAAATAGCTTGTACAACATAGCTTGTACATTTCGCCACCCAGCGGGCAGAGGTTCCTGGGGGCCGATCAGGCTCCCGCCCTGGGACCTCTCCGCAGGACTAGATCCAAACCTGTGGGGTACAGGCTTGCGCCCTGATCTGGTCTGGCCTCGCTGGTCTTGGGGCGTACAGGTTCAGATATAGGCCTTCCGGACCGGGGTGCAGGCCTGGCCTTATCGCTCATGACCCCCGCAGGTTTAAACATGGACCTGCCATGCCGGGAACACCAACAGGTCTAGATCTAGACTTGTGAGTTTCCCCACAGGTCTAGATCTAGACTTGCGGGGGCCCCTCACCCTGTAGGTCCAGATTTGGCCCCCTGGTGCTCCGTCTCCCGCTTCACGCCGGCCTGCCCACACGGCCTTCCGGCCCCACGGGTCCAGATCTAGACTTGCCCGGCTCAGTTTCCTGCCCCGCGCCGGCCTCACGGGCCCTTGGGGGCCAGCAGGTCTGGATCTGGACCTGTGGAGGGTCGGGGGTGGACAGACCTCCTACCCTGGCGTTGCGGCCGTCATTTTTGCGGGTCCAGGTCCGTCGGTTTTGGTCCCAGGCCGTTTTCACTAAAGGGAGGTTTACTAAAGGGAGGACTGTCCACCGCCGAGAGGGGCCCAGAGGTGTGGCTCTGGACCCGCGGCAAGACCTGCCTGCCTCAGTCTCCCGCCCCGCGCCAGCGGGGCCTCTGCGGGCCCTGGGGCTCCGCAGGTCGAGATCCAGACCGCCACGCGAACCGTCCCGGTCCCAAGGCGCCGGCGGTGCGAGCCTCTCCCAGCCGCCGGGCCCACAGAGCGGAGCGACGGGCTGCGCAGCTTCGCTTGCAGGGCTTCGCGCGTCGCCGGGGCCGCCGCCGCGAAGCGCGGAGCAGAAGTTCCTCGTCGCCGCGGGCAGGCACGCCCCTCTCCATGGGGATTGGTGTTTCGTCCCGAGCCGTTGCTGCTGCGGCCCCAGGGCCTGGCAAGGGCCCCCAGAGGTCTGGGCCCCTTCCTGGGGGCCCGCTGCTCATCCCGAGGGCCCCCGGGTGCTGGGCGCTGCCCACAGCCCCCGTCTCGAGTGTTTCAGGCCGTTGTGTGCCGGGGTGCCTTTCGGGTCACGAGCCGCGCGGCGCTGCGGCCGCCGTCTTCATACTTGCATGCTGCTGTCGTTCGTGCCAGTACAGTCGGGGCCCTGAAGAAGGAACCCTTTTCGTTGGGGAGGGGCTCCGTGTTCCTTAATTGTTTCGTAGCTTGCCCTGGATTTTCTTTAGGTTTTCGATACGAAATCGAAGTTCAACGTATGGAAAATAGGGGCCTCGTTCCTTATTTAGGGTTCCTTAGGTCAACGCCCCGACTGTATGATTCGGACGCTTCATGTTAGCATTGACATTATTGTAAAGTATCCCTGTGTCACTCGTACTAGTATGGTGATTCGTATTGTTCATATAATTTCAATGTGTCCCGGTGATCTGGATTCGCCCTCTTGTGATGGTGATCAGTAATGGTAGTATTCGTCGTCTTGGCATTATCCTTTGTCTTGTTAGTTTGATCGCCATTGTTACTGTTACGGCTATGATTATATAGTTCGGGCTCCAGCCTCGCGCGCACGGCAGCGGTAGCGGCCCGAGCGACTCGCAGGGTCCAGGGCGGGAGGAGCGCGGGGAACCGAGGGGGAGGCAGGTGTCTGCTCCGCCCCCTGGGTGGAGGCCGCGGCGGTACTCCCCAGACCCCCTCCTTTCCTCCTCCTCCTCCTCCTCCTTTCCTCCTCCTTTCCTCCTCCTTTCCTCCTCCTTTCCTCCTCCTCCTCCTCCTCCTCCTCCTCGTCCTCCTCCTCCTCCTCCTCCTCCTCCTCCTCCTCCTCCCCGCGTCGTGAAGAAACAGGTCGGAGGGCTCTGGGTCGTGTTCTGCTCCTGGGGGCCCTCACCGAGCCCTGGGGCCGTCACAAATCAGCTCGGGACGAAACACCGATGCCGGGAGCGAGGTCCAGGCTCCACGTCGTGAACAAAAAGCATGGCGTCGGGGGTCTGGGCCCCTGGCGTTTCTCGTCCGCTGTGGCCGCAACAGCCCTGAGGGAGGCTGCTCTGCAGGGGCGGAACGCCCTGGCGCCCGTGGCGTGTGGCAGCCCTGCAGCGCCGCAAGGGCGGCTTGTTTCGCCGCCCTCGTCGCCACCTCGCCGCCGCTCCTCGTCCGCTCTTCGTCCGCTGGGGGCCTCCCGGAGGCTTCTCGCCGCCACGGCTGGATGCGCCTCGAGACGCGGGCCAGGATGGACCCCGCGAGGGATGTTTGGGGGCCGACTGTGGCCGCAGTCGGGCTGGGCCGGAGAGCCGCCGTTGTCTGCATTGGGCCCCGCTCCAGCCCCCCATCCCCTCCCCGCACACCCGAGGGGCTGCAGGCCCCACTAGCCTGCCTTACTACCACGAAACGCTGTACTGGGTGAGAGAAAATGGCAAATTGGGCGTGCGGGACTCATACAGGCAGTCCCACTGGGGGGTTCGGTGGAGCTCCCTATGGGGTCACGTGTACCGTGTGGGTGAAAATGCCAAAATGCGCGTGTGGGACGCATGCAGGCGGTCCCACAGGGGGCTTCGGTAGAGCTCCCTATGGGGCCACGAAGCGCTGCACTGGGTGGGTGAAAATGCCAAAGTGGGTTTTCGGGATGCATGCGGACGGTGGCACTGGGGGTTTCGGTGGAGCTCCCTATGGGGCCACGAAACGCTGTATTGGGTGGGTGAAAGTGCCAAATTGGGTTCTCGGGACGCATGCAGACGGTGGCATTGGGGTATTCGGTGGAGCTCCCTAGAGTACTGGGTGGGTGAAAATGCCACATGGGGCTTGCGGGACGCACGCGGAAGGTCCCATTGGGGGATTCGGTGGAGCTCCTTCTGGAGCCACGAAACGTTGTACTTTGTAGGTGAAGGTACCAAATTGGGCTTTCGAGACGCATGTGGACGGTGGCACTGGGGCCTTCGGTGGAGCTCCCTTATGGGGCCACGAAACGCTGTACTGGGTGGGCGAAAGTGCCAAACTGGGCTTCTGGAGCGCATGTGGACGATAGCACTGGGGGCTTCGCTGGAGCTCCCTATGGGTCCACGAAGCGCTGCACTGGGTGGGTGAAACGCAGGGAGGAGGGAGGAGGGGGAGGAGGGGGAGCAGGGAGGACGGAGGAAGAACACGGGGACCGCCCTTTCAAAACGAGGACCCAACACCACAGGATGTTTGAGAAAAAGTTTTCTCGCGCGCTTCTGCGAATTCTTCAGAAAACCAGAAGTTTTCAACATTTTCCAAGAATGCTATCAAACGTGCTTCGCGCGCGCGCATGTTGAAATCGTTAGAACGCTCTTGCGCGCGTGCCGTCGCGAGGATTCTTTTGCAAAACAGGGACGGGGTGCACGCGCCTGCGTCGTCACGCGTGCATGCCGAAAGTCTTCAAAAACCTTTGGCTCGTAACGATGTCAAAGCCGAATGTCAAAACATAAGCACATGGTTTCGCAACACTAATTTCAAACAAAAAACCGGTTTCGCCAATCCTTCGGAAAACCTTGGGTTTTTTCAATATGTTCATGGAATTCTGCCAAACGGGCCTCTGGCGCCGCATGCCGACATCATTCGCACGCCCTTGCGCGCGTCAAATCAAACCATGCGGGCCACTCTTGCGCGTCGGCCGCGCACGCATGTCGAACTCTTTCCAAAACCTTCATCACCGACGCGAGGACGCCGTCATCGTCGCTGGCGTGATCAGCATCGGCGCCCGCACTGGCCGCGCCGTCGTCGGTGTCAACATCGTCACCAGCATCGCCACACCATCGTCGTGTCAACATGTGTTGGCGTTGCCATGATACCGCGCCCGCCCAAGTCGCCGACTCGGAGTGAAGTGCCCGGCGGGATGCGCCCAACTGTCAGCGCCACCGCGGCCGTGTTGGCGGCGCCAAACTAGCTGGCCGTTGCGCTCGCGCGCTAAGGTTGGCGCGGCCGCAGAGATGCACCAGCCAACGCCAAGCATGCATCGAAATCGCCACCGCATGGGTTTTGCAAGCCAAGTTGCGGGTGGGTGGGTGGGGTGTTTGCAGGAGTATGGGATGTGTCAACTCGTTTGTTAAAACCATCTAACCACTTGCATTGCGTAGACTGCATTGCATAGGTTGCACAGCGTAGATTGCACACATCTATTCTCCTTTTTTTGAAAAGAATATAGGTTCCACCACCCTCCCCCCACCGGACTTATCGATTCCCCGGAAACCGATGGAAAACATATACGATTCTGACCCAGAAGGATTTCAAAATCGATTGTAAAAAAATGTTTGGTATAAAAGCAAACAAAAAGGGTTTCACAACACGGATGTTCAACGAAAGCGCGCGCGCTCCTGCGAATTCTTAAGTAAACCATAAGTCCTTCAACATGTTCATAACATGCTACCAGACAGGCTTCGCGCGCGCATGTCGAAACCGTTCGAACGCCCATGCGCGCGTGCTAGGGTGGCACGATGCGTGTCACATGATACCATGCGGGCCACTCTCGCGCGTCTGCCGCGCGCGCATGTCGAACTCCTTCCAAAACCTTCATCACCGACGCGAGGACGCCGTCATCGTCGTCGGCGTGATCAGCATCGGCGCCGTCACTGGCTGCCCCGTCGTCGCTGTCAGCATCGTCACCAGCATCGCTACTATCATCATCGTGTCTACCGTTGTCGACGTTGCCATGATACCGCGCCCGCCCAAATCGCCGATTCGGAGTGAAGTGCCCGCTGGGATGTGCCGAGCGGTCAGCGCCACCGCGTTCGCGTCGGTCGCGCCAAGCCAGTTGGCCGCTGCGCGCGCGAGCATGCGCGGGCTAGCGCGGCCGCAGAGATGCACCAGCCATCACCAAGCACTCAACGCAATCGCTTCCGCATGGGGGTTGCAAACCAAGTTGCGGGTGGGTGGGTGGGTGGGACGTTTGCGCGAACAGTGGAGTGGACAATCTCAAGTTGAGCATTGGTGAGTTCTCTTTTCCAAAAAAGGTATAGGTTCTGCCACCCACCCACCCACCCACCCCGGATTTAACCATCCAATTTGCGCATTGCAATTTACATACGATTCTGTCCCAATATCCAGCCCCAATTTGAATTTACACCATCCCGGGGGGGGCCGGTATCGCCCCCCCCCCCGCCATCCCCCGCAACAAAAAAAAAAAACGATGCGCGTACACTCGTTTATCAAAAATCATAAGTTTTCACAATTCTCTTGGAAAAAAATCAGACGAAGTGCATACGCGCGCGTCGTCGCGC
>CAUYUJ010014414.1:80000-82500 GCA_963575745.1 Prorocentrum cordatum
AATTAATACCATGCGAGCCACTCTCGCGCGTCTGCCGCGCGCGCATGTCGAATTCCCAAACCTTCATCACCGACACGAAGACGCCGTCATCGTCGTCGGCGTGATCAGCATCGGCGTGGTCACTGGCTGCCCCGTCGCCGCTGTCAGCCTCGTCACGAGCATCGCTACTGTCATCATCGTGTCTAACGTTGTTGGCGTTGCCATGATACCGCGCCCGCCCAAGTCTCCGACTCGCACCGAAGTGCCCGCTGGGATGTGCCGAGCGGTCAGCGCCACCGCGTTCGCGTCGGTCGCGCCAAACTAGCTGGCCGCTGCGCGCGCGAGCATGCGCGGGCTGGCGTGGCCGCAGAGATGCACCAGCCAACACCAAGCACTCATCGCAATCGTTTCCGCATGGGTTTTGCAAACAAAGTTGCGGAAGGGCGGGTAGGATGTTTGCGCGAGCAGTGGATTTGACAACTTCAAGTTGAGCACTGGTGAACTGCATTGCGTAGGTTGCACCGCGTAGATTCTCCTTTTTTTGTAATATATATATATATATATATATATATATATATGTATATAAATATATATATATATATATATACCACCCACCCCCTCGGACTTATCCACCCACCGGGAACCGATGCAAAACACATATGTTTCTGACCTAATGCCCATCCTACCTGTGAGCTCATACCATTCCAGCCAAACCGGTATCGGCTCCCCCTCGGTTCCCTGGCAAAAATACTATGCGCGCGCACTCGTTTATCAAAAATCAGAAGCGGGCAAGAATCCCTTGCAAGAAACGAGACGAAGTGTACACGCGCGCGTCGTCGCGCGCATGCCGAAATCCTTCAAAAACTCGGTTACGGAAGGATTTCAAATCGAGCGCCTTACAAACATCAAAGACATGGTTTCGCAACACGGACGTTCAACAAAATCGTGCGCGTTCACGAAATTCTGCCAAACGGGCTTCGAGCGCGCGCATGTCAAAATCGTTCGGATGCGCGCGTGCTGGCGTGGCACGATCCGTGTCAAATAATACCATGCGGGCCACTCTCGCGCGTCTGCCGCGCGCATTTCGAGTTCTTTCCAAAACCTTCATCACCGACGCGAAGACGCCGTCATCGTCGTCGGCGTGATCAGCATCGGCGTCGTCACTGGCTGCCCCGTCGTCGCTGCCAGCATCGCCGCGAGCATCGCTACTATTATCTTCGTGTATGCCGTTGTCGACGTTGCCATGATACCGCGCCCGCCCACGTCTCCGACTCGCACCGAAGTGCCCGCTGGGATGTGCCGAGTGGTCAGCGCCACCGCGTTCGCGTCGGTCGCGCCAAACTAGCTGGCCGTTGCGCGCGCGAGCATGCGCGGGCTGGCGTGGCCGCAGAGATGCACCAGCCAACATCAAGCATTCATCGCAATCGCTTGCGCATGCGTATTGCAAACCAAGTTGCAGGTGGGTGGGTGGGATGATTGCGCGAGCAGTGGAGTTGACAACTTCAAGCTCGTCAAGTGAGTTTTCATTTATAACGAAGAATAGACTCGACCCCCCCCGGAGTTAACGGGCCATTTTTTCGTATTGCAAGTTACATACGATTCTGCCCCATCGTCCATCCGAACTGCGACTTTATATTTATCCCAGCAAAACCGGTATCGCCGCCCCCGCCACCCTTTGCACAAAAAATATGCGCGCGCATTCGTTCATCAAAAATCATAAGTTACCAAGAATCCCTTGCACACGCGCGCGTTGTCGCGCGCGCATGCCGGAATCCTTCCAAAACCGTCGGTTTCGGAAAGATGATACAATCGAGCTTCAAACAAAAACATTTGTTTAACAACAAAAAAGTGTTTCGCAACATTGGTTGTCTAAAAAAGCTTACGCGCGCGTTCTTCCGGAATCTTGCGAAAACCATAAGTTTTTCCAGATCTACAAAAAAAACACTAACAAACGGGTTTCGCGCGCGCATGCCGAAATCTTTCGAACGCCCTTGCGCGCGTGCCGTCGCGAGGACCCTTTGCAAAAAATGGGGCGAAGTGCACACGCGCGCGTCGTCGCGCGCGCATGCTGAAATTCTTCAAAAACTCTCGGTGTCGGAAGGATTTCGAAAACGTGTGTCAGAAAACATGTTTAAAATTCTGATGTTCAACAAAAACGTGCGCGCGTGCTCTTACGTCGTTGTCGTCGTCGCCGTGGCCGTCCTCCCTCCTCCCTGGTCGTCGTCGTCGTCGCCGTCGTCGTCCTCTGTCTTTCTTCGTCGTCGTCGCCGTCGTCGTCTCGGCGTCGTCGTCGTTTCCGTCGTCGTTGTCGCCGTGGTCGTCCTTCCTCCCTCGTCGTCTTCGTCGGCGTTTCGTCGTTGTCCCTCCTATTTCGTCGCCGTCGTCGTCGTCGTCGTCGTTTTCCCTCCTCCGTAGTCGTTGTCGCTGTCGCCGTCGTCGTATTCCCTCCTGCCTCGTCGTCCTTCGTCGTCTTCGTTGGGGACGTCGTCGTCGTCGTTTTCGTCGTCGCCGTCGTCGTCGC
>CAUYUJ010014414.1:85000-95000 GCA_963575745.1 Prorocentrum cordatum
GGGAGCGGGGGTGAGGAGAAGACGAGGAGGAGGATGTGGAGGGAAGAGGGGGAGATGGGAGCGGGGGGGAGGAAGGAAGAAGAGGAGGAGGAGTGGAGGAAAGAGGGGGAAGATGGGATCGGGGGGTGATAAGGAAGAAGAGGATGAGGAGGTGGAGGAAAGAGGAGATGGGAGAGGGGAGTAGAGATGGGAGCGGGGAGGAGGAGGAGAAAGAGGAGAGGAGAAGAGGGGGGGGAGATGGGAGTGGGGAGGAGGGGGAGAGGGAGAAGGAGGAGGAGGAGGAGGAGGAGGAGGAGGAGGAGCAGGGGCAGGAGGAACCCTTCTCTGCCCCGCCGCCTACGCGTTATGAGGCCGCTCTGCCAGCCCTGTCGCGGTTTCGCACCCAACGGTTGCAGCGGGCGATCCGTTTCCAGGGGCCCGTTGTTGCAATCGTGCGTTGGACTCGTTATCCCAGACCCCGCTGCAGGAGGAGGAGGAAGAGGATGAGAAGGAGGGAAGAGGAAGTGGAAGAGGGCAGATGGAGGAGGAGGAGGAGGAGGGGGAGGAGGAGGAGGAGGAGGAGGAAGAAGAAGAAGAAGAGGAAAATGACGAGGAAGTTGAAGAGGAGAGGAGGAGGAGGAGGAGGACCAATGCAAACCCAAAGGCCATCAACGATGTTGGATTAAACCCTCCCTCCAGGCTCCCTGTTCACAGGCCCCTACAACGGTTCATTTTCATTGAACGAACTGCCTCTTTGGAAGACAACCGCTTGATGAAGACCCTGAAGCATGCAAAGACATTGTTGTCGGGATTCCAACGCCATGGATCAATCTGACTGTTGCGTCTTGACAATCCTGAATAGTGTCAGAACGCCATTCCTGGGACTGCAACACAGCGAATCAACAAAACTGCTGCACCCGCATAATCCTGAGTCCTTTCAAAACACCATTTCTGACACGTTGATGATGGAAAGCCGTGGAACACTTGCAAATATTCACAATGAATGTGCGCCGCGCTCAGGCGAGAGCCACATTTTGAAAAGGAACCGCCCTCAATCCGTGAAACTCTTTAACATTTGTGTTAAACGAATGCGCGCGGCGCTAAGGCGAGAGCCACATCTTGAAAACCAACCGCCCTCAATCCGTGAAACTCTTGCAAATGTTTAGAACGAATGTGCGCGGCGCTAAGGCGAGAGCCACATTTTGAAAACCACCCGCCTTCAATCCGTGAAACCCTTGCAAAGGTTTAACACGAATGCGCGCGGCGCGAATGCTACATTTGGTAGCGACCCGCCCTCCATCTGTGAAACTGTTTCCATTGATTGAAGCTTCAGAGTCAAAAAAGGTGAGGATCTCAGGCGAAACGCTCGGCCCGCCCTAAAAACTGGCCTCGGGGTGCGACAGGGAGAAGTTATTTATAAGGACAAGGGATGGAGGAGGAGAAGGAGGAGGAGGAAGAAGAGGATTTGCAGGAGGAGGAGGAGAAGGATACTCACAAGGAAGAGGGGGGGGGGGAAGGGGGAGAAAGAGCAGGAGTAGGGCCTCGCGAGGGCACCCAGCTTCGGAAGACGGCCTAAAACGTCCCGTCGCGCTTGCTGCGCGACGGAAGCCCTTGGGCGCCTCCGAGCGCGGACCGTGCGAGGACCACGCCGCCGCGTGTGAGCGTCGCCTGCGCAGCTGCTGCTGCTGCCGGCCGCCTTCGGCGCCGAGCTCGCCAGCCCTGGCGCGCCGCCGCCGCCGCGCCTCGCTGGCAGCCGAAGTCCGCACCCTCTGCCTCCGAGGAGGAGGACGAAGGGTTATGGGCATTAAGAGGAGGAGGAGGAGGAGGAGGAGGAGGAGGAGGAGGGGGAGGGGGAGGAGGAGGCTCCCCCCCGGGGGGCGCCTCCGAAAGCGCGCCGCGAGGTGATCCGGGCGTGCCGCAAGCGCCCCGTGGCCTCGCGGGCTGACGACGGCGCCGAAGGCGAGGCCCTCGCATGGAGCGGCGCCGCTGCTCTCTCAAGTCGGGCATGTGCCTCTACAGAGAGGGAGGGGGGGGAGGAGGAGGAGGAAGAGGAAGAGGAGGAGGAGGAGGAGGAGGAGGAGGGGGAATATTCAAAATAGCCAAATTATAGTCTGGGAGCGATGGTTCTACTATTTTTGTTTGAACTATTTTCCTGTATGTTGTTCGACTATTCGTTTTGTTTTTCAACCATAAACCGCCTGTAGGAGGACATGCCCGACCTAGCGCTCCTCTGCGGCCCGCCGTTCGGAGGGGCGCCGACACGGGGAGGGACTGGCTCAAGGGGGGCTGGAGGGGCATCGGCCCCAGTCGCCCTTCCTCGCTGGCTGCTGAGGGGCCCGGGTGCCCCAACCTGCCCCCCTCGTCCTCCTCCTCCTCCTCCTCCTCCTCCTACTCCTCCTCCTCCTCCTCCTACTCCTCCTCCTCCTCCTCCTCCTCCTCCTCCTCCTACCTCTCCTCCTCCTCCTCCTCCTCCTCCTCCTCCTCCTCCTCCTCCTCCCCCTCCTCCTCCTCCTCCCCCTCCTCCTCCTCCTCCTCCGCCTTCTTTTCCTCCTCCTCCTCCTCATCATCCTCCTCCCTCCTCCTCCTCCTCCTCCTCTTTTAATCCTGGTCCTTTTAACTTTACACCAACCTGAACGTAAAGCTGTGGCGTTTGTCCCCTCCTCCTCCGCCTCCCCCTCCTCCTCCTCCTCTACTCCTCCTCCTCTCCTCCTCCTCTCCTCCTCCTCTCCTTCTCCTCCTCCGCCTCCTCCTCCTCCTCCTCCTCCTCCTCCTCCCCCTCCTCCTCCTCCTCCTCCTCCTCCTTCTCCTCCTCCTCCTCCTTCTCCTCCTCCTCCTCCTCCTCCTCTTCCTCCTCCTCCCCATGGCTTCATGAAAACTAGGACGGCTGGTTTGGGGGCAGTTTTCGGCTTCTGGGGGCCCTCATGGGGCCCTGGGACCGTAACAAGACGGTCCGGAGGAAAAACTAGCCCATCGAAGGACCCAGCCATCGGAGGTTGGGGGGGGAGTCCGACGTGAAACGGAGACCCCCCCTACCGGAAAATCGATTTTGGTTTCGGGTTCGTATCGTGCGTGCCGTGCGTGCGTGCGTGCGGGCGAGGCGAAGCTGCGTGAACGGGCGAGAGGCACTCATCCTGTGGCTGCGCCGCGGCCGAACCAAATGATTCCCCCCGGCGGCCAGTGGCGCGCGGTGTCCCGCCGGTGCCCCGCTGGTGTCCCGAAATCCTCCTGTGGCTGGGCCGCGGCCGGACCAAATGAGTCTCCCCCTGTGGCCCGCAGTGTCCCGCTGGTGTCCCCAAATCCTCCCGTGGCTGGGCCGCGGCCGGACCAAATGATTCTCATCCGGCGGCCGGTGGCGCGCGGTGTCCCGCCGGTGCCCCGCTGGTGTCCCGAAATCCTCCTGTGGCTGGGCCGCGGCCGGACCAAATGATGCTCCTCACGTCAAACGGTGGCCCGCGGTGTCCCGCTGGTGTCCCGCCGGTGTCCCGCCGTGGGCTGCGCATTTCAAAACATCGCCGCTTGCGGCGAGCTATCCAATGCAAGTCTGCATGCAAACCGACTTGCAGACCGAAAAGCACATCGAAATGCAAATCGATTTGCACATCCAAATGCAAATCGTATGGCGCCGTGGGCGCCGCGGCGAGTTTTCCAATGCACGTCGACATGCAAATCGAAAAGCAAATCGAAATTCACATCGATATGCAAATCCAAATGCAAATCGAAAGGCACATCGTCATGCCTTGCTGTATGCTGCGCCGCCGTTGACGCTGTCGGACCGCGGGCAGTTGCCCACAGACATCGTCACAACAACAATCACCACTATTGCCCATTGCTGCCCCCCCAAACCTCCTTGTCATCCGCAGGTTGATCGTATAGGTATGAACTTGCGAGTATCGCGGCGCAGGTGATATGAAGAGGGGGGCAGCAGAAGGT
Organism: Prorocentrum cordatum; assembly: GCA_963575745.1. NCBI lineage: Eukaryota > Dinophyceae > Prorocentrales > Prorocentraceae > Prorocentrum > Prorocentrum cordatum. The sequence goes on from CAUYUJ010014414.1 coordinate 88,910, forward strand.
CTGCGGCGTGGACGGGGGGAAGAGCGGGCATGGGCGAGCAGGGAGTTTTCTTGGTTTCATGCGAGCCTTGGGCGCCGTCGTTTCGGGACCATTTCCTGGCCAGCTCTTCCTCCCTCCGCTTGTTTCCGTTGTGCCATGCGTTCCTGCTCGCATGGCCCGCGATGGCCCGAGCCGCGGCGCCGCCGTTTTGTGTTCATAATCGTCCATCATTTTTTCAGATTTCTCCACCTTCTGTCCCTTCGCCCTGACGGACGCGGCCCTGGGCAAAACGCTTCGCGGCACGGAGCAAAGCAACAAGTGGCTGGCGACAACGGGCGAGGCGCTGGGCAGACCGCGTGGGATTAGCGCAGCTCATGGAGGCAGGGCGCAGGGGTGTCCCCGCGACGCGTGCTGGTCGCCCCGAAAGACTCCAGCAACGCGCGCGGGTCGTCCGCGGCGCGAGACCAAACAATGGGACAGTCGACTGAAAGCGACGTTCGGGCGGGCCACGATGCAGCCACAAACCGTGTGATGGGGTGTTCCGACATGGCCGGGAAGCCGCATGCGGACCTTTCCATTGGGGCCTCCGATGGAGCTCCCTATGGGGCCACGAAGCGTGTGAGGGGCGCGCCGAAATGCACAACTCTCGGCGGGGTGGGCGGGGAGCCGCATGTGGACCTTGCAATTGCGGCTTCGGGTGGACCTCCCTATTGGGCCATGAAACGTGCAAACAGTGCGCCGATATGGACATTTGTGGGTGGGGAGCCGCATGTGGACCCTGCCGGCGGGCCTTCGGTGGAGCTCCTTGTGGGCCACGAAACGTGTAAGTGGTGCGCCGACATGGACATGCGGTGGACGGGGCGCCGCATGTGGACCTTGCCGTCGGGGCCTTCAAGTGGAGCTCCCTATGGGGCCACGAAACGTGTAAATGGTGTGCGGGGAGTTTTGGGGGGTTTCGTGCGAGCCCTGGGCGCCGCCGTTTCGGGACCACTTTTTGACCAACTCCTGTTCCCCTCCGATTGTTTCCGTTGTGCGTTGCGTTCCTGCTCGCATGGCCCGCGATGGCCCGAGCCCTGGCGCCGCCGTTTTGTGTTCACTTCATGTTTATCCACCGTTTGTCCCTTCGCCCTGACGCGGCCCTGGGCAAAACGCGTCGCGGCACGGAGCAAAGCAAAAAGTGGTTGGCGACAACGGGCGAGGCGCTGGGCAGACCGCGTGGGATTAGCGCAGCTCATGGAGGCATGGCGCAGGGGTGTCCCCGCGACGCGTGCTGGTCGCTCTAGCGACGCGCGCGGGTCGTCCGCGGCGCGAGACCAAACAATGGGACAGTCGAGTGAAAGCAGCGACGTTCGGGCGAGCCACGATGCAGCCACAAACAGTGTGAGGGGTGTGCCGACATGGCCGGGAAGCCGCATGTGGACCCTGCCACCGGGGCTTTCGGTGGAGCTCAAACGTGTAAGTGGTGTGCCGAAATGCACAAACTCTCGGCGAGGAACCGCACTTTGACCCTGCCACTAGAGCCTCCGGTGGAGCTCCTGATGGGGCCACGAAGCGTGTGAGCGGTGTGCCGATATGGACATGCGGTGGGCGGGGAGCCGCATGTGGACCTGCAATTGGGGTTTCGGATGGAGTTCCCTATGGGGCCACGAAACGTGTAAATGGTGCGCCGAATTGGACTTGCGGTGGGCGGGGAGCCGCATGTGGACCCTGCCGTTGGGGCCTTCGGTGGAGCCCCGCTGTGGGACCACAAAACGTGTAAATGGTGCGCCAGAAAGGACATGCGTTGGGCGGGGAGCCGCATATGGATACTGACATTGGGGCCTTGGGTGGAGCTCCTTATGGAACCACGAAACGAGCAATTGGCGCGCCGAAATGGGCATGCGGTGGGCGGGGAGCTGCATAGGGACCTTGCCACTAGGGCCTTCGGTGGAGCTCCTTGTGGGGCCACGAAACGTGTAGGTGGTGTGCCGAAATACACAAGCTTTCGGCGGGGAGCCGCGTTTTGGCCCTGCCAACGGACCTTGGGTGGAGCTCCCTTCGGGGCCACGAAACGGGTGAGGGGTGCGCCGAAATGGACATGCGGTGGGCGGGGAGCCGCATGTGGACCCTGCCACTGAGGCCTTCGCTGGAGCTCCTTGTGGGGCCACGAAACGTGTGAACGGTTTGCCAAAATTGAACTGCGGAGGGCGGGGCGGGCTCCTTATGAGGCCACGAAGCGTGTGGGTGAGCGGGGGGCCGCAAGTATACCCTGCCGCTGGGGCCTTCGAAACGTGTGGGCGCTTTGCCGAAATTGACATGCGGTGGGCGGGGAGCCGCATGTGGGATCTGCCATTGGGGCCTTGCGTGGAGCTCCTTGTAGGGCCACGAAACGGGCAAGTGCGCCGCAGTGGACATGCGGTGGGCGGAGAGCTGCATATGGATCCTGCCACTGGAGCCTTGGGTGTAGCTCCCTATGGGGCCACGAAACGTGTGAGCGGTTTGCCAAAATTGGCATGCGGTGGGCGGGGAGCCGCATGTAGATCCTGCCACTGGGGCCTTCGGTGGTGCGCTGAAATGGACATGCGGTGGGCGGGGAGCCGCGTGTGGACCTTGCCCTTGGGGCCTTCGGTGGAGCTCCTTGTGGGGCCACGAAACGTGTGAGGGGTGTGCTGAATCGACCTGCAGAGGGCGGGGAGCCGCGCGTTGACCTTGCCATAGGGGCCTTTGCTGGAGTTCCCTCTAGGACAACGAATTGTGTGAGGGGTGCGCCCGATTGGACATGCGGTGGGCGGGCAGCCGCATTCGGACCTTGCCATTGGGGCCTTCGGTGGAGCTCCCTGTGGGGCCACGAAACGTGTAAAGGGTGTGCTGAAATCAACATGCAGTGGGCGGGGAGCCGCATGAGGACCCTGCCACTGGGGCCTTCGGTGGAGCGGTTTGTCGAAATTGACATGCGGTGGGCGGAGAGCCTGGGGCCTTGGGTGGAGCTCCTTATGGGGCCACGAAGCGTGTAAGTGGCGCGCCGAAATGAACATGCGGTGGGCGGGGAACCGCATGTGAATCCTGCCACTGGGGGCCTGGGTGGAATTCCCGTATGGGGCTACGAAACGTGTGAGAGGTGCGCCGATTTGAACATGCGTTGGGCGGGGAGCCGCATGTGGACCCTGCCACTGGGGCCGTCGGTGGAGCTCCCTGAGGGGCCACGAAACGTGCGAGGGGTGTGCCGTAAAGGTCGGCATGCAGAGGGCAAAAGCAAGGATGGGAGGAGAGAAGAGGGAGGAGGAGGCGGAGGAGGAGGAGGTGGAGGAGGAGGAGGAGGGAGTAAGGAACGCGGGGCGCTGTCTTTTCCAAACGAGGACCCAACACCATTGGACGGCTGGGAAAATTGGTCCCCGGGGCAGGGGTCCAAACCTCTGGGGGGCGCGCGTCGCGATACGGATGATGACGTCGGGGGCCTGGAGGGGGCGCGGGGCGCCCCCCCCCCGTGGGGGCCCATCGCCGATCTGCGGTCAGGAACTCTTGGTCAGCGTGTCGCGCCTCCGCCTCCGCCTCCGCCTCCGCCTCCTTCTCCTCCTTCTCCTCCTCCTCCTCCTCCTCCGCCTCCGCCTCCTCCTCCGCCTCCTCCTCCTCCGCCTCCTCCTCTGCCTCCTCCTCCGCCTCCTCCTCCGACGCGCGTGTGTCGAGTCCGCGCGGCGCGCCGTCCGCGCCCGGGTCCCCGAGCGTCCACGTGCCGAGCCCTCCGCAGCCTCCGGCCCCGCGGAGCGGAGCGGCACGCCATCCGCTTGCAAGGCACAGCGTGTCGCGGCGGGCCGCCGCCGCGACAGGCCAACACACAGGTCCCGACCGTACGTCGGCGAGTCCAGGTCGTCGCTTCCCCCCTCGACCCGTCCCCCCTTTTTGCTGCTCCCCTCACGTCCGAGTCGCCCTGGGCATCGACGAGTCGGACGATTAACTTCCCCGGGCCTCGTCGTGCTGCGAGAAGGAACATGAGCAAGAAAAGAACAGAACGATTACCCGAGTTGTACCCAATCCTGTTTCCACGCGATGCGAATATATGCATCAACACTCCAAACACAAGAACACGATCAGCGCTGCCCTCATCACCGCCGTGCCCCCCAGGAGACCACGAAAGAGGCGACTATTGCGCAGTTCGTGGCCTCCCAGGAGAAAATTACCTTGTGACGTACCCAACCCATCTGCACTCAGTGACGAGAGGAGCTGGTCCAGAATTCTTTGGCTGATGACAACACGGTCATTGGTTGCACAAGCTCTATGGGAAGCGCGCGCGCGCGCGCTGTGCGACTGACAGGGCAGCAAGAAATGACGAGGACTTAGGCACCAGGCTCTAAGAAGGAGAAATGGAGGTGGGAACGAGAGGGCCAGAAAAGGACGGAAGAGGGGCCGAATAGTTAACGCGACAGCAGCAGTAAGACGGCGAAGTAGGAAGAGGACGACAACCAAAGAAGCAGGATGAGGAAAGAGGGCGGCGAGAATTTCCCAGCGGCACGCTGGACAAGCAGTTCAGCTTCCAGCTGTTCATAGCTAGTGCAAGAAGCGAGCGAGGCCGACTTCGCCCGCCTGGTTCTCCGCTTCCTTCCTGTTCCGTGCAGCGCGGGAGCTAAACGCCCGCAGGCGCGCCGCCATGTTTTCGAGACACGCGGGAATGGAAATCAAGGCGAGTACAATTCCGCGTACGACGTCACCATCTCGGATCCCCAACAACCTTCCAAAGTGGCAACAGTATCGCAGATCGCAGGCCCCCAGGGATGGCGAGGTCTACCTCAAGTTCGCGTGGGACGCCACTCCGCTGGACCCCCCTGCCGTCGAAAGTGGCGACAATTTCAAAGATCGCAGCACCCCCTGGATGGCGAGGTCTAACTTGCCTTTGCGTGGGGCGCCATTCCGTTGGACCCCCAGCAGCCCTCGAAACTGGCGACAACGTCACAGATCGCCGCCCCCCCAGGGGTGGCGAGGTCTAGTGTAACTTTGTATGGGGCGTCAGTCCGCCGGACCCCCAGCAGCCTTCGAAAGCGGCGACAGGCTCGCACATCGCAGCCCCCCAGGGACGGCGAGGTCTAATTTACTTTTGCGTGGGGCGTCATTCCGTTGCACCCCCCTCTGCCCTCAAAGGTGAAGACAGACTCGCAGATCGCAGCTCCCAGGGACGGCGAGGTTTAATTTAGCTTTGCGTGGGGCGTCACCCCGCGGGACCCCCAGCAGCCCCCGAAATTGGCGACAGCTTCACAGATCGCACTCCCCCAGGGATGGCGACGTCTAATTTTACTTTTGCGTGGGGCGTCATTCCGCTGGACCCCCCAGCAGCCCTCGAAAGTGGCGACAGGCTCGCAGATCGCAGCCCCCCATGGACGGCGAGGTCTAATTTGCGTTTGCGTGGGGCGTCATTGCGCTGGGCACTCCAGCAGCCTTCGAAACAGGCGACACTCTCGCAGATCGCAGCCCCCCAGGGATGGCGAGGTCGACTTTGAGTCCGCGTAGGACGTCATTCTACTGGACCCTCCAGCATCCCGCGAAAGCGGCGACAGTTTCGCAGATCGCAGCCCCCCAGAGATGGTGAGATCGAACTTGAGCCCGCGTAAGACATCATTCCGCTGGACCCCCCAGCAGCATTCGAAAGTGGCGACACTTTATCAGATCGCAGCCCCCCAAGGATGGCGAGGACTAACTCGCGTCCGTGTAAGACGGCACCTCGCTGGATCCCCCAGCAACCCTTGAAAGTGGCGACACTTTCGCAGATCGCAGCCCCCCAAGGATGGCGAGGTCGACTTTGAGTCCGCGTAGGACGTCACTCGTTGGACACCCCAACAGCCTTCGAAATTGGCGACATGTTCGCAGATCGCAGCCCCCAGGGACGACGAGGTCTGAGTTGAACTTGCGTGGGACCCCATTCCGTTGGCCCCCCCAGCAGCCCTCGAAGGTGGCGACGGTTTCGCAGATCGCAACCACCCAGGAATGGCGAGGTCGGATCTGAATCTCCGTAGAGCGCCACTCCGATGGACCCACTAGCAGCTTTCGAAAGTGGCGACAGCTTCGCTGATCGCAGCTCCCGCCGGGATAGCGAGGTCTAATATGACTTTGGGTGGTGCTTCATTCCGCTGGACCCACCAGCAGTTTT
>CAUYUJ010014414.1:97500-175000 GCA_963575745.1 Prorocentrum cordatum
TCCTCCTCCTCCTCCTCCTCCCTCTCCTCCTCCTCCTCCTCCTCCTCCTCCTCCTCCTCCTCCTCCTCCTCCTCCTGCTCCTCCTCCTCCTCCTTCCTCCTCCTCCTCCTCCTCCTCCTCCTCCTCCTCTCCTCCTCCTCCTCCTCCTCCTCCTCCTCCTCCTCCTCCTCCTCCTCCTCCTCCTCCTCCTCCTCCCCCTCCCGGTCCTGGACCATGGCCCGTAGGGTCTCCCCTGGGCTTACGCCACACCGCCGATGCCTTGGGGAGCGGGGCGGTCCTGGCGTGCTGCTCTGGAGGGCCTCTTGGGGCACCTTTCGGGGGCCTCTCGGTGCCCTGTGGGGCGCGGCATGGGGGCCTTGAACGGGGGGGCCTCTGGGAGCTTCTTGGAGGCCGTCGGTAGGGACGTGTGGGGGCCCTCTTCCTTTGCTTGGGGGCCTTCTTGGAAGCCTCTGGGGCCGTCTAGAGGGATCTTGGGAGCCTCTTAGGCCGTCGTGGAGCGTCGAGGAGCCGAGCAAGCGAGAACACTGAAACTTGTCAAACACGGAGTGAAGATTAATGAATGCTGCCTCGTGGGGCCCTCTTGGGAGGGCTCTCGGAGGTCTGTCTCTGGGGGGGGGGCGTCCTGGGCCGTCTGGAGGCTACTTGGCCGTCCTGGACGAGCTTTCGACGACTGGGGGCCCACTTGGACTGATTTGAGGGCCTCTTGGGGACCTCTGGGCTCGCTGTGGGGGCCTCCATCCTCCCTTGACGCGTTGGGGCCAGGCCCGTGGGATCTGGGTGGATCCCCGTCCCTCCAAATCGACCGGACCAGGGTACAGTCGGACCGAGGCAGAAGATCTCGAGGTCGGTTCGGGGAGGGTACCCTAGTGGTCTTCGTGGTTGTTGGATGTGTTTGCGCATCCCGGGGACGGTACCCTTGGATGTTCTGCGCGTTTCGGCCGGCGGAGGGCCTCGTGTTCTTGAGGGATGTGTTTCTGGCCCAGCTCCGACTGTATAGGGGGGAGGGGTGGGGGGCGGGATAAGTATCTCACGCGCTGGGAACACCCCAAGGGGTCGGGGGATTCGCCACGCTCACATTGCAGCTTGTTTTTCCCTGAGGGATGGTGGGCCTGCACACACGGGGCAGTATGATGTTCCCTGCCGTCGTGTAACAGACCAATACACAGTGAGGGCGGGACGCCCGAAGATGAGCCAGGTCATGTCGCAAATTGCATTTTGTCTTGTAAGTATCGCAATGATCGGGATAGTTTAGGAGGATATTTGACTCGGGTCGGCCGTCGGTCGAGTGGGCGGGTCTCTATGACTAGGAAACAGGGGAAATAGTTTTCCGAGAGGGCAGAAGGGGGTTAGAAGACAGGCTCCCCTAACCCACCGACGCCCAGATGTCTGGTGGGATGCTGTTTGCGGGCGTAGTTGGTTTTTCGTGTTAGCCGCGAGACAGCCTTCGGTGCAGGAGCTAAGCCCGTTTTGAAAGCCTGGTCGGGGCCGGGATGATGTACAAGATAAGTTTGTCGAGGAGGTGGGTGGAGGGGACACGAGGTGGGACGGATCTGATGGGACGAGAGTGGAGCGCCTGTGGATTAGCTTTCAGACGATGTCGATAAGGTTTGGAACGGTACGTCTTTTTGAAGCGCACGTAGGAAATCAAGAAATCATGCCTCCGACGCACCACTGGTTGTTTTTTGGGCCGTCTTGGGCGGGTCGAGTGCCGTCGCGATGCTATCTTGGTTCGTCGTTGGGCTACCTTGGGCCATGTCGGCGCTGTCTTGAACTGTGTTGGCGATCTGTTTGGGCCGTCTCTGGCCGCTTGCGAGGCTTCGGAGGCTTGAGGGATGGGGTAAGGAGCTTCAACCCCTCCGCCAGGGGCCGTCCAGACCGCTCGTCCTGGAACCCCACTTGTGGCCCAACCCCTCCTCTAAATCCCCCCGCTTTGGGGCGTGCCTGGAGGGGCTCGAGGCCGTCGTCGGCGTCGCCGGCGCGGGCCGTCGCCGCCGCCGCCGCCGCCGCTGTGGTTGTGGTTGTGGTTGTGGTTGTGGTCGTCGTCGTCGTCGTCGTCGTCGTCGTCGTCGTCGTCGTCGTCGTCGTCGTCGTCGTCGTCGTCGTCGTCGTCGTCGTCGTCGTCGTCGGTGGGCCGCGAGCTCCCAAGACCGACCGAGCGACGCAGGAAGAGAAGCAGGGCGGAGAGCTTCGGCGGGGCGCTGGGGGGGGGGCCCACGCCACGGAGGAGTGGGCAGCGCCCAGGGTCCGAGGGCGCGCAGAGGGGAGGGCGGTCGGCCAAAGCAGGGCCGGGACGCGCACCTCTGGTTGGGGCGGGTATCGTCGCCGCCGCCGCGGGCCGCCGCCGCTGTCGTCGCGGGGGGGCTCCTGGAGGCCTCCTGGGATCTTCTGTTCGGGCCTCTCGGAGCTCCCTGTGGGCGCGTTGGGGGCTTCTTGGGGCAGCCGGGAGGCGGTTGTGGGCCGAAGGCTCGACACGTTCGTGTGAGCTCCCCCTCTGGGCCCCCTCTTGGGGCTGTCCTGGGCCCTCCTGGGCCGTTTTGGGGGCTTCTTGAGCGGCCTTGGGGTTCTCTTGGGCCGTCTGAGAGCCCTCTTGGGGGCCTCTTGGGCTGTCTTGGGGCAGTCCGGGAGGCTTCTTGGGCTGTCTTGGACGTTGTGAACGTACAAGAGACGAACGTGTTGAAAACGCACGTTTTCCTATGGCAATGGGGCGATTGTTGCTGTTTGACGCCGTCTCGGGACGCCTCTTGAGGGTTTCTTGGGGCGTCTTGGGGGCCGCTCGGGCCGTCTGGAGGCCAGCGTGGGCGTTGTCAATCGATCTTTCGGCGGCTCGTGGCCTTCTTGGACCGTCCAGAGGGCCTCGTGGTGCCTTCTTGGCCTTTTTTGTAAAGGTTGTACCAACGATCTCGGGGCCCTCTTGGGTCGCCTGAGAGCCCCTCTTGGGGGCCTCGTGGGCCGCCTTGGGGCGACCCAGGTTTAGGCTGTCTTGGACGCTATCAGCAACGAATGTGCTAAAGACCCCGGATTTCCCGTGGAAATGCGGTGATGTCTGTTCTTTGAGGCCGTCTGGGACGCTTCTTGAGGGCCTCTAGGAGCGTCTTTGGGGCCTCTTGGGCCGTCTGGAGGCCAGCGTGGGCATGTTCGATCGATCGTTCGGCGGCTCGTGGCCCTTTTGGACCGTCCAGACGGCCTTGTGGTGCCCTCCTGGCGTGTTTGGGGGCCCTTTTTAAATGGTCTCGGGGCCCTCTTGGGTCGTCTGGTAGCCTTCTTGGGGGCCTCGTGGGCCGTATTGGGGGAGACCCGGGAGGCTGTTTGGGCTGTCTTGGACGCTGTGATCGCAGAAGAAGCGAATGTACTAAACATGCAGGTTTTGAAATGCAAAGAGGGCGAGTTTTGCTCTTTGAGGCCGTCTTGGGACGCCATTTGATGGCTTTGGGGGGCGTCTTTGGGGCCTTTTGGGCCGTCTGGAGGCCAGCGTGGGCGTTGTCGTATCAGATCGAGGTCGTTTCGGAGAGGGTACCCCGATGTTCTTCGTGTTTGTCGGATGCTCTTTTGCATATTGGGGGAGTAACCTCGAATGTTCTTCAGTTTGGCTGGCGAAGGGTCTCATGTTCTTGAAGGATGTTTTTCATGTCCTGGGACTTGCCGTGAGAGGAGGAGGGTTGGTAGCCGCTTTGCCGATTCTGAACCATGCGCAGTCTCGGCATCACATCAAGGCATTTTTCAGCTCGCAGCAAGAGTTGGGAGAATTATCGGCGGCAGCCGCGTGACTGGAACTACGATGGGAACTACCATAGAAAGACATTCAAAAGTTGACGCACAAAGTAAAGTGCTACTGTGGAGCCCAGGGCACACCCGAAGTTCGAGAGACCTCACCAGCTGTCCCGCTAAAAGGTGTAGGACCGATGGCTTCGTCGAAGCTCGCGGGGAGAACCAGAAAAGTGCAGCGCGGACCTCTGACAAACGGAGCAACTACGAGCCACGCTCCACCGTGCAACGAGCACCGACTGGTACGTTTTGCTCCCTTCCCGGATCTTCACCCCGGAGGTCCCCTGAGACCCCCGGAGGCTGGCGCAAGGGTGAAGGACAACCTAGATTTGCAAGGTTACCCATGAGGTCTTCACGGCACACGGAAGAGGAGGAGGAGGCGGAGGAGGAGGAGGAGCAGGAGGAGGAGGCAGAGGAGTAGGAGGCGGAGGAGGAGGACGACGAGGAGGAGAACTAGGTGGTGTGAGCGGAGAAGGACGAGGGGGAGGAGGAGGAGGAGGAGGAGGAGGAGGAGGAGGAGGAGGAGGAGGAAGAGGAGGATGAGGATGAGGATGAGGATGAGAGGAGGAGGAGGAGGAGGCGGAGGAGAGGAGGAGTTGAGTGAGGAGGAGGAGGAGGAGGAGGAGGAGGAGGAGGAGGAGGAGGAGGAGGAGAGGAGGAAGAGGAGGAGGAGAAGGAGGAAGGAGGAGGAGTGGAGAGGAGGAGGAGGAGGAGGAGGAGGAGGAGAGAAAAAAAAAGGAGGATGCGGCTCCAGGGGGCACTGGGCCTTCGGCAACGGGGCTCACGCTCTCGGCCAGCACTCCTGTGGCCATGCCTCACTTGCACCTCGGGGCTTCCGAACTGCGCTCGGCCGCGGCGGCCATTTTTTCAGAAAGTCAACCCCCAGAGGTCTGGACCCTTTCCCTGGGACCAGTTTTTCGCCCCGAGTCGTTCTGCCACGGCCCCCCGGGCCCGGTGAGGGCCCCCGGAGGCCGAACGCAGCGGCACACCTCCCGCCGTGACTCGTTCACGGCACGAGGGATATGCTTTCGCAGGCCCCCCAGGGTTATGTCGGGCATGTCCCTCTATAGGAGGCATATTCAAAGATAGTCGAAACAAATAGTCTGGGGACGATTCCTTCATGATGTTTTGACCATGGGGGGGGGGCATCTTTTTTCCGTATTTTTTAACGCTGTCGCCCAACATCCCCCCATAGGGGGACACGCCTGCCTGAAGGCTCTGGACGGCCCCCGAGGGAGGGCCCCGCCCAGGGCCTCCGCCGGGCCCCGGCGGCCCACGCGCGGGGCCCTCCGACGGCCGCCCGCCGACGGCCGCCGCCGGGCCGCGCCGCGAGGAGCCTCCTCGCCAGCGCGGCGCCGCCGGCGGGGGCGCGGCCGGCCGCGGGGAGGCGGCCGGCGCGGAGCTCCCGCGGGGGGGGGGGGGCCCGGCCGCGGGGGCGGCGCCTCGCCGCCGCCGCCGCCGTCCCCGAGGCCTCCCCGGCGTGCCGCCGAAGCTCCGACGGCGCGGGAGAGATCGCCGGTGCCCTCGGCCCCGTCCTCTCCCGCTCCTTCCCCTCCTCCCTCTGTCGCCCCCCTCCCGGGGGGAGCGTCCGCTCCCTACCCTGGGGGAGCCCCAGCTGCGCTCCAGCGCGTCGGCCTCGGCCTCCCCGAGGCCTCCCCGTCGTGTCCCGAGATCTCGGAGGTTGATAGACCTCCTGCCCTGACACGTCGATTAGCGACTTGGCTTAAGTCGGGCCTGTCCCCCCACAGGGGGATTTTCGACGAAAAATTAAAAATGGCAAAGGTAGTCAAATAATAATCCAAAAATAGTCTGGGAACTATTTTTTGAGTATTTGTGTTACCTTTTTGGGGTATTGCTGGGTTGTTTATTTTTCGTCGAAAATCCCCCTGTAGGGGGACACGCCCGACAGAAGACTTGGCCGTTTTCTGTTCGCGGGAGGGCGCCGCGGCCGTCACTTACCAGAGGGAGGCTTGTCCACCGCCGAGGATCCGACGGCGCGAAAGGATCGAGGCATCGCTGGAATCGAGTCGGGCGTGTCCCTCTGCAGGAGGGGTACTCAAAAAAAGAGTCACTAAAGAGTCGGGGGACCGTGTTTTCTCCGCTAGGTTTGGCAATTGTTGGTTATGTCTTTACTGTGCTTGACTTTTCCTCCGAAGTCCGCCTGTAGGAGGACATGCCCAACCTAATGTTAAAAGTGTGATCGTGTTCTTATTCATTGTTTTGCCGATCGGCGCGGGCTCTCGCACCCCCCTCCCCTCCCTCCCCCCCTTCCGCCCAATGTCGAAACGCCGAATAAGAAAACGTTCACAATCACGGCCAGAGCCCCGACCAAATCCCATCTTTCTGCATCATTTTTCGAGCCAGATCGATCTGCGGGGGTCCCAGGGCCCGAAACCTGACGAGAACGCCCGGCTCGAAAAAACGGAGACGCCAGGATCTCGGGTGTGCGAATGGAGACTCACGACGGGTGGTGCCGGGCCGTGAAGGGCCTCCAGGGGCCCTCACTGGGCGCCAGGACCGCCAAAAAATGGCCTGGGACGAAAAGCCTGTCCCAGGGGGGGGGGGTCCAGACCTCGGCAGGTCGACGCTTCGAAACTAGCACAACATCGGAGTTTGGGGGGAGCCTCCGTCCGTCCGTCGGGTCGCCGCTGCCGGTCGTGGCCGCCGTGCGTCCGTTCGGGGCACACGGGACGGGTCGGCCAGGGCGCCGGATCTTGAAGGGATCCTGCAGAGCCAGGGCTGCAGTGACCCGGGCTGGCGCGCAGGATCCTGCAGGGCCCTGCAAAGCTGAAGTCGAGCACGTCCCTCTACGGGGGGAATGTTCAAAAACAGTCACCCAAAAAATATGGGGACGATTGGTTTGACTATTTTTGACCATTGCCAATGTTTCTGGACTATCTTTCATTTTTCTCCCAAGGTCCGCCTGTATGGGGGACATGCCCGACCTGGTGCAAAGCCTGACTGGCCCCGGTTTGCACTGACCCGGGCCAGTGCGTCCCCGATCCGTCCGTCCGTCCGTCGTCGTCGTCGTGGCTGGCAGCCGCGCGGCGTGCTCCCAGCTTTTCGCGCCAGCTTGGGGCGCTGTGGCCACCGGCAGCGATAGGGGGAGATAGGCATTAGGGGGGGGATGCCTCGACCCCCAATCGCCCACTGATCGCCGATAGCGGCCCGATAGCCCCAACCTGCCCAGGAAGGTGCGGACACACTATCAGAGGCCTATCGCCGATCTATCGGCGATGTATCGCCGATTCCAGGTCGATGCATCCCCCCCCATGCCAGTCCCCCCCTATCGTTGCCCCCCCATCTGGGCCTCCTGAGGGGATGCCCTGCAGGCTATCTGCGCCTCCCTGAGAAGGCTGGGGGCACCTTGGACCAGAGCCACTTCTGTCAGCCACGCGTAGGAAGAACCTTTCGCCAGAGTGACCTTCGGTGCGGGCCCACAGGGCTGGCCCCAGCACCAGCCTGCGCACGTGAATCCGGCCCCCCGCGGCCCCCGAAAGCCGCGCACCAAAGGCCACTCCTGCCCACGGTCACTCTTGCGTGTTGGCGGTTGTAGCAGCACCCGCAATGGGGAAAGAGCCACGGAGAGGGCGGCAGACCCGCGCCTCTTCCGCGCGGCGGCGACTCCAGCGCGGGAGCTCAAGGCTGAAGGCCGCCGCCAGACTGAGCCAGGTGCAACGACCACCAATCGCACATTCATCGCCGCTCGGGCCTGTCGCCGACCTATCGGCGACGTATGGCCGATTCCAGGTCATTGTTTCCCCAGCTGGGCCAGCACCCCCCCTATCGCTCACACTCACTGACCAGGCCAATATTGAAGGACCTCCGCTGTAGGACAGCGCGCATCGCACAGGATTGAACGATCTGCGCGGAGTCGGAAACCAACGCCCACATCGACGGCAGCGCCAGCAGCAGCAGGCACAGGATTGAACCATCTGCACGGAGTCAGAAACCAACGCCCACGTCCACGGTTGCGCCAGCAGCGGGGGGAGGAGGAAAGCGCTGTGGCATTCAGGGCCGCCTACGACCCCATGCGATTCGATTCGCCGGCTGGGCCCACAATTCCGATTCGATTCAGTCCGGTTCACTGGCCAACGGCCAGGGCCAGCCAGCGCTTGGCGCGGCGATCCGACCTACTCCACTCGGCACGACTCGCTGGCGATCCGATGCGTCTCCGATCCGATCCCGCGCCGCGGTCCGATCTGGCCGAGGCCTGGGAGGAGAGCGCCGTGGGCTGTGAGCGGCTCTCTCCGCGCGCGCGCGGCACGAGGAGCTCCCCGCCCACCGCTGCCGGGCCTCGGCCGCCGTCGGCGTCGCCACCGCCCATAGGCAGCAGGCCGAGGCTGGCGGGAGGCGCGCCTCCGAGGGCGGCCGCCGCGCGCGCCCGGGCGGCAGATGTGCAGCCGCCGCCCGCCGCAGCTCCTCCTCCCTCCTCCTCCTCCCCCTCCTCCTCCTCCTCCGCCTCCTCCTCCCCCTCCTCCCCCCTCCCCCTCCTCCTCCTCCTCCTCCTCCTCCTCCTCTCCTCCTCCTCCTCCTCCTCGCCTCCTCGCCTCCTCCTCCTCCTCCTCCCCCTCCTCCTCCTCCTCCTCCCTCCCCCTCCTCCTCCTCCTCCTCCTCCTCCTCCTCCTCCTCCTCCTCCTCCTCCTCGCCTCCTCCTCCTCCTCCTCCTCCTCCTCCTCCTCCTCCTCCTCGCCTCCTCCTCCTCCTCCTCCTCCTCCTCTCCTCCTCCTCCTCCTCCTCCTCCTCCTCCCGCCGCTGCCGCTGGCTGCCCCCGCCAGCCTGCCCAGGTCTCCGGCCTTGCTCGAGCAGTTGCGAGGCGTCCTGGCTCGCCGATGGGCCTGCCGAAGAGTGTTCTGAGAACCTCTGTGGCTTGCACGAACTGTTCTTGGAACATTTCCTGGCTGAGACGGTCTGGTGTTAGTACATCGGGCTTATGTTCTGAGAACCTTGCTTGTTGTTCCTAGAAATGTGATCATAATTTCGTGATAGGCCTAGGGGTATGCCGGGCCGGTCGGTCGCTGCTCAACTTCTGATCTGGAGTGCCGAAACGGGTGCGGAAAGACATGGTACGAACATTAGAAGCAGTTCCGATCCACTCCGAAAGCAGGAATCACTGTCGGCGTCGCCGCGGATGTTGTCCCTTCGAGACAGAAGGGCGGCTGCCCAGGGCCCCGAGGTCATCAGAAGCGCATCCGGAGCGAAGGATTTGCCCAGGGGAAGGGGGACCTCTGAGTCGCGGACAATTTCTTCATGTCGGAGAGTGTCTGGGGTCGGTGCGTCGGTGCGGACTCCTTGTGGCGCATCCTTGGAGTTGAGGCCCGTGAGCTGAAGGCAGCCGCGATGCGCACCAGAGAGCAGCGCTCGTGGCTGTTCGAGGCCCCACTTCGTCAGAGCCAGCGCCAGTATACAGCGCGCGCCACGGGCGTCAGCTGCCTCGATGCGCCCGCTCTGACACGCAACACGTACCGTGCTCAGAACGTCTGTCTTAACACGAACACGTGGTGTGTCGGCCCAACGTATTGGCCCACGTAGGAGGAGGCGGAGGAGGAGGAGGAGGAGGAGGAGGAGGGAGGAGGAGGAGGAGAAGGATGGAGGGAGGGAGGGAGGGAGGGAGGGAGGGAGGGAAGGAGGAGGAGGAGGAGGAGGAAGAAGAGGATGGCGTCAGACCTCTGTGTTCCGTCTGCGTACCGAGCTCCGCAGCACCACGCTGCGTGCTGGCGTGCTGCGTGGCGGAGCAGCAAGACCGCGGGCCCCGCGCAGCGCCCCCCTCGTGGCCCGCGGCCGCAAGAAAGCGGGGGTCCCACGGCGGCCGGGCGGCGGCGGGGCTCGGCGGAAGGAGGGCGCGAGAGGGGGCGCGGGGCGGCCGGAGGGGGGCCAGGGGCTGAGCAGTTGCCACCGAACCCCCCCCCTCGGTGCGCCGCCGAGTGGAGTCTCCGTCGAAGGTCTCCGGGCGCGTCTCCTCCGATGAGGAAGAAGTTGCCCGTACCGCCACCCTTGCCTCGTTTTTTAACCGTCCTGGGCCTCCAGGGGGGCCCTCGTCGCCACCGCTGGACTCGCCCCGGAATCCTGGTCAGAACGCACCCGAGGAGAGGTCCGGGGAGTAGCGGTCGGGTCTCAAGAGACGGGGGTCAATGTAAACGGGGGTCAGCCAGAGCGCCGGATCTTGCAGGGTCCTTCGCATTGACCAGGGTTTGGGTGCAGGTTCTTGCAGGATTTTGCAGGATTCTGCAAGGCCTGACTGACCCGGGTCTGGATTGACCCGGGTCAGAAGATCCCCGAGTAGTAGGGCCGAGGTTCAGAGAGCGGCTTCCTCTGCAAGGCCACCAGAACAGGGACGTTAAGGTGGTCCAACGCCTCGCCGGTGAAGCCGACGAAGACGTGCAGCATGCAGCCATTCGTTTGTGTCCAAGGTTCTGGCTTGACGCCGGGTGCGGTGCATCAATATTTCAGCTGGACCGCACAAGTTGGTTGTGCCTCTCGACGGCCGTTTGGGGCGTTCTGCAGACCTGACCCCCAGGCCTACTCAAGCCAGGGGGCGAGGGAGCTACACCCAGGCCATGAAAGCCTTCGTGGGCGTGCCGGAGTCAGGCGATCGCAAACATGGACTAAGGGGGCGTGGATTAGCGACGGGTCCCGTTTCCATGGGAAATCGCGGATGCCCGCCGCCGAACGAGGCGGCACTGGCCGCATTTTGGGGAGGGCACCTCCCCCGATCCATGGGATTTGGCGACCGCGCGCCAGATCCACGGATCGCTAATCCATGTCCCCGCGCCCCCGAAGAGCCGCCGTGGGCGCGCCGGGGAACCCGCGCACCCACCGGCGCCCTCCGCTGGGACGTGCCTCGGCCCGCGGCCCCACGGCGCCCGGCGCCCTTTTTCCCCGGGGGGGGGTCCTCCTCCTCCTCCTCCTCCTCCTCCTCCTCCTCCTCCTCCTCCTCTTCCTCCTCCTCCTCCTCATCCTCCTCCTCCTCCTCCTCCTCCTCCTCCTCCTCCCCTCCTCCTCCTCCTCCCTCCTCCTCCTCCCCTCCTCCTCCTCCTCCTCCTCCTCCTCCTCCTCCTCCTCCTCCTCCTCCTCCGCTCCTCCTCCTCCTCCTCCTCCTCCTCCTCCTCCTCCTCCTCCTCCTCCTCCTCCTCCTCCTCCTCCTCCTCCTCCTCCTCCTCCTCCTCCTCCTCCTCCTCCTCCTCCTCCTCCTCCTCCTCCTCCTCCTCCTCCTCCTCCTCCTCCTCCTCATCATCATCATCATCATCATCATCATCATCATCATCATCATCATCATCATCATCATCATCATCATCATCATCATCATCATCATCATCCATCATCACCTCCTCCTCCTCCTCCTCCTCCTCCTCCTCCTCCTCCTCCTCCTCCTCCTCCTCCTCCTCCTCCTCCTCCTCCTCCTCCTTCCTCCTCCTCCTCCTCCTCCTCCTCCTCCTCCTCCTCCTCCTCCTCCTCCTCCTCCTCCTCCTCCTCCTCCTCCTCCTCCTCCTCCTCCTCCTCCTCCTCCTCCTCCTCCTCCTCCTCCTCCTCCTCCTCCCTCCTCCTTCAGGTGTTGTGGTCCGAGGCGCCCCATTTTGGGCTAGCGGCCCGACAGACCACGACCCCAGCCCCGGAGGGCGCGTCAGGGACGGGCTCGCGCGTGCGATCGGTCTCGCCCGCGTGGCACCGTCGGCTGCGGCGCGCAAGGGCCTCGGCGCGGAGACGCTTGCGCCGTGAGCGCGACCTGCTGCTGCTGCTGCAGGCACATCACGGCAGCTCTCCCCCGAGTCCAATGGCGTGGCGCAGGAGTGCTCCCTGGCGTGAACGTACTAGCCGTTGGAGCTGGCAGCAGAATCACACCAATGGACAGCGAAGTCAGAGGCGTCACTACAATGTATGCTCCCTATGCGGCCATTGGGAGTATGCGACGTGGGGCCACTCGAAGTGCAGCAAGTGCAACGCGCCATATCAGGCTCAAAGTAAGGAGGCAGATACCGCGGCATGGGCTGCTCCTCAGAGCACTCCCCCCGCTGATGGCGGGCAGTTGCCTGGTCAGCCTATCGCCATGCCAGCAGAGTTGGTGGCGCAGCTCCAGATGTGGACGGAGCAGGCCCCAGCCTTGCTCGGAGTGGTGCAGGCCGCGGTGCCCAAGCCCCAGCAGATCGTCGAGTACAGCGCGCTGGAGCTCGACCGTCTGGCGTCCCAGCAGCAGACGGAGCTCGCCCGTCAAGTTGAAGCTGCTGCTAAGGCAGAACGGCTGGCTCACCAAGATGTACAATGGAAGCTCGACCGTGTCAACAAGACCCGTCTCCTCCTTGGTGAACAAGAGGAGGCCCATGCAGAGGCCTTGCGCATGTTCCAGTCAGCCCAGCAGGAAAAGTTGGCCGCCGAGCAAGCCAAGGTCGCGTTCAACCCCGACCAGTTCAAGAAGGACAAGCAAGAGGAGGCTGCAGCCCAGCGGCGAGCCCAGGCCCAGGCTCAGGCGGAGGCAGCTGCCCAGGCCGCCCAGCGGGCGCAGGCAGCGGGCGCTCAGAGCGCCGCCCCAGCCAAGCCTGGCCCTGTCGCAGGTGGCCCAGTCGGAGGCGATGCGGGTGGCAGTTCTCCCGACGTGGCAATGGCGGATGCAGTGGATGACGGCCCTCGCGCTCATGATGTTCCTGCAGGAGTGCCCGTCTCCCCCAAGAATATCCAGCGTTGCGTCCGTGATGCTCGTATTGATTTCAACGATTTGGAGTCCCACTTGCATCAGCTGGATGATGCCCAGCTGGAGTCGCTCGCTGAATGCACCACTATCACGCTCGAGCAGTGGAAGCAGTTCCGTGTGCATGTCAACCGTCGCCAGGGCGGCGGAGCGAGTGATGCCGACCTTGCCAGTGACGCAGGAAGCGACGCAGGTGACCTCGGCGAGCGGGAGGAGCTCGCCAACCTCAAGAAGAGGGCCGCGGAGCAGGGGCTCGACGCCACCCAGGCGCAGCGGTACCAGGCTCTGCCCACCACCATCGTGGAGAACAGGGCGGCGAAGCGCTCCCGCCGCTCTGAGGCCCAGACTTGTGAGATGCACCGTGCCTTTTGTGCTGCAGCTGCTAATAATCTTGTCCCTGGAGCACCCGCTCCACCGCGGCAGCTTTAGCACTGACCCAGCCCCAGTGGGGGAGGCGGATGCACGTGCACGGGTGCATTTCCAGTTTGTAAATATCACTAAATGGTCTAAGTTGGCCCAGGAATTCCTAGCAACTAAGGTTTCTGAGGTCGATGGTATATTTATGGCTGAGCATCACCTACGTGGTGATGCTGATATATTCCGTGCTAAGAAGCTCTGCAGGCAACTTCGTTGGTCACCTTATTTCCCGGATGCGTTGGCGCCTCCAGGTGGGGGGCACTCACGGTGGCGTCTGTGCAGTTGTCCAGCCAGGATTATGCATCCAGAAGTTTTTGATCCAGACCAGCAAGGTTGTCCAGGTCGGCTTTGGAGATTGTTGGTTTTTCCTGGAGATGCGGTTTCGGTATTGTACGATCGCCGTGGAGGTGATTTACTTGGTTGATTCCATCGGTGTCTCTGGGGCGAATACTTACCGGCTCCGTGCCGTCGCGGAGTTCGTCAATACCCTAGCGGTGCCCTGGGCCCTCATGGGGGACTTCGACGTGGCACCAGAGCTTTTAGAGGGGTCTGGCTTTCTTGGGCTGGTGCGCGCCCGCACGGTCGTGCCATATAACGTCGCCTTCACATGTGATGTGGGCGAGACCATGATTGACTATGTTGTGTGTAGCGAGAGTTTGCACTCATACGTTAAAGTATCGGCTGACGCCCGATCTCCGTTCAGGACCCATGCTTGTTTGGATGCGTGGCATTCCCTCTCGACGCGCTCTCTACTTCTTTTTGTCAGAGGCGTACTCCCCTGAAGTTCCCAGAGGCTTTTGGTCCTGATAATGTCTGGCTTTCTTATGTGGCAGCGGCTTCTTCCACCCTGTTGCCTCAAGATACGCAGATCCCTGATGACATCATTGCTGCAATGCCGCAGCATACGTTGGAGAATCTGTCCCCTCAGCTAGGAAGGAAGTACCTTGTGTGGTCCCGAGCTGTTGAACTCATGTTGCTTTCGCGCGCATGTGCGCTGGTGGACGATCCGCACCAGTACTTCGGTCGTGGGACCATGTTGCAAAGGCGAATGGTCTCTCTTGCTCGCAGAGGCCCTGTTGCTCAAAGCTTCCGCTGCCCGACCCTCGCGTGTTGGCCCATGGTCTCCGCGAGGTTGCACGAGTATTGGAAGCTCCTGAAGGCCCCGTTCAGCAGCCACACAAAGCGGCATCGGGAGGTCCTCGTCTGCTTTGTTCCTATGGTGGGATCTCATAGTAGACCCCTGAAGGACCTGGATGAGGCCAAAGCTTGGGAGACTCTTCGGGGATACCCTCCATACAATCGTGAAGATGCTCGTCTTATGATTGATCGTGGCGCTGATATCACAGCACGCGCGTGGGCACAAGATTATGAGCATAATCGTAAGAGCATACGTACATGGGTGCAGCAAGCCCTTCCGCGCGGTGGTAAGCAAGTACATGCATATCTTAAAGATGAAGATAAAGTGCACGTTGAATAGTTCGAGACGCGTTCGGGTGCTGTGTGCGACCCAGTGGCCATGATGAAGCACCGTGAGCAGTTCTGGGGATGCTGGTGGACGCCAGACCCTCAAGTCCAGAGGTGCCTCAATGCTGGGTTAGACGAGCTGCGGGCACTGGCCCAACTTCCCCTGGTCGAGGTGCCACCCCTCGAGATGAAGGACATTACTCGTGCATGCGTTCGTTTTGGAGAGGGCACCTCTGCTGAGGTGGGCCAATGGTCCCCCAGATCCTTTTTGGCCCTGCCACTTGCCGCGCTGGATCAGCTTACAGACATCTTCGTGGGGATCGTGGAGCCCCTCCCCCCCCCCCCCCCCCCAGTGCTTGTTTTGCCTCATGGCCATGCTGCCAAAGTCTGTCAAAGAGGAGAGAGCGATCACCAAATGCCCTACCTTGTATCGGATGTATTGCAAAGCTCGTGGTTTCGACATTGACGCTTGGAACGCCTCCCATCTTGAGTTTTGGGATACCGCTGTCAAAAACTCGTCGGCCTTGAGAGCCACTCTTTTTTTTTCGAGAAGTTTGCCATGAAATCGCTCTCTCGTCTGGTATGGCGGCCGTCTCGGCCCACTGGGACATGGAGAAATTCTTCGACTCCGTCTCGCCCCACAAACTCATGCACTTGGCTGCTAAGCACCAGTGCCCTGCCTACCTCCTCTACCTTGGGTTCTTGGTGCACACGTCCCCGAGGGCTCTGGAGGTCTCCCGAATGTTGTCTGCTGTCCTCAAGGCTGGTGAATCTATGTTAGCGGGCTGTAGCCAAAGTATGCCTTGGGTTAAATGTTACCTGTACGATGTCTTGGAACGAGCCCTTCATCGGGTCTCTGAAGGTTCCCTTGGAGGCCCGATGGTCATGGTTCCCGTGCGCTCCTACGTCGATGACATCACTCAGTTCCTCCAAGGGACTCCCAAGTTCCTGGCCAGGTATTTCGCGCAGACAGTGGCTGCTTTTCGAGACGACGTCACGGACCTAGGCTGCTTCGTGTCGCGCAAGTCAGTTGCGGTGGCTTCTTGCAAGGACGTGGAGCGTGTCTTGCGACCGATGTTCGACAAGTATAACCTGGACCTCCCCTTCGCGGATTGCGCGAAGGATCTGGGTACAGTCACCACCCTGTCTAAGCGGCGTGCGACTTGGAAATTGAAGGTGGGACGAGGTATAGCGTTCAGGAGAGGTCGTAAACTTAAGCACTTGGCTGCTATGTGCGGGAGGTCTAGGAAAATATTCAAGCCTGGGGTGCTCTCGGTTGGGACCTGGGGTCACAACGTCTTGGGATTACCTTACCACGAACTTAAGAAGGTTCGGGCTTCTGCGGCTACCTGTTCTGGATTCTGGAGTTCTGGAGCTTGTACTACTACAGTGCTACACCTTCTTAGTGATTTTAAGGATGACCTTGTCTATCGCCTCAGGATTGAGCAGTTATCTTCACTTGCTGAGATTTGGCCTACCTTGCCGAGTGGTACTCAGGCCGGTGCGCGCAGAGTGTGGACGCGCACGAAGGATCTCTTTACTCAAAAAACCCCTGCTGAAAGGTGGCGTTGTGTTCGTGGCCCGATCGTGGCCGTGTGCGCCACGGTCCTCGACCTGGAGTGGGTCCCCAGGGCCGTGGATCTCTGGGAGGTCCCTGGGTTCCCGAACCTCCAGCTCACCGACCCCGATTTGCGGTACCACCTCGTCCGAAGGGTTCGGCATACGTGTTCTCAGCAGGTTTGGGCAAAGGCTGCTGAACATTATTGTGCGCAAGGTATAGAGTACGGGGCAGACCTCACCGTTTTTTCGGCGGCTCCACAAGAGTTTGTTGAAGGATCATGATTACCAGCGAGCTGCCATGCTGGTGAACATCGTGGTTGGAGCCTGCTGGCCTGAAGGGCGGCTGCACGACTCTGGTTACGCATCTAATGGTCTTTGCCCGCGGTGTGCAGATGAGAAGGAGGAAATGCAGCATAGATGTTGGAAGTGCCCCAGCAATGGTTTTATGCAAAATACTGCGGTCTTGGCTACTTCTCATCTTTGTGCACGCGCCGTGGCTGCATCCCCAGAATCCGCCTTGTGGTCTCGAGGGCTCCCGCCCCTGGCCAGTGCGTGGGGTATCGCCCCCCCACCCGTCACGCATGTCTGGTCCTGGGGTCTGTTAGGAGCTCAGCAAGTTATTGAAGGAGGGCAGCGGGGTTTAGATGGATCAGGTGGGAAGCACGCTCTGGATGAACGCTTGAGGAGGTGTGGATGGGCAATATGTAGGCTCGGAGAGCCCCAAGTTGGCCAAAAAAGTTTGAGTGCTGTCTGTTGCGGGTCCCCCCCGACTCCTGAGCAGCCCAGTCCGAGGGCCGAGTTGCTCGCTTTCCTGATCGTCCTGAACCACACTGTTGGAGATATTGTCTGTTACACGGATTACCTGCCCCTGAGCCGCGCGATGTCCAAGTCGCGGGCTCACGTATCCCAGCATTCGCCTATGCTCGATCTGTGGGTCTTGATCTGGGCTGCGATCGATCGTCGTGGCCCTGGTCAGATCACTGTCCTGTGGACTAAGTCCCACCCCTCTCCTGAGATGCAGGAGAAATTCGCCATCGGGTCTGATGAGTTGTTCTTGAATTGGTGTGCTGATTTCTTTGCAGGATGGGCTGCGGACGCAGTCTCCGCCCCAAAGGATGTTGCCAGATCTGTGCAGGAGAGCGATGGCCTCACCCACTCCATTCTGTGCAGACTTCTTGCCACCAACATGGAGGTGGCCACTTCCTGCAGGCGGCTGGCCGCCCAGAGAGTCGGCCGCGCGGCGGCGAGGCCCCGCGCTCTCTCCTCTCTTGGCACCCGCCAGCTCCGCCTCCTCCAGGCGGGACATATGTGTAGGAAGAGAGGAGAGAGTCTGATTTGCCAGATTTGCAGGCGTAAGTTCCGTTTGAGGGGTCTCTTGAGGCGTTTCCTCCCAGGGCCTTGTTGCGGTCCCAGGGCCCTCGCCCGCGAGACCCCACTGATGCATCCCTTGTTCCCGCGAGTGCACAGTTCTCATAAGTTGGTCGTGATTCGCGGGGTGCTGTTTTGTACCCAATGTGGTAGTCACGGCGTTGAGAATTCCGTGAATCTGAGCAGGCAATGCCCGCCTTCCCCATCCAAGTCAGGGAAGGAAGTGCTCAGTCGGCTGCCCAGGGGCCTCCCGCCCAAGAGTGGGGTCCCCTCGCCTCGTTGATGTGGTTAATCGTGCCCTGGCTTGACCAGGTCCCCACGCTTGCCCAACCCAACCCAATCCTCCCTCCTCCTCCTCCTCCCTCCTCCTCCTCCTCCTCCTCCTCCTCCTCCTCCTCCTCCCTCCTCCTCCTCCTCCTCCTCCTCCTCCTCCTCCTCCTCCTCCCTCCTCCTCCTCCTCCTCTCTCCTCCTCCTCCTCCTCCTCCTCCTCCTCCTCCTCCTCCTCCTCCTCCTCCTCCTCCTCCTCCCCTCCTCCTCCTCCTCCTCCTCCTCCTCCTCCTCCTCCTCTCCTCCTCCTCCTCCTCCTCCTCCTCCTCCTCCTCCTCCTCCTCCTCCTCCTCCTCCTCCTCCTCCTCCCCCGCCCTGGGTATTCGTGTGCGCCCTCCGGCTCCCCTTCTTGGAGGGCCCTCGGGTGCCCGACGGCGGCGGCCCCTGGAGGCCAGAGGGAAGGAGAAGGGCGCCGCAAGCTCGGAGGAAGGCGGCGGCGGCGGCGGGGGGGTCCGGGGCTGGAGCCGCCCAGAGAGCCCGGCGCTGCAGTTTTTGCCGCGGCGCTGGCGTGTTTCCGCCTCGTCTCGGGCCCGGGGGCCATCGCCCATCGAGCTGGCTCGGAGAGCGACGCAGAAAGATGTGGTCCGGGGCTCCGTTCGTGGTTGTCTGCGACGCTGCAATGGTTTCGCAGTTTCGGACTTCAGTCGGCGTCACCCCAACATGCTGACACTATGTGTGCGTCGCCCCCCCAGGGGCGGCGCGCGCACCGAGAAATCTTATAGCACGTGCGTCGTGGCGGGCGCTTTGTTGGCCACGCCGCTCGGGAAACGATATACTACAAGATAGGGTATGCCATCTGTTCGGGTCGGACGCGCGCCTCCAAGGCGGGTGCGTAGTACTTGTACGGTGGCGGCAACTGTTGATGAATAGTCCCAGGATGCGCCAGACCCTGGAGGATCCCTTATCCAATGAGGGCGGTGGTGATACCCATGGCCGATCCACGATTGAAGTCCCACTGGCTTCCAGACCCTGGATTCCTTATCTGAGGATTCCTCGTCCAATGCCCACACCTCCTCCTCCTCCGCCTCCTCCTCCTCCTCCTCCTCCTCCTCCTCCTCCTCCTCCTCCTCCTCCTCCTCCTCCTCCTCCTCCTCCTCCTCATCTTTCTTATCTGAGGGTTCCTTGTCCGATGTCTCTGTGCGTCCCACTCATGGGTGAGGCGGAGGCCCCCCACCGCGGGCGCCGAGCTCCCCGGGCGTGCTGCGGGCTGCCGGTGCGCCACCTCGGGGGCCCCCCGGCGAAGCCACCCTCGGGCTCGAGGCGGGGCCCCCCGGCAGGGCGCTCGCGCCCAGGGCCCCCCTCCCGTCACCCTCGGGGGCCACGTTCGCTTGGCGTCGCTCGGACGTGCGCATTTCTTTCTCGCCGAGGGCCATCGAGGGGCACCCTGGGTCATCTGCCCCACCCACCCCCCCAACAAAAAAGAGCGCGCACGATGCCGAAAAGGGCACGGGTTCGTGGACGTCCGAGCGACGGCAACGTCGGGGGCGACGGGCTCATGGGGGCAGCGTCAGGGGGGGCGGCGGTTCGAAGTCCAGGGTGTTCTGGCGTTCTCGTCGGTCCTCGGCGGCTTCCAAGCCCCGGGGTGCTCTCCAGCAGGTGCGCCTCGCCGAGGGGCGCCCCCGGGCTGCCCCGGACCGGACTGGCCCGAACGGCCGGCGGAGGGCTGGGCTGTGACCCGAACGCCAGATGAGCAGGCGCAACCTTGGGGGAGGGGGGGGCATCGCCGATCGGAGCCCGACAGACCAGCCCGCCCATGCGCGGTCTGGGTATCGGGGGCCCATCGCCGATCTGTCGGCGGTGCATCGCCGATTCCGGCTCGATGATCCGCGCTCCCCCCTTTTTGAACCGAAGGAGAAATAGGCGTCGTCAACGTAGATTGTTGGCGCTCCGCGCGGATCTCTTGGATCCGCGGATTTCTTGGATACGTCGTTGATGCATCGCTGGCGTCGTCGATGCATCGCCGGCGCATCGCCAATGCATCACCGATGCATTGGCGATGCGAGGCGATCCTCTGACCCCATCTACTCCGACCTTATCTAGGAGGCCTCTGAACATCTGTCCCAGGGAAGGGGTCGAGAGCTGGGGCCTCGGATTGAAATAAACGTATCGTCGCTTGTCTGGGACTAGCGCCGAACCAGCGAGCGAGCACGTGCGTGAGCGGCAGATCCCTCACTCCGACGTGCCACGGCGAAGGGCGCGGAATGCCTCATCATACGTTACACCCTCCCCTTCCCCGCTGGTTTGACAGTGCCCTTCGCGTTGTCCTTGGGCGCAAGCGTGCTTGTGGTGCGGACCCTGCCAGCAGATTCCTGGCACGGCGGATCGGAGCTGTGGGGGAGTCAGGCGGGGCTGGCTCAGAGGCGCGCCTGCCTGACAGACTTCTACCGCATCGAGGTAAAAGTGTGTGTTCGCGAAGCGTCTCGGCGCCATGACAAACAGTACGGGTAATCTCTCCGAGTGTCAGGCGGTTGTTGATGTGCCGTACACGTGTCTATCTTTCGTGACGCACTCCATCCGAACAGGCGTCACCACTGCCGACGCTCGCGCCTCGCTGCACCAGAGCTTGAACAAGCTCCAGGCTGCGACGAAGGCCCAAGGGATCTGTCTCTCTGCAGGAGGAACGAGAGGATCGGCAGCAGTAGCTGCCGCGGCCCTGTGCCTATGCTTGGCTCCATGCTCCCCCTGCTTGCCATCTGCGCACTGCAGCCCCGCACCAGCGCTCAGCCTTCTCGCGCCACGGCCGCTTCATGGGCCGACCTCGCCCTTCCCGCCGCCGTTCGTTCGCCGGCGCAGCAGTGCCAGACCGCGCCCTTGCTTGTCATCGTTTGAGGGGGCTGGTTTCCGCCACCCCTGGGACTTCTCGAGTGGCGAACGGCGTGTCGCTGGGCAGCACTCTTGCCGAGGTTCGTGCCTCGATGATCAGCGCAGGGCATGGTGGGCGCGGTGTTCGGCTGAGCGGATCCAGTGTCTCGTGATGTGGCCGGCAGCCACTGCGGGCGCTGGTTGCGGTTGGCAGGGTGCTGCGCACCCGTGGCGTGGCGTGCACAGCGTTCCGCGCCCCTCCGAATGAAATTCTTGACGTTTCTCGTATCATCACCAGCCCATCTAGGGACGATGCCCAGAAAAATTGTTTGGATGGAGAGGTTGCTTGAGGGTGGAAGGTTAAGGAGGAGAATTCGCTGGAATTCGCTGGTATCCACAAGGTGGAAGGAAAAGGAGGAGAACGAGGAGGAGGAGGAGGAGGAAGAGGAGCAGGAGGAGGAGGACCAGCGTAAGCCCAAGATCCATCAACAACATTGCAATACACCCTCCCTCTAAGTTCCCTCTCCATAGGCTCCTACAAGGATTCATGGTTACATGTTTATTGTGCCCCGTCGGAAGACAACCGTTCGAAAATCCAGAATTGGGCCAGAACACCATTTCTGGGATTTCAACGCCGCGAATCACCATTATTGTAGCGTCTTGACGATCCGGAATCGCGGCAGATCACAAATCCTAGGACTTCAACACCGCGAATCAACGTGACTTCTGCGCCCTGACATCCCCACATCGTGCCAAGACACCATGTCTGGGACGTTAGCCATGATAATCCTTGAAATTGCGGCCAATTGTCAGCCACATGTTGAAAAAGAACCGCCCTCCATCCGTGAAACTTTTGCAAATGATTTTGAAATGAATGTGCGCGGCGCCAATCCGAGATTCACATTTTGAAAGCGGGCCGCCCTTCATCCGTGAAACTCTTGCAATGCTTAAAGACGGGTGTGTGCGGCAGGCGCTAAGGCGAGAGCAACATTTTGAAAAGGAACCGCCCTCCATCCGTTAAGCTCTTACAACTTGTCAAGACGAATGCGCCCGGCGCTAAGGCGAGAGCCACATCTTGAAAGCGTGCCGCCTTCCATCCGTGAAACTCATGCACAGCTCAACATTAACATCATTATTGTAGAGCAATATCAGGCGAAACGCCCTTTCGACCAGCCTCGGGGGCGCGACATGGAAGAATTATCCACAAGGGAAAGGAATGGAGGAGATGGAGAGGTGCCTTCAGGCCCAGTACCCACCGCGCAGCGACCCGCCCAAAGCGGGCCTGCGGGGGGTTCCCCCCCGCACGGCACTCCACCAGCTTCGCACTGGCGGGCCGCCGGGCATCCTCTCCCCGGGGGGCCTGAAGGGATGGTGGCTCCCGGGCCGGGCCAGCTTTTTCTTTCCTGGGCGCGGAGAGGGGAGGTTTGGCCTTCCTCCGCGGTCGCGCGGTCGCGCCCCGAGAGGCGGACCTCTGTTACCTGGACCCTCAGTAGGAGGAGGAGGAGGAGGAGGAGGAGGAGGAGGAGGAGGAGGGGCCCCCGCGCCAGCGTCGGGCGCCAGTCTCCTGACCCTCGGCCGTTCGGAGAGTAGCCGCGGGGCCGGCGCTAGGAGGCCACCCGTGGCAGAACGTAGGAGCCCACGCCGGGCGGCCCGGCAGGGCGGGCGGTCCGGTCGCGGACCTGCCTCAAAGATTGATGAAGGAAGAGGAGGAGGAGAAGGAGGAGTGTGAGAGGAGGAGAAGGAGGACAAGGAGGAGGCATTCGTCGATTTTTGTTGTGGGAGCCTCTTGGAGGACTCTTGGGTCTTCTTGGGCCTCTTGGAGTCCTGTTGGGACTGCCTAGTGGCCCTCTTCGGGCTCTTTGGTCGGGGGGTCCGGGGGCTTGCTTGACGCGATCTTGGGCCCTGTGGCTCAATTTCGTCACCGAGGAACCCTGCACACGTAGCTTAGATCTGTTGTGTTGATGTAATCATGTCGGTGTGACTGCGACTGGGAAACCGCGTCCAGGAAAAGAGGCCGCGTTGAGGGACCACCCCCTGCGCGCCCCCTTTTGGTGTCAAGGAAATGCCACGCCTTGCAAGCGCGTCACGGACAGACGCCGCGCTCAAGAACCACCCCTTGCACACACCCTCTGGCGTCGAGGACCCGCCACGCCACCCAGGCCTTGCGAGCGCGTCACGGGCTGAGGCCGCTCTCAGGGACCAGCCCCTGCGCACCCCGCCAGGTGGCGCGGAAATCCTTGCCCGCCACGCCCTGCGAGTGTCATGTTGGGTCGCACTGTAAGCCAGCGAGCTCGGAGACCACCCCCTGTGTTCCTCGTCCTCCTCCTCCTCCTCCTCCTCCTCCTCCTCCTCCTCCTCCTCCTCCTCCTCCTTCTCTTCCTCCTCCTCCTTATCATCCTCATCCTCTTTCGAGGCGGCATTGCAAGCTGCTGCCCAAGCTCTCCGCACATATACCGTACCGGCGACATATCCATCACCACCGTCTGGCACTTGTTTGTTCAGTCACGACGTGAACTCCTCCGAACTGGACCTAGGCAACCCTACGGCAACTGTACATGGACCACGGCCCCCACAAGATGGACACTCGCCGACTGATGTTGGGCCACCTCCTGATGACGCTGGAGTGCGACTTCCTGCTCATGCGCTTCCTGTTACTGATGGTGAGCGGCCTCTTGTCCTTACGTCGCTTGGAAGCGCGACGGGGGTGGGGACCTTCCCCGCGTCCTCTCAAGGACATGCTGCGCCAGGACATGTAGGGCTTCCACCAGTGTAAGAGCTTCCTCTTGCAGGCAGGATTCCACACAAGAAGGAGCCCTTCCCCCAGGTCATTCTGGGCGCACACCATCGTCCTCCTCCTGGGCCCGATGACCGACGATACTCCAGATGGCTCTGGCAACGTGCGACACAATCGCTGCATGCCTGCCACACCTTCTTCCCGAAAACCGGCGACGGCTACGGCGAAGGGGGACAGGGTGGTTTTGATCCATCCCCTGAGGGCGAGGAGCTGGTGATTCAGCCCCTACTCGCCGAGCCCGACTCGGAGACTGACCAGCACGGCACCCAGAGCGAGACCGACGTCGACCAGAGCGGCAACGTCGCTTTCCCCGACTACGACGGAGTGGCGCAACCTCCAGATGCTGACGGCGATGATGCCCTTGTGGCACCCGTCGTCCTGAACGTGGATGAGGTTGACGACAACGACTTCCGCCCCCCCGTCGCCGAGGGAGAGCGCGACCCTGTGGCGGGCCCGCAGCCCGCTACCCGCTACTGCAAGGTTTGACGACTTCGAAGGCGGCTACCGCGTCGACCTCAACGACCCGCAGGCGCCCTCCCACGAGGCGCTCAGTGACGGGGCCCGCCGCGACCGCGGCGCCATGTGTGATTGGGAGAACCCGCGCACTGGGAGCGGTCGCTCCTCCTGCTCCTCGTCCTCCTCCTCCTCCTCGTCCTCCTCCTCGTCCTCCTCCTCCTCCTCCTCCTCCTCCTCCTCAGTATCCGCCTCCTCCTCCTCCTCCTCCTCCTCTTCCTCCTCCTCCTCCTCATCCTCCTCCTCCTCCTCATCATCATCATCATCATCAGCATCAGAATCAGCATCATCAGCATCATCATCCTCATCCTCATCTTCATCCGCATCATCATCATCACCACCACCGCCATCATCATCATCATCATCATCATCATCATCATCATCATCATCATCATCATCATCAGCATCATCCTCATCAGTATCATCACCACCACCAGCATCATCATAATCATCAGCATCATCATCATCAGTAGCATCATCAGTAGCATCATCATCATCGTCAGCATCAGCATCATCATCAGCAGCAGCATCATCATCAGCATCATCATCGTCATCGTCATCGTCATCGTCATCGTCATCCTCCTCCTCCGCCTCCTCCTCCTCCTCCTCATCCTCCTCCTCCTCCTCCCCCCCCCGTCCTCCTCCCTCCCATCCGCACACCCTCCCCCTCCCCCTCCTCCCCCGCATCCTCCTCATCATCCTCCCCCTCCCTCCTACCTCCTCCCCCTCCTCCTCCTCCTCCTCCTCCTCCTCCTCCTCCTCCTCCCTCCTCCTCCTCCTCCTCATTCATCTTCCTCCCTCTCCTCCTCCTCCTCCTCCTCCTCCTCCTCCTCCTCCTCCTCCTCCCCCTCCTCCTCCTCCTCCTCCGTATGTCGACCCTCCCTTGTGCAAAGGTAGGGCGTACAGCGACGGCTCGGGCAGAGGGCCACCAGGGCTAAAGAGCTTTGGGTGGGGATACGTCTTTCTCGATGACGAACGCTCGGTCGTCCGAGCCATGCACGGCTCCCTCCCTGGTCCCAGAGTTTTGTGCACAGTTCTGCGTGCGGAGATGTTCGGCATCGTGAGGGTATTGGAGGCCACCTCCCTTCCTCTTCGAGTGGGGATAGACAACCCCTGTCATTCGAGGCCTGCGCCGCGGCCAGAAGTGGTGTTGCCGCCCGTCTCGACCGCATGCTGACTTATGGTATCTGGTCTGGTTCCTCCTCGGGGAAAGTTTCGCGGCCACGGTGACTTTTCATTTGAAAAGGTCAGGGCCTACTCCAGATGCCCCGCCGACGGAACCCTGGACGCCCACCTCGATTTTCAGGGGCACCAGTTAGCCGACGCCGAGGCAAGGCAGGAGCTGATCTTCAGGCGGTCCCACAGTGGAAAAGTGCCAGTTGGACCTCGAGGTCGGCCGAGGTCCAAGGGGTGCTGAGTCTGGTGGCGGCGATGGCGACGCGGGCGGGGGAGCTTCGTGCTTCCATTGGGAGGCCCGCCAGCGTGTTTGCTCGACCCCGTCGCTCTCGACCCCCACCTGGCTCCACGCCTCACTCCCTCGTTCGTGCCCATGGTGCCTGGCGATGCAAGGTGTGTCGCAGGTACGCCCGCTCCCTTAGGGCGAAGCGCGCCCTCTCTCTCCGACTGTGTGGGGGGAGGCTTCGTGTCGACCGTCGTTGGGTCGTTCCTGAGGGGGGGGGGAAAGGGCTGATTCCTGCCGCATTTCGCGGCGAGGCCTTGGGGCACGAGCTCCATCGCGCGGGCCACTGTACGTACTTCACCCGATGCGGGGCTTTCACGAGCAAGGGGGGGGTGCAAGTTCATTGAGGCCTGCAGGAGTGCTCCTGCTGACCCGACGGCAGCGTACCGCCTCTCGCTCCTGGCCCGCGCGCAGCATCCTTACAATGTGAAGTTCGCTCTCGAGGAGGCTTCCCGGTCCCTGCTGCCCTGGGAATGCGACGCCTTCTGGGAGCGAGTTCTCTGACCCCAGTCGTTCGCTAGGGCAGAGTCTCTGTGCGGGGAGGGGTGCGGCACCTCCGCAGTGTGCCCCCCATCCACCGCTGGCAATGAAGGCTGGCTGTGGCAGGGATCTGCCAGGCAAGTTCTCGCAGCAAAAACCTCCTCCTCCTCCTCCTCCTCCTCCTCCTCCTCCTCCTCCTCTTCCTCCTCCTCCTCCTCCTCCTCCTCCTCTTCCTCTTCCTCCGCCTCCTCTTCCCCCTCCTATTATTCTTCCTCCTCATCTTCCCCCTCGCCCTTATCCTCCCCCTCCTCATCCTCCGCATCCTCATCATCATCAGCAGCACCATCTGCATCATCCTAATCAGAATCAGCACCATCATTAGCAACATCGGCATCAGCATCATCACCGTAATCAGCAGTGTCAGCATCATCAGCATCATCAGCATCAACATCATCATCATTGTCATCATCCTAGTCATCATCATCGTCATCGTCGTCATCGCCATCATCCACATCATCAGCCTCATCATCAGCATCAGCAGCTTTCTCCTCCCGCGCCTTCTCATCAACAGCATCAGCATCATCATCGCCATCAGCAGCACCATCATCATCATCCTCATCATCATCATCAGCAGCATCAGCATCAGCATCATCATCAGCAGCATCAGCATCATCATGATCATCGTCATCAGCATGCCCTCCTCCTGTGCATCCTCCTCATCCTCTTTCTCCGCATCCACACCTCCTCCTCTTCCTCTCCTCATCATCATCAGCATCAGCATCAGCATCAGCATCATCATCAGCATCATCAGCATCATCATCAGATTCCTGCTCGTCTTCCTCCTCATCCTCCTAATCCTCCGCCTCCTCCTCCTCCTCCTCCTCCTCGTCCTCCTCCTCTTCCTCCTTATCCTCCTCCTCCTCCTCCTCCTTCTCCTCCTCGTCCTCGTCCTCGTCGTCCTTCTCCTCCTCCCCCCCTCCTCCTGCTCCTCCTCCCCACCTCCTCCCCCTCCTCCTTCTCCTCCTCCTCCTCGTCCTCCTCCTCCTCCTGCTCCTGCTCCTGCTCCTGCTCGTCCCCCTCCTCCTCCTCCTCCGCCTCCCCCTCCTCTCCTCCTGCTCCTCCTCTCCTCCTCCTCCTCCTCCTCCTCCTCCTCCTGCTCATCCTGCTCCCCCTCCTCCTCAGCCTCCGCCTTTGCCTTCTCCTCCTCCTCCTGCTCCTCCTCCTCCTCCTCCTCTCCTCCTCCTCCTCCTCCTCCTCCTCCTCCTCCCCCTCATCATCATCATCCTCCTCCTCTTCCTCCTCCTCCTCCTCCTCCGCTTGCCCCCCCCCCCCCTCCTCCTGCTGCTGCTCCTCCTCCTCCTCCTCCTCCTCCTCCTCCTCCTCCTCCTCCTCTCCTCCTCCTCCTCCCTCCGCCTCCCCCTCCTCCTCCTCGTCCTCGTCCTCGTCCTCGATATTCCTCCCCCTCCTCCCCCTCCTCTTCCTCCTGCTCCTCCTCCTCCTCCTCCTCCTCCTCCTCCTCCTCCTCCTCCTCCTCCTCCTCCACCGCCATTCCAGGGGGCGCGTGCCGTAGAGTAAGCCCCCGAGCTTGTCATGTGCAAAGGACTGGCATGCAGGCGTTGGGGAGTGCCCAGCAAGGCGGTGGGGGCGTTCATCCCGAACGCTTCTCTACAAACGAACCTGGGGCGACCATTATTGGGGGTCTTCTTTCTTCCAATGCAGTTCAAAGCAGTGCTGAGCAATGCAAAGTACAGCACTGTAAAGCATGGCTTGGCATTGGTCGGCACTGCTTCGCGTTGTGTGG
Source organism: Prorocentrum cordatum (assembly GCA_963575745.1). NCBI lineage: Eukaryota > Dinophyceae > Prorocentrales > Prorocentraceae > Prorocentrum > Prorocentrum cordatum. Next base: position 124,929 of record CAUYUJ010014414.1, read on the forward strand.
CATTGGCTGGCGTAGCTTGGCGATGCTTGGCACTGCTCTGGCAGCACCCCGGGCGAGGCCGGGGCCCACCGCCGACGAAGGGCCCCGCACCCGCTGGGTTTTTTTTTTCTCCGCGAGCGGGACAGAGCACGTCAGGCAAAGCCTGCTAGGGGAACTTGGCATCGCTCGGACGTGTGCATTTTTCCTTCGGCGAGGAGCATCCTTGATCCTTTTTGGCGAAAAAACCACGCACGAAGCCCGAAAAGGCACAGGGAATGGACGTCCGAGCGATGGCCAGGGAAAGAGGGCCATGTTTCCCCCCGCCCGGTATCTCGAGGCGTGCTTCTCCTCGCCCGATGCTGTGGCCCACGGGGGCACGACGAGCAGTTGGATTTCTGGCCGGGTCCGAAGAGAGAGAGTCGCAGCCCGCCTGATCTCGGCTGGTAGTTCCCAGCCTGGCCCTTGGCTTGGCACGGGCGATGCAACTTTCGGGACGTGGTGGCACTTCTGGCCGTTTCTCTTCTCCCCATCCCCTGTCGTGCTCTCTGCCACATGTCCGATCTCTGCGGCCGCCTGCGTCATGCGAAGGACATGGCCAGCCTGTCCAAACGCCCACGCTTCCACAGCGACGACGCCCTTGACGAGCTCGGTTACGGTGGACCGGCCCGCACGTTCTCGCAGAGCCGCTGGGAGGCAGAACGGGAAGAAGGTTCAGGAAGTGGAGAAGGACGAGGAGGAGGACCTTTATCGAAGACGCCTGCGGCGAATCACCGTCGCACCGTCGCCCCATGCCCTTTGGGAAACGCCTGTGGCCAAACGTTGGGTCATAGTCTGGCCAATCTGTTGGACAATGTGTTCTCCGAGCCGTTGCGGAAACACTTGGGGAGGACTAGGAGGACGAGGAGAGACAGGAAAAAGAGGACGAAGACAAGTTTGGGCCCTCTTAGGGCCTCCTTGGGGCTTCCCGGGGGCCTTTAGGGAGGGCCTCCGTGGGCCTCTTGGGAGCCTCTTGGGAGCCTCTTCGGGGGACTCTTGGGCCGTCTCATGGCTTCCTCTTGGCCCATGGGGCCATCCATCATGGATCAATCTTGGAGGTGTCTTGATCCTGGGGCCGTTTTCGGTTGCCGGAAGCCCGAGAAGGCAAGCACTCGAAATTCATGAGAATCCATGGTTTTGACGTGCTCGGGCCATCCCCATCCTTGAGGGCATGTTGGAGGACTCTTGGGCCGTTTTGGGCTCATCTTGTGCCGTCTGAACTGTCTTGGGCCATCTTGAAAGTATCTTGAGCCGTCTCGGGAAGCATCTTGGGAGCATCTTGGGCCATCGTGGCCGTCCTGGAGATCCTCTCAGGGCCACCTTGAGCGGGAAAGCCGACGGAGGCCGATTATTCCGGATGGCCGGCAGGTTGAGACAGAGATGATTGGAAGCTTGTTGGCAGGGCCCAAAGGAGCCCGAAGATTCGGCACGCCAAGCATTGCTTGCAAGCAGAAGGGGGCGGCGGATCGAAAACGCCTTCGGCGCACCACCGCCGACCCCAGCCTTTTGGAAACTCTTACGTGGCCAAGCGTTGGACCAAAGTTTGGCCAAGCTATTGGATAGTGTGTTCACCCAGCCGTTGTGGAAACCCTCAGGGGAAACACCAGGGGGCCCCTGAGGGGCTCCTGGGGGCCTCTTGGGCCATCCTGGAGCACTCTTGGCCCGTCTGACGCCTTCGGCTGCCGCCTCGTAGGGCTCTCTGGGCCTTCCAGAGGCGCTTCAGGGCCGTCTCGGAGGTCTCTTCGGCCGTATGAGGGCCCTCGTGGAACAGTCCTGGGGGCCGTCTTGGGGCCCTCTTGGAGTTTTCTCGGGCCGTCTCGGAGCTACCTTGGAAGGCTATGGGCCGTCTTTGGCTGTCGCGCACCCGAAGTTCGAGAACGCGAAAATCGTACAAAACCGCCCGGGGACCCTCTTCGAGCTCTCATGGAGGGCATCTTGGAGCCTTCTCTGGGCGTCTTGAGGGCCTCCTGGGCCACCTCGAGGCCATCTTGGAGCAATGTTGGTCCAGCTTGGGGCCTATTCGAGACATATTGGCACGCTCATTTTAGAGGCCATATCAGCTGCACTGGAGGCATATTGGGACCATCTTGGGCGGCAAAGCAATTGGTAGACATGTTCTGGCTGGCTGGCGGGATCTGCTGGGACCCCACTGGGAGCCTTCCGGAAGTGTTCAAGCGGTGATCATTCCTCCTCCTCCTCCTCCTCCTCCTCCTCCTCCTCCGCCTCCTCCTCTTCCTCCTCCACCACCTCCACCTTCTCCCTCCTCCCTCCTCCTCCCTCCTCCTCCTCCTCCTCCTCCCTCCTCCCTCCTCCTCCTCCTCCTCCTCCTCCTCCTCCGCCTCCTCCTCCTCGGCACGCCAACAACTCCTCGGTCAAGCAACCGGGGGTGGCGGATCTAGCGGCCTTCAGCCCATCCCGCCATCGTGCTTGTGTCGTGGGCCCGATGCCGCGTGGATGCATATGAGTGTCTCTTGGGATGTCTCGCGGGTGCCTCTTGAAGGGTTTGGGAGCCTCCTGGTGGTTTCTTGGAGGACTATTGGGACCATGGGAGCATCTTGGGGGCCTGCTGGCAGTCTCGGGGGTCATCTTGGGGCGGAGAGCTTGAAATGCCACTTCGTGGCCCCTCTTCTTGGGACCCCCTTGGGCCGTCTTGAAGGCCTCTTAGGGCCGTCTTGGCTCTATTTGGGGCCTCTTGGGCAGTCGTGGAGCTGGGAGCCATCTTGGTGGCAGTCTTGGGGGCCTTCTTGGGCACCCTTGGAGTTGTGGGACCCGAACAGGCGAAAACGCTAAAATCCTTCAACCAACTTACGGATAAATCATAAAACGTGTTTCCAAGGGCGGTTCTTGGGGCGTCTTGGAGAGTTCTTGGGCCGTATCGGCGCCTCTTGGACGATAGTTGGGCCATCTTGGGAACCCTCTTGGCCCATCGTGGAGCCCGCAGGCCAAAGGAAAAGTCACGCGGAAAGCCCCGAGAGTCTTCAGGGAAATCCAAAAGTCACGCTGCGAACCCCAAGAAATCATCTACGCTTCGCGCACCAGCCCATTCAGAAACAGTTTGCCAGGCGAGCTAAAGCGTTGTTGTGAGAGGTTATCGGGGGCTTCTTGGAGCCATATTGGGGCTCTCTTGAGGTCCTCTTGGGGCCCTCTTGGGGCTCTGGGGCCATCGTGGAGCCCTCGGTGGGCCCTTTGGGCGGGTCTGAGAGGTCTCCTGGGGCAGTCTTGGTCCCCGTAGCTCAAAAGGAGGGGGGTCCTCAATTCAGCACCCCCTCCCTTCGGAGCTCAAAATTTGCCTCTTGGGGCATTCCTGGGGCGCTCCTGGGGTGTGGGCGCTCTTGGGGCTCTCTTGGAACCCTCTTGGGCCCCTCGTGGGGCCCTCTTGGGCCGCCTTTGTGCTATCGTGGGGCATCGGAAGCCCATCAGAAGCGAAACGGCGAGAACGCAAAAATCACTGATTTTCCTCAGGTGTTGGATCAAGTTTGGCCTCTTGGGGAGTCCTTGGAGGGCTCGGAAGGCGCTTGAAACCATCTTGGGGCCGCCTTGGGGCGTCTTCGATGTATGTGGGAGGCTACCTTGAGCCATCGTCAGCTATTTGGGTCAATCTTGGGGGCCATCCTGGGCTCACTGAGGCCCTCGTGGAGTATATTGGGCCATCCTGGGCGCTCTGGCGCATCGCGCCCCCCCCTCCCAGGCCCAGGGGAGGGGTATGGGGGAGGGACCCCTCCCCCGAGCAGGGGATGAAGGGGCTTTGAAAAGAGAAGACGAAACTCGTGGAATCACCTGCGCCCAGAGGGCTGGTGGGATTCAAGACTTGGGGTCCTGGGCCCCGTTGTGCGTAAGCATTATGATCTCCGTAACTGGGGACCCTAGACGATTGCAGGGCTCTCTACTTCGTGCCCAGCAGCACGGTGGCTGTTATCAGACTCTTGTGTACACGATTCGATTGCGGTGCCCATCGTGGAGCAGAGCCGCGCTCGGTTTGCCACGCACACAAAAGAGTCCACAGCTGCTCACCCCGTCAAGACACTCAAGGCAACCTTTGCGGGGAGAAACTGGTAACTTCATCGTTTGGAAGGTGGTGGATGCTAAAGCGGGACAAACTCGTGAACTGGCGGGCCAGGGGTGCCGTGAACGTGCCGCGGTGTTGCGCCATGCAGTGGCATGCCGTGCCGCTTGTGCTTCTTTTGTTCAGGGCCTCTCCGCGGGGTGAAAGTTGAAGCGAATGTGCGACGGCACGACAGGGCAAGGCATGGCACGGCCGCTGCCACGGCTCGCGGCACGGAATTGTACGGTACAGCATAGCACGGCACGACAGCCCGCGTTGCAAGATCCCGCGTTGGGCCTTCAGAGGCACTGCACGGCAACGCGCGGCGCCACGCCCTAGGAGGCGGCGCCTTCTAGCCGCCCGAATAGGCGGCACCGCCGCACAGCGGCACGCCACGGCAGCATCCTTTCCGTGATTGCGAGTGCGTGTTGGTTCAAGCAGCGTTGGTCCGAGAGCAAGCCCGTTGCGTCACGGAATGTTGTGGCCCGCCTCCGCTCGCCAGCGGAACACGCTCGGAACAAATCGAGGATTCACTGGTTGCAGAGTACTATAACGTCTGTGTTTTTCATCCGCCTAGGCTTGCATCGCGGAGTTCTGCTCACCAGGAGCGATCTCACAACTTGAGTTGGGGGAAGACGAAAGCTGAGCTTCCTTGACTAGTGCAGCAGAGCGGGTTGAGCAGTAACGCAATGAATAGAACAGTATTGGCGACCGCGGAGGAATGCTGCCCCGCTTGAAATACAGTTGCGCCATGTTGCCCCCTGGCCTGCTTCCCCAGAACGAGTGCGCAGACGCTTGCTGCGAGTGCGAGCGCACCCCACTCCTGTATGCGCTGGGGGTTGCCCCTGTTGTCATGGCGTGCTTAGGCATCGGCGGCTGCGTCATCTGCCTTTGGTGCTGCTGCTGCCGCGCCAGGCAGGCACTGCCACAGCGGCCGTGCCGATGCAGGTATAGGTGTTCCTTGGCGCGGGCCGGCTGCAGGGGCGAAGCTGCCGCTCCGCATAACGAGCGTCGGTTCGGCGTGGGAACGCCCTTGCCACGTGATGATGACGAGGTAGCGCCCTCCAACGGCACAGCACAGCATGGCACGGCACCGCGCCCCGCAGGATCACGAGACCACGAGTACATGGTCAAGTTTGTTCGAAAAGCGTGTCACGAAGCTTTACGATATCCGCATGTGCAGGGGCTTCACGGACTGAGGGCGGATCGGTTTCAAAATGTGGTTCTCGCCTTAGCGCCGCGCACATTCGTTTTAAGAGTTCGCGAGAGCTTCACGGATTGAGGGGGCGCGTGGTTTTCAAAATGTGGTTCTCGTCACAGCGACGCGCACATTCGTTCTAAGGATTCGCAAGAGCTTCACGGATTGAAAGCGGGTGGTTTTCAAAATGAGGTTCTCGCTTTAGCACCGAGCACATTCGTTGTAACAATTTGCAAGGGCTTCACGGATAGAGGGCGGGGGGGAAATGCGAATATCCTTTTAGCGCCGCGCACATTCGTTTTTAAGATTTGCAAGAGCTTTACAGGTTGAGGGCGGCTGGTTTTCAAAATGTGGTTCTCGCTTCAGCGCCGCGCACATGAGTTTCAAAAACCCGCAACTGCTTCACGGATTGAGGGCGGTTCCTTTTCAAAACGTGATTCTCGCTTTAGCGCCGCGCACATTCGTTGTAAACATTTGCATGAGTTCTATTGGTTCTCATAGTTAACCTACCAGAAATGTTATTTTGGGACGACTCAGGATTGCCAGGGCGCAACAGTTGATTCGCAGTGATGGAGCCCCAAGACTGGTGTTCTGGCACGACTCAGGATCGCCAAGACGTAACAGTCAGGTTAACTCATGTATCTCAACAACGCTGCTGAGTCTTGAGCTTGCACTTCCTCCCTCCTCCTCCTCCTCCTCCTCCTCCTCCTCCTCCTCCTCCTCCTCCTCCTCCTCCTCCTCCTCCTCCTCCTCCTCCCCTCCTCCTACTACTTTTGTCTCTGGGCCCGGGCTCCACAACGCAGAGGCCGCTGGCTGGCCCCCTCTCGGAGGCCGGCCGTGCGCGCAGCTCTCCTGCAGCAGGTGCACCTGGCAACTAACCAGCCGGACAGATTGCGTGTCTCGCTGCGCTGCGATTGCCAATATCGGACCGCGAGGCGAATCTTTCTTCGACTTGCAGCGTGCGCGTCTCGTCGTGCTCGCTTGCCCTTGCCCATGAGTCGCGTGATTGGGATAGCCCTTTTCAGGGGCAGCAGATTGATCGACAGGTGTTATCTTTCTGTGGGAAGTGTGCTTACAACATATATGCATATACGTATATATGTATACACACCTTTATGCATACGTGTACCTATACATATGCATGTATAGATGTATATACATGTATATGTATAGGTATACGTGCACATGTATAGGTATGAACCTAGATGTTGTATGGCAAGATATCCTATCGTATGCACCCACTGCTATCTCCTCAAGCGACGAAGAATAGACCCGGATCTCTGATAGTATGATGTTCTCGATCCCGAGATCTCCGAAGATGGCGATCTGATTTTTGTCCGTGCGCGGCCCCAGAGATCACGACCCCTTGTCTGGGGCCAGTTTTCGCACCGGACCCATTCCTGATGGCCCCAGGGCCCAATGTAATGGACAATTGTCCCCAGAGGACGAAATCGAGCAAAACACCTGGATTGAAAAAACATATCGTCGGAGGTTTGGGATTATCTCCTAAGCCCCCCAGGGGGCCTTCAGGCCGCTGAAGGCAAAATTCTTCCATTGGAGGCCAAGTTGTTTCACTGAAGGGAAACATGAAAGCCAAATGTGTTGCTCACTGAAGGCCATGATCCCACGGAAGGCAAAAATGGCCCACCAAAGGCAGACATGTTCGAATGCACATCTGTTGTCTTCAGCGCGAAGGCAGAGAAAATGCCTCCAGAAAAACGTCTGCCCGCAGCAACGACTGTGGAAGGCCAGAAACCCTGCCCTCAGAAGTTATATCATCCATTGTTTTGCCGATCGGCGCGGGCCCTCGCACCGCCCCCCCTCCCCCCCCATGGAGTAGATCTTGGCTGCTTTTGGCGCCTGCTTCAAGCTGGTAGAGCCTCCCCCATGGGACGCACTGCTGCAAACAGTCGCACTACGCAGAGGTCCAGAGCCAGATCCCCCCCTAGGGGACCGAAGAATGACATAAACATAAAAACTCGGAGGTCCGCACGGATTTCTCAGATCCGCGCTGGACCCCCCTCCCTAGCTCCGAGTTGTTATGTTTATGTCCTTCTCCGTTCCCTTAGAGACCCCCCACTTCCCCCCCCCATTCCGCCCAGTGTCGAGACGCCGAAGAAGAAAACGCTCCCCAGGTGTGTGCCTTCGATGAGCCCGCTGCCGCGTGGCCCCTCCGCCGCGAGCCCTCCGCCGGCGCCGCCCCTCGCCCTGGTGGGCGGCGGCCCGACGGCACCCGCTCCCACCTGGCGAGGGGGCCCCGGGGGGGGCCTCCACGTGCGCGCCGGGGAGGAGCCGGCGGGGCCTCCTCCTCCTCCTCCTCCTCCTCCTCCTCCTCCTCCTCCTCCTCCTCCTCTTCCTCCTCCTCCTCCTCCTCCTCCTCCTCCTCCTCCTCCTCCTCCTCCTCCTCCTCCTCCTCCTCCTCCTCCCCCTCCTCTCCCTCCTCCCCCTCGTCCTCCTTCCCCCTGCCTCCCTGGTCGCGCCGGCGACGGGGCGGTGCCTCCGGAGGGAGTCCCGCGGAGGCCCTCCGCCGCGAGCCCTCCGCCGGCGCCGCCCCCACCGCCAGGTGGGTGGCCCGACGGCGCCCCGCTCGGCGAGCTGCAGGTGGGAGGCGCGCTCGGCGGCCCCGCGGGGTTCGGGGAGGAGGAGGAGGAGGAGGAGGAGGAGGAGGAGGAGGAGGAGGAGCAGGAGCAGGAGGAGGAGGAGGGGGAGGAGCAGGAGGAGGAGGAGGAGGAGGAGGACGAGGAGGAGGAGCAAGAGGAGGAGGAGGAGGAGCAGGAGGAGGCGCGGTCGTCCATACGGCGGCCGCCGCAGGCCGCTCTCGGGCCCTCGGCGTCCTCGTCGGGCCCTCGTCTTGCTTTGAGTCGGGCCTGCCCCCCCAGCACAGGAGGGATGTGCAAGAGCGGTCAGAGAATAGGATGGGGGGCGATTTCTCGGAGGGGTAAGTATGCAAAACAGTCGGACAATAGGATGGGGGGCGATTTCTCGTGCGTGTTCGAAACCATGTTTCAGCATTTGCTGTTCCAAAAACCGCCTGCAGGAGGACATACTGGACCGAACCCTTGGCGTCCTCGTCGGGTCCTCTTCTTGCTTTAAGTCGGGCCTGCCCCATTACAGGAGGGGTCTTCAAAGCAGTCGGAAAATAGTATGGGGGCGGTTTCTCTTGCGTTTTTGAAACCATGTTTCAGCACTTGTTGTTCCAAAAACCGCCTGCAGGAGGACATGCTCGACCTAACCCTTGTCAAGCAGTGGCGAAGCGTCCTGGCTCGCCTATACCACTACCAAACAATGTTCTAAGAGCCTTTTGTGGCTTCCACGAAATGTTCTTAGAACACTTCTGGCTGGGACTATATTGTTTTAACACATCGGGTTTATGTTCTAAGAACATTGTTTTGTTCTTAGAACATCTTGGGGTTCTAAGAACATTTCGTGGTATGACTATGGGAATGCCGGGACGGTCGGTCCCTGCTCAACCTTGGCGTCCTCGTCGGGCGCTCTTCTTGCTCTGCTTGGATCCCCGCTGACATATAGGCCTCCTAGATGGGGTCGGAGTAGATCGAAGAAGAAAAGACGGCATACGCATAAGCTTGTTGGCGCTCCGCACAGATTTTGCTTGGATCCGCGCTGGGGCCCCCCTTGGCGGTGCCTCTGGCGCCACCCCCTGGCGCGCTCCGCGCGCCAGGGAGGGGGATCCAGCGCAGATCCAAGAAATCCGCGCGGAGCGCCAAAAGTTTCTGTTCATTCCGTTGTTTCTTCTTCTTCTAGTAGATGGGGCGGGAGGATCGCGCCGCATCGCCGATGCATCGCCGATGCGGCTCGATGTGGAGCCCCATCTGCTTCACGATGGCGTCGCCGATGCATCGCCGACGTCGACGATGCATCGCTGGTGCATCGCCGATGCATCGTCGGTGTATCGGCGATGCGGCACGATCCTCCGACCCCACCTAGTCGGACCCTTTCTAGGAGGCCTCTATGACAGGAGGGGATTCAAGCGGATGCGAATGCGGGGTAATGTTTGGCCTAATTTGGTTGATACACGGGTTACACGTACCCGATGTGATTCAAACGGAGTAGGCAATTCTCGTCAGTGGGCTCCGCACACTTATCCCAGATCTTTGCCCCCCGTAAGCCGCTCAGAGCACTTGCAACCCACTTGGAAGCTAGAGATGAGGCCAGATGTCACCAACCTCGGTATCCACTCAGAACCCTCCGATCCCCTTAGCAAGCCCAGCGATGATTCAAGTGTCCCTGGTTCCCCATCCTCTCCCCCTGTCTGTTTCTCCAGTCCTACTCGTCCTCTGCCCCCCCCCCCCTCTCCGCCCCCCGCTGTTCCCTGCTTTGCTTTCTCCCCGCCCGCTCTGCCCTGTCTTGTTCTCTCCCACCCCCCAAGTGTGATGTCGAGAGCCCGCCTCCAGCGTACTGACTCTTGCAGCACGCCCACATCTCACCGCGGACGCCTGGGGGGGCCAGCATGCTGAAAGGGAGCCCACTGGTGGACACGAGCCTGCCCGATCGTCGTACGTATGCTGAGTTTGTCCTCTGGGATGCAGAGGTCGTCATGACATATTACATTATTCTGTATGAGGTACGGCCCGAGGCCTTTTCTGTCTGCTGCACCTCGCCGACCACCTTCTTGGCACGTTGAGATCAAGCTTCTCGAGGCTATAGTTTTGGTCCGGAAGTTTGTGCACCCGTTCGGTTGTCCTTTCGTCGGCCGCCAGTGGGCTCCGTGCCGCCATGGATGGATCGCACCGAGATCTGGTACGGCTAGTATCCGATGGAGGTGTCTGGGCCGGTGGGCGGTACAGCCAAGACGCCGAAATAAGAAGCAGCTTGGGTCTGGAGGGGGCTCGATGGCCGCTTCTCTAGGGGTTCGCCGTAGGCGTCTTCGATTCGAGACACGAGCGCCTGCTACAACTAGAGAGGAAGATTGCGGCCTTCGCCCAAGCCTTTGATCAAGTCAACAATGGAGTCCTGTCCCTGCAAGCGCTCCTCGTCTACGCGGGCGATTTTAGGGGCCCGGAAGGGGATTCGCTCCTTGTCCAGCGCCGTTTTGGATGTTCTTGTGTATCCTGGGGGAAGGGTACCCTCAAATGTTCTTCAGTTTTCAGGAGGGAAAGAAACACAGAGACAATTGATCGTCGACTCCCAGAAAAAGATAAGAAAATATGCGAATTTCGGGAAGACAAAAACAAAAAAAAAATGTTTTAAAAAAATGCGGAATCCTGTTATTTGTGCCTATTTATTTGTGTGTCCCTGGGCCCCTTCAAGTTTGGCCAGCGGAGGGTCTCTTGCTCTTGAACTATTCGGCGATACGCAAGAGTGACCGTTCGCCAGAGTGATTCTTGGTGCGGGCACACCTGGGTCCCCAGGTGGTCGAAAGCGACGCGATAGCAGCGGCTTGCGCGCTCCGATTCGTCTTCCCCGCGGCCCCCGAAAGTCGCGAACCAAAGGCTACTCCTGCCTAGGGGTCACTCTCACGTGCACCAATAAACAAGAAACGACATTCAAATAAACTTTTGGCGCTCTGCGCGGATTTCTTGGATCCGCGCTGGGCCCCCCAGGCGGCGCCGCCCTGGCGCGCTCCGCGCGCCGGGGAGGGGGGGAGGTCCAGCGCAGACCCAAGAAATCCGCGCTTATGTGGGTTTTTTGTTTTTCTGGGGCGGGGGCCCTTGCCCCCGCTGGCTGTCGGGGGCGGCAAGGAGGGGGGGGATGACTAGGGGGGGGGGTAGACATCATGGCGTGGGCCATGATATTTCCCCAGATTTCATGGCGCCTCTTCTTGTTTCAATACGTCCCTGGCCCCTCCCGCTGGGCCGCGCACATGCCGCCGGCCATGATTTGCAACCCCCCTCTTGGACACCCCCTTCTTGGCCGCTCCACACCCCCCTCTTGGCCGCTTCGACGAAAAATGAAGCGGCTAAGAAGAGGAGAGAAGTCCTGGGACACCCCCAGGGGCCTACTTTCGGAGGCACGCCCGTCGAGGATGGACACCCACCTCTTGCCCCCGCTGGGAGGAGGAGGAGGAGGAGGAGGAGGAGGAGGAGAGGAGGAGGAGGGAGGAGGAGGAGAGGAGGAGGTGGCCCCCAAGAGCAGCCTCCTCCTCCTCCTCCTCCTCCTCCTCCTCCTCCTCCTCCTCCTCCTCCCTCCTCCTCCTCCCTCCTCCTTCTCTCCTCCTCCTCTCCTCCTCCTCCTCCTCCTCCTCCTCCTCCCTCCTCCTCCCCTCCCCCGCTGGTTGGCCCGAAGAGCAGCCTTGGGAGAGCGACGGCTCCGTCTGCAGTGCTGTCTGGGGGGGGGGGGGCGGGGCGGCTCCTGGCCGGAGCCCCGGCGACGGGTGAAGGCGTCACAACTCGGCGGCGAGCCTCAGTCCTCCTCCTCCTCCTCCTCCTCCCCTCCTCCTCCTGCTCCTCCTCCTCCTCCTCCTCCTCCTCTCCTCCTCCTTCCTCCTCCTCCTCCCTCCTCCTCCTCCTCCATATTCCTCATCCTCCTCCTCTGCTTCATCATATTCCTCATTCTCTTCCTCCTCCTCCTTCTCCTCCTCCTCCTCCTCCTCCTCCTCTTCCTCCTCCTCCTCCTCCTTCTCCTCCTCTGTCGGCGGCGAGCGAGGGGGGAAGTGAGAAGGGGCGGGCCTTCTCAGAAAGCTCGGAAGTCCCCCAGCCTTCTGGTATGTTCTCTGAGCCTTCCCCGAAGACACAGGAAGATTCTCCGAAGGCGCGAGGGCTTCTGATAAGTCTCGCCGCCTTCTGAGAAGGCCTTCTCCTTCTCATTTGCCCCCCTCGCTCGCCCCCGAATAATCCCCGCGGCCTCCTGGGCACGCGCCCCCGAGGGAAGCATCGGGACGATCTCAATGGGCACGGAGACGACGGGTACAAAATCCAATTCCAGGCCTCCCAGATGAGGTCCGGATATGGGGCCGGAGGATCGCGCCGAATCGACGATGCATCGGTGAGGTGGAGCTTGCTTTTCCCCACGCCGATAGCGCCGATGCATCGCCGACGTCGCCGATGCATCGCCGATGCACTCGGGGCTCAAGAGAGGGGTCAATGCAATCGGGGGTCAGTCAGAGCGCCGGATCCTGCGGGATCCTGCAGAGCCAAAGCTGCACTGACCTGGGCTTGGGTCCATGATCCTGCAGGATCTTGCCAAGGCTTGACTGGCACAGGTCTGGATGGACCTGGGTCAGTAGATCACCGAGAAGCATCGGGACGATTTCAATGGGTACGGAGACAACGGGCACAAAGTTCAGCAGCACTTCTTGATCACTCTAAACAGGATTCGTTGCGGGCGTCGCCGCGGTCGTTGTCCAGTTGAGACAACAGGCCGCCTGCCCAACAGTGGCCGCTGTCGGTTTGGGGCAACATTTGGTCCTGGGGCATCGTGTCATTTCGGGCATCCCAACAGCAGCGTGTAAGCTCGCCCAGTTTGCGAACTCGCTTGTCCTCAGGAAAGGGCTCCGCGTGGACACTCTTCATCGGTTGGTTAACACGCGTCGGCTGTCATGTTGGCACATGTCGGTAAGTGTTTCTTCATCGCAGCATGATATCGGGTCGGCATGATCCTGTAGATTTGGTTTCATATTTGGTTCAAGCCAGTTGGACTCCCTTTATTGGTTGTGTCCACTCTGCTTCAGAACGCCATTCTGAAGAACATCCCGACACTTGAGCCAATGAGACCAGTTGGGCACCAGCACGGACGTTGTTCTACTGGGATAGGCTTGGTATTGGCCGTGATTGGTTGGGAGCTTTTGGCCACTAGAGGATTGTATGCTTGGTCTGCCAGATGGATGCACAGGCGAAATATAATAAGGGCGTGGCCCCCGAACACTGGCCCCCCTTTTGATTGATTGGAGAGCTGGGTTGGTTGGTTGATTGGCTGGTTGGCCGGCTGGCAGGTTGGCAACTTGGCTGGCTGGTTGGTTGGCTGGCTGGCGGGTTGGCTGCCTGGCTGGTTTGATGGTTGGCTGGCTCGCTGACTGGTTGGCGGATCTGGGGCGCGGACCCGTAGTTCTTTAGGATGCATCGTGGCCCCAGCAGCGCGGATCCGTGCTGTTTTACGCAGGGCCGCGGCCTCGGCAGCGCGGATCCATGTCTCCTCATGGGAGGTCGTGGCCTCGGGAGTGCGGACCCGTCGTTCCTTACAAAAGGGCATCGTGGCCTTGGGAGTGCGGGCCCATCCTTCCTCCTTCCTTGCGGGGTGTCGTAGCCTCCGGCACGCAGGCTTTCGCTGGGGATCTCGGCCTGGGGGGCACGGGCTGTCGAGAAGGGGTCGAGCTGTCGGGAGCGCGGGCCCACTCTTCTTTGGCACACGACGGTTCGAGGCCTCGGCAGCGCAGGCCCACTGACTTCCGAGGCACCGCAGCCTCGGGAGCGCGGGTCCGCACAGCTGTGCTCGTGGGGTGGCCGCGCCGCGGTTGCGCAGGCCCACCTCCGTTCCCAACCACGCTGTGGTTTGGGGTCCTCGTTCTGCAGAGACAGCGCCAGCCGTTCCTTCCTTCCTTCCTTCCTTCCTTCCTTCCTTCCTTCCTTCCTTCCTTCCTTCCTTCCTGCCTCCTCCCCCTCCCTGCCTCTGCCATCCGCGCCAGTCAAAGATTCCGGCACACCCCTCATACGCCTCGTGGCCCCATGGGGAGCTCCACCGAGGGGTGCGCTCGCATGCGCCCGCCACACCCATGTCGGCACACCCCTCACATGCTTCGTGGACCCATAGGGAGCTCCCCCGAAGGCCCCAGTGGCTGTGCTCGCATGCGCCCGCCGCACCCATGTTGGCACACCCCTCACACGCTTCGTAGCCCCATGGGTGGTTGCGCTCGCGCCGCACCCATTGCGGCACATCCCTCACACGCTTCGTAGCCCCACAGGGAGCTCAACCGCTGCGCTCGCACGCGCCCGCCGCACCCATTTCGGCACATCCCATCACACGCTTCGTAGCCCCATAATGCCCCATAGGGAGCTCCACCGAAGGCCCCAGTGGTTGCGTTCGCATGCGCCCGCCGTATCCATTTCGGCACACCCTTCACGCCTCGTGGCCTCATAGGGAGCTCCACCGAAGGCCCCAGTGGTTGCGTTCGCATGCGCCCGCCGCACCCATGTCGGCACACCCCTCACACGCTTCGTGGACCCATAGGGAGCTCCCCGAAGGCCCCAGTGGCTGCGCTCGCACGCGCCCGCCGCACCCATTGCGGCACACCCCTCACACGCTTCGTAGCCCCACAGGGAGCTCCACCGAAGGCCTCAGTGGTTTCGCTCGCATGCGCCCGCCGCATCCATTCCGGCACACCCCTCACACCTTTGGTGGCCCCATAGGGAGCTCCACCGATGACAAGATTCACATTTGCGTGATTCACAACTGCACATGGTGCGGTCCGTCGCCAGGCTAATTTTACGCGGGGCCGAGCCATTGGGAGCGCGGAGCCACTGTTTTTCCGAGCCCTCTTGTGTTGGGTATTCGCTTCCAACAGAGAACAATTGGGCCTCGTCCCTTCCCGCCCCACCCTTCCTCCACGCGTCTTCTCTTCCTTCCCCTGCCTGCTCCACCCCTACAATTTGTATACACCTCCCCCTGTCGCACCACCAGACGTGTCGGTAGGGCGGGCGGGGCGTTTCGCTTGAGATCTCCTCAACGCTTACTGCCGACAGTAGTGTTAAGTCGGGCGTGTCCCTCTACAGGAGGAATTTTCAAAAATAGTAGAAAAATTGTCAGGGGACGATTTGTTGACTAGGTTTGCCCATTTGGGGGGTTATTTTTTAGTATTTCATTTTTATGTTTCCAAAGCCCCCCTGTAGGGGGGCATGCCCGACCTAACAGTAGTGCGACAGCAACATTGCAAGAGACGGTGCAGGGCGGATATCTGTATCGCGAGAAGTGTGCGTGGCTGGTTCGCAGAACAGAGGTACAAGAGGCCAGGAGGCATTA
The DNA here is from genome assembly GCA_963575745.1 of Prorocentrum cordatum. Taxonomy (NCBI): domain Eukaryota; class Dinophyceae; order Prorocentrales; family Prorocentraceae; genus Prorocentrum; species Prorocentrum cordatum. Next base: position 140,093 of record CAUYUJ010014414.1, read on the forward strand.
CACTGGGAAGTTAAAGCAAAAGTAAGATACTGGGGTGGAAGGACAATCACCTCGGCAGAAGCAACGAAATGATGGAGCATGGGCAAGATAAGATTATACAGGCGGAAACGCAACAGCAGCCCCCTCAGGAGCCCTCGAAAGTGGCGACAGATTCGCATTTCGCAGCCCAGCAGGGATGACGAGGTCCTGTTTGGATCTGCGTGGGGCCCCATTGTGCTGACCCGCTGCTGCAGCAGCCTTCGAAAATGACGACAGTTCCACACTTCGCAGCCCCCCAGGGATGGCGAGGTCCTGTTTGGATCTGCGTAGGACCCCAGTGTGTTGGCCCCCCCAACAGCCCTCGAAAGACGCGACAGGTTCACACTTCGCAGTTCCCCCCCTGGGATGGCGAGGTCCGGTTTGGATCTGCGTGGGACCCCACTGGTGGCACCCGTGGCGACGGTTTCACACTTGACAGCCCCACCCATGGATGGCGAGGTCCTGTTTTGATTTGTGTGGGACCTCTCTGTGTTGGCCCCCCCAGCAACCTGCGAAAGTGGCGACAGCTTCATATTTCGCAGCCCCCCCCAGGGATGGCGAGGTCCCGTTTGGATCTGCGTGGGACCCCCCCCAGCAGCCCTCGACAGTGGCGACAGGTTCACACTTCGCAGCCCCCCCCCAGGGATGGCGAGGCCCCGTTTGGATCTGCGTGGGAACCATCTGTGCTGGCAACCCCAGCAGCCTTCTAAAGTGGCGACAGGTTCAGTCTTCGCAGCACCCCCCAGGGATGGAGAGGGCCTGTTTGGATCTGCGTGGAACCCCACTGTGCTGGCCCCCCCAGCAGCCTTCTGAAGTGGCCATAGTTTCACACTTCGCAGCCCCCCCTAAGGATGGCGAGGTCCCCTTGGGATCTGCGTTGGACACTGTGTTGGCCCCCCCAGCAACCTGCGAAAGTGGCGACGGTTTCACACTTCGCAGCCCCCCCCCCCCCAAGGGATGGCGAGGTCCCCTTTGGATCTGCGTGGTACCCTTCTGTGTCGATCCCCCCAGCAGCCCTCGAAAGTGGCGACAGATTCACGTTTCGCAGCCCCCAAGAGGGATGCGAGAGCAGAGAGACGAGAGGAGAGCGGGGGGGAGGAGGAGGAGGAGGAGGAGGAGGAGGAGGAGGAGGAGGAGGAGGAGAAGGGAACCAGCGACCCCACTGCTCTATTCGAAGCGAGAACCCAACCAAGGGAAGGTTGGCAAAGAAGGTCTGTTGGGACTACTGATGAGGAGACTTGCGACGAGAGGGTATCATGCAGCATCGCTGACCAGTTGTGTATACCAAGTTGCATATGGTACTAGGCATTTTCGTGTCCTTGCCAGTCGTGCAAGTGCCGCCTCTTTGTTGAGCCCCCGAGAGGTTCAGCGGAGTGATGCCCCACGCAGATCGAATCGGACCTCGTTTCCCATGTGTGCTGCAAGGGGCGCGAATGTCGTCACATGGATGCGCCCCTGAGACCTCGAGCAGAGTGGTGCCCCACTCAGATCAAGCGGGTTCTGGCCCTCCCTGACCTCGCCCTCCTTGGATGCTGCCAGTCACGCAACTACCGCCGCTTTGATGCGCCCCTGAGAAGTCCAGCGGGATGAGGCCCCTGGGTGCTGCCAATTGAGCGACTGTCGCCACCTTGCTGCGACCCTGAGAGGTACAGCGGGATGTCTGGCGGATCCATCGTCTTTGCTACGGGCCGTGCTCTCGGGAGCATGGATCGATTTCTGCTGCCGTGGGTCGTGGCTTCGGGAGCGCGGATCCACGGGGGTCACGGCCCCAGGAGCGCGGATCCGCTGTTTTTTTTTTTGCGAGGACCCCTGGGCTCTTGTTCCAAGGAGCCGTGGCATCGAGGGCGCGGGCTCGTCGGCTCCTTCTGCTCTAGAGGGAGGCTGGCCTCGGGGGCGCGGATCCGCTGTTCTGGCCTCGGTGGGCGCGGGCCCACCGCCTTCTTCGAAGACGCGTGGCCCCGGGCCGTCGGTCTCCACCTGAGGATCGCGGCCTCGGGAGCGCAGGTCCACGTCGGTGTGGCTTGGCATCGCTCGGACGTGGGCGTTGATCCTCGGCGAGACCATCGACGAGCATCCGGGATCACCTCGCGAAAAAAATAACGTACGAAGCCGAAACATGCACACGGAATCGGCGTCCGAGCGACGGCAAGGTGGCCCAGGGCACCCAGAGATTGCGAGGACGTGGTCCGGAGAGGGAGAGGTGCTCTCGGGCCCACGGAAGCAACGTGGGTTGATCGCCCCCTTTTCGAGCACAGTCACAGCACCAGCCCGGTGCAGAGGCTGTTCTCCTCCTTTTCCTCCTCCTCCTCCTCCTCCTCCTCCCCCTCCTCCTCCTCCTTTTCCCAATTCCAAGCTGAAACACCTCCGTTCCTTTTCCTTATAAATACTTTCTCCCTGTCGCACCCCGAGGCCAGTTTTTTTTCAGGGCGGGCCGGGCGTTTCGCTTCCGATTTCGTTACCACTTACGATTCTGAAGTTTAAACAGTGACAACAGCTCCACAGATGGAGGGCGGATGGTTTTCAAAATGTGGCTCTCGCCTTTGCGCGGCGCACACTCGTTGCAAAAATGTGCAAGAGCTTCACGGATTGAGGGCGGGTCGTTTTCAACATGTGGATCGCGCCTTAGCGCGCCGCACATTCGCTTCAAAAAAATCACTCGTTCACGGATTGAGGGCGGGTCGTGTTCAAAATGTGGTTCTCGCTTTAGCGCGGTGCACATTCGTCTCAAGTAATTGCAAGAACATAACGGATCGGAGGCGGCTCCTTTTCAAAATGTGGTTCTCGCCTCAGCGCCGCGCACATTCGTTTACAAAGGTTGGAAGAGTTTCACGGATTCCCATCATCAACGTACCAGAAATGGTATTTTGAAAAGATTCAGGATTACGCGGGCACAACAGTTACGTTGAGTCGTTGTGTTGAGGTCCCAAGAATGGCGTTCTAACACGATTCAGGATCGTCAACATTCAAAGGTCAGGTTGATCCGTGGCGTTGGAATCCCGAGAACAATGTTTTGGCATGATTCAGGGTCTTCAAACGGTTGTCTTCCAACGAGGCAGTTCCCTCAATGGACATGAAACGTTGTTTGGGGCCTATGATGTGAAAAGGGAGCTTGGAGGGTGTGCTTATTCCAACGTAGTTGATGACTCTTGCGCTTACACTGGTCCTCTTCATACTCATCCTTTTCCTCCTCATCTTCCTCCTCCTCCTACTCCTCCTCCTCCAGATCCATATCCACATTAAGATCCATATCCTCCTCCTCCTCCTCCTCGTCCTCCTCCTCCTCCTCCTCTTCCTCCTCCCCCTCGTCCTCCTCCTCCTCCTCCATGCCTTGTCCTTATAAATACTTTCTCCCTGTCGCACCCCGAGGCGAGTTTTTACGGCGGGCCTGGCGTTTCGCTTTAGATTTCCTCACCATCTATGATTCTGAAGCCTAAACAATGGCAACAGTTTCACAGATGGAGGGCGGGTCGTTTTCAAAATGTGGTTATCGCCTTAGCGCGGCGCACATTCTATGTAAAAAATGCAAGAGCGGCACGGGATGAGGGCGGGTCGTTTTCAAAATGTGGTTCTCGTTTTAGTGCCGCGCGCATTCGTTGTAATAGAATGCAAGAGCTTCACGGATTGAGGGCGGGCCGTTCTCAAAATGTGGTTCTCGCTTTTGCGCCGCGCACATGCGTTTCAAAAATTGCAAGAGCTTCACGGATAGAGGGCGGGTCGTTTTCAAAATGTGGTTCTCGCCTTGGCGCCGCGCGCATTCTTTTTGGCCATTTGCAAGAGCTTCACGGATTGAGGGCGGTACCTTTTCAAAATGCGCTTCTCGCTTTAGCGCCGCGCACATTCGTTTTAAACATTTGATAGAGCTTCACGGATAGAGGGCGGGTCGTCTTCAAAATGTGGTTCTCGCCTTAGCGCCGCGCACACTCATCTTAAACATTATAAGAGTTTCGCGGGTTCCCATAATCAACCTACCAAAAACGGCGTTTTAAAACAATGTTGGACTATGCGGGCGCAGCAGTTATGTTGATTCGCGGTGTTGAAGTCCCAAGAAAAAGCCTTTTGGCACGGTTCCAGATCGTCAGGACGCAGCAGTAAGGTTGATCCGTGGCGTGGAAATCCCGAGGCAGTTCCCTCAATGGAAATGAACCGTTGTAGGGGCCTATGAAGAGGGAGCTTGGAGGGAGGGTTAATTCGAACATCGTTGATGACTCTTGCACTGCTTTCACTTGATTCGTGTCGTCTGCAGCATACCGCCAGCAAAACCGAATGCTGGAACACCTAGAATCTGACCTCCTGAGAAGCTGAGCAGGTCCGTGCTCTGCGATCTGGTGGCTGAGCTCGTAAAGAGTCACGAATGACACAAAACTTTTGAGCTCCTGAAACACAATGCCAGCATGCCATCTGCTTGATCGCACTGGAGACGGCCAAGCTGGTCAGTTGCTGAAGCCTCAGACGTGCAGCCAGGTGGCCCCTATACGGTAGGTTCGTGCGGCGTTGGCGCGCCGGCGACGCTGGCGAAGGCGTTCAAGAATGAATTTCGCGACGCGGAAGCATCGATGTACACGGTGACGCCACTGGACCCGACTGTTTTGAACCCTGAACGATCGGGGCCGCGATCGATTCCAGGTGGAACGATCGACGCGGTGTCAGAGACCTTTGCGCGCGCCGACGCCGCACGAACCTACCGCAAGGGGGTCTGGCGGATCGTCCAGGTCGCTGCCAGCTCAGCGGTGATCGGCGGCAAGGGTTCAGAGGTAGTGCGCGCCGCCGGGCCGACGACGCCTTCGACTCGGGAGTGCGTGGCACCATACGAAATGGGCGGCTGTGCCTTCAGCGCACAGGTTCTGGCGGGCTGGTCGAGGGCCACGGCTTCGAGCCCCATGCGTCTTGCGCAGTGGGAGTTGGATCCTGCGGCTTCGGCCACCGTGGTGCTCTTCTACCTGCCGCTCGGGCTGGGCAGCGACGCTCAGCTGAGACGCTGGGAGAGTGAGTTCCCAGAAGCCTCGCGGTCGTCAGGCCCCACCATTTCAGGCACCTTCGACGTGTCGAAGAAGGCGCCCGTGCTGCTCAGCATTGCTGGAGGCTGGAACGGCGGGGGGCCCTCCGGGGCACCGAAAGATGCAGCTCTCAAGGCAGGCTACGGATTACGCGCCGCCATTGTTCCCGGCATTGCCGCGGTTGGCAGCGAGAGGCAGATGGCGTTCTTCATCAAGGCAGTCGGCCCAGAGGGAATTTTGAGAGCAAACGCTGCCAAGTTTGAAAGCTTTGTCGCCAGCGTGCGGACAGCCTGATTTTGTTTGGTGCGTTGGAGACGCAGCTATATGCGCGTTTTATCAAAAAGCTACACGACGAATTCCACCATCATGCACCCCATTGGTCCGCCGCTTTGGTTGCGCCTTGCGACAGCAACCTGTAGCAATGTCAGGGCGAACAGATGCTGTGGCATCAAAGTCACCGTCGTGCCACGACGATCCTGTCGGTAGAAGGTCACGAGGGCCATGCCGTAAAACAAAAGAAGAGCTCATCGAACGGGAGGTGCGAGAGGCCCCGACGGCGGGCAATCATGCTGGTTCAAGGCCATGCGAGGAACGGCGAGGTCCTCTCTGACTTGCCTCGAATCTTCTCACGCTACTACCCGTTTTCTCTACGCACATTCGGGATAGTCGTCTGGCACCGTCAGCGCGTCACGCGCAACCCCCAGAAGGAGGAGGGGGAGGAGGAGGAGAGGGAGGAGGAGGAGGAGGAGGAGGAGGAGGAGGGTGAAGACCCTCGGACCCTGAGTGCAGCGCACAAGGCCTGCGCAGGGGCTGACGCCAGGGCTTTCTGGAAAAATGTCTGCGGCCTCCCTGGGTCCATTCCGATCCGATTCGGTATCGATTCTGGCTGGCTCGATGCGAGTCGATTCCGATAGTCCGACGACCCGACGCGGCCAGGTGTTTGCCTGGTGCTGTTGCGCATCTTTGCGCAGCCGATCCGATCCGATCTCGATGACGTGCCGATGCAGCCCGATCCACGCACGTTCCGAGTCGATCCAGTGTCCCGATTCGATGTTGGACGATCCTGCTTGTCGGGCCCTCCGTGAATGGGGGGAGGTGGGGTCGCCCGTGTGCTGCGCGTAGTGGTCATCAAAGCCTCGTGTCATGGCACCGCGGGCGCAGGACGCAGCAGAGAACGGCGAAACATCCGAGAACGCGACGACGACCATATAATATTGGAAGAGGGTGATAGCACACCAGCCTTCAGAGAAAACCAAGCAAATTACGGATGAGACTGGACGCCTGATCCCAGTTGTTGGGTGCTTGCCTTCAGAGAGCCGGTCCTTGTCTCGCGCCAGCCGGGCAGGGTTTGGGGGGGCTTCGTTGGGCAGGGGTCACCGAGGGCCTCGATCTTGGCCGAGCCCGAGGCACTTCGGGCCTCGCAGGGCCCACAGAACAGGAAGGACCCTGCCCTGTCAATATGGTGCCCGCCGCACACGAGTGGACCCCCACCCGCCTCCGCACCCAAACTGGCAGCCGCAGCGGTACAGGCAGCCTCCCCCCCCCCCGGCATGCTGGCGCCAGCCGAGCCGCTCGGCAAGAGCAGCAAGCTGGCGCAGCATCGGCCAGGGCTCACACCTAGCCCCTGGCTTGAGCAAAGACTTGCCACTGGCTGGTGTCTGAGCAACCGCCAAACATTGCCTGCACTGCAACGCCGAGGAACCAGGAGCCAGGGGCACGGTACCGTGAGCAACAATAACCAGCCTCGGCCGTTCTTCCATGGGCGGCTGTGAAGGGACTGGGGCAGCACCAGAAACATCTGGCCGAGCACAACTAATCTGAACCGCTAGGGCCAGAAATTGGCATGACAACTTGCACTCTGTAACGCCTCCTGGAGGGACGCGGCCGCAACGTCGGCAAACAGCAACGTCAAGGGCTCCAAGCTTGGCGAAGAAGTCCGCCCGAGCATTACCCATGAACCTCCAAATTTCGCCAGCACACGCTCCTTGCTCAATTAACCTCTTCAAACAGAGGTGCGCAGGAGTCGAGTGGAACTCGGGGCACATAGCATGGCGAGCACAAGCACGAAATATGCTGCGCCAAATCGACGCGTGCGGGGCAAGGCCATGCTCAAGGTTGAGATCCCAACCTTGCCCCTCGTGAACAAACGAAAGGTGATCACCAATCATGGCGGGAGGCTGGTCTCCAGCAGGCCCCAGGGAAACAGCATCGAGCCCAGCCCACCTTTCGGGCCGCGGGACCGACTGGAAGCGCCCTGGGAGCCCGCCGAACCTGGCTCTCAAGGCCCAGCCGTCCTCGGAAATCTCGACAACGCTCCAGCCACATCGAGCGGCTTCGGGCACCACATTGTGCAGCCCCGACCCGTCAGTGAAACAATATTATCTACCCCAGGGACCTTCCGCGAGACCCCAGAAGAGCACCGGCGGCCGAGCTAAGGGAGGGGGCAACTGGATGGGGAGCGAGGGAAGCCCGTAGAGGAGAGGAACGCGATCCCAATCAGGAGGACCGATGTTGACATCGCACCCTTTCTCCCACAAGGCCTGCCCACACGCCCAAACATCTTCGGGAAAACCTCTGCTGCCCGCCTCCTCCTCCCCAGACACGAAGGCACACGAGCAATCACAGAGTTGGTGGCCAAGTGTGCCGTGGGGGGCCCGGCAGAGAGTGCAAGCAGCAGACGGGACCAGCCCAGCCGCATACCTGCGAGCTGGTGGCCACAGCCCTCCAGGCGAGAGCGCACGGAGCGGCCCCTGCCGGCCACCCGCGGGGAGGGCCAGCATCGCGAGGCGCGCCGCTCGAGCCCAGCAATGCTCGGAGCCCGTCGCTTCTGGCCAGTGGAAGGGGACACTGCGCCAGAGCCAACGCTCCACACCATCGCGCAACAGATTGCGGACCTCGCACGGCGAATACACATTCAGCGAGGTGTGGTCTCCGAGGTCGGAGGTGAGGAGGTGGGGAGCGGCCATGTCCCGCACGACCCGGCGAAGGGAGAGACGAACGGCAGAAATCGGCCCAAAGCATTGCCTCCAGGTCCCCTGGGCTCCGAGCTTATCCCGGATTGTGCTCCAAGCCCTCATCAACATACTAGGGGAAGTCCTACCATCCCAGAGCCAACATGCATACCTGGCGACAAGGCGGCAGGTGGCATCAAAAGTGGTAACATACAGCTTATCATTTTGCGTGCACGTATAAACTGTAAGGGAGGCCAGGCAACGCCTAGCGCCTACCAGCCCCCCTGCAAAAGAACGGAGTTTCATGAGAGTGGAGTCAGTGAGGCCTACACCAGCCCCATGGCTACCCGACGGCAAAACCCCCGTGCGCCACAGAACCCAGACGTTCAGACCCCCAGCCCTCCTAAGGCGCGAAGCCGGCCCCGCCTCCTAAGCACCGCCCCCAACCTCTTCCTCTCAAGGGCTCTGTGCGCGGTGCATCCAGCAAAGGTATCGTGGCCAAGATTCCGCGCCGCCCGAAACGCCTGGAGCTTCAGCATGGCCGCTCTCGACTTCACAGCACGAGCTGCTTCCGTCGAGGCCGCAAGATGACCGGACTTGGAGGCCTGCAACAGAAACCCTAGCTGGCGGGTGTAGCCGGCGAAAGCCGTGACAGCATTAAAGACAACCCTAGCATACTTAGCCAGGCTTCCTATCCAGTGAAACGACACATCATCCATGAGGCCTCGGGGCACCACACATTCGAACTCCCTCTTGAGCCTCTGAAGAGGCCGAAGGAGGAGGACCTGCATGAGGGTGGTGGCGTGGGAGCAGCCCGCCAAAATTCCTTGGAAAGACGTGTAGGAACGGCTCAGGGAATTGAAACCTTTGAGGCGCCGAGGCTGCCGATAGCTACACACCAGCATCCACGCTAAACGCACAGGAAATCCTACAGCAGCAGCCTCGGCCATCACAGCGCTAAGCAAGACAAGCTCATAACATTTCATCGTGTCGATCAGAACTGTCACACAATGCTGGCCAGTGTTCCGAGCGACCTCAGTCTCCAAATTGTGAGACGAAGCACAATCGAGACTGAAACGCCCTGGACCAGAGCCCCACAGGAGCTCACTACGATGCCCCCCTCCCGCTCCACCGAAACAGGCCGTATGCATGAGGGCAATCAGCCTGTGTTCACCAGGCTTGTCCGGCTTCGGCGGCCTCCGTCCTCGCGGCCAGCAGCAGAGCTGTTCGCACAACGTGAAGAGAAGCGCCACCGCCTGCAGCGCCTGGTCGCTCAGGTGCCACAGACTGCACGAAGACATGCGCCCAGGACCATGGCCGTCTTGGCAGAAAACTTGCGCACGGCAGCGAGGACCTCAACATGCGAGATCGTCGGCAGAGGCTCCCACGACTCCGCCTCGGGCGGCAGCTCCATCTTCACGCAGCCGTGGGTCGTCCAGACCGTGGCCCAGTCATCCAGGCAGTCGTCCACTAGCTCATACGGCTGGCTTCCTGTCCTGGCCGCGTCTGCAGGCTGTAGGGCACGGGCCTTGCTGAACCGGTGAGCTTGCGACGCGCCTCTGACGAAGTTGGCCTCGACCCACTCCGTCCAAGACTTGGCTCGCTCAGCCGCGAAAGCTGCGAGCCTGGATTCACCTTGATGGATGAGCCAGGCGACCATGTCATGAAAGTTGGCGACTGCAAACACCATCAGCCTTTGTTCAAAGAACTCCGCAACGCACGGGTCCACAGCCGAGAACACCCATTTCTGCTTAAGGAGGCGCCCGAAGAAAGCCTCCGTGTCGTGAATGAGGACGCCGAGCTTGGAGGTCTCCGCTGCCGACGGCCCTCCAGCAGCCCTCACAAGCATGAGCTGCGGGATTTGATGGCTGAGGTTCTCGCTGACTCGCCGCAGGTGTCGCGCCCAGCCAGCCGCCACAGCCCACGCGTCAGTCGCCGTGCACCGATCGGGGGGGCGATGCCGCGGCGGCTGCCAGGCATATTTCTGCCAGCGCATGCGGAGCGGGCCTGCCCTGCTCGTCTGAGCCTGCCAGCCTTCACCAACTAGGTCGCAACGGCCACACAGCTCCTGCTCAATGCCTTGCAGCACGTCGTCCCAGCACTGGCTGAGCTCCGCCTCGCTAGCCGCAGCTCCGATCCGCTCCTGGACCGCGTGCCAGAGCGACGCCGGTGGCCTCGAGCAGCCAGGTGGCGCAATCGCTGCAAAGGCCTTCGGCTCCGACAGCACCCTGCACCAGAGCGCCTTGTCTCTAGCCAGGAGCGGTAGCTGCGCAGGCTTGTGAGGGAAGGTGCCCGCTGCCTCGTAGACCTCTGGCACTTGGATCCGATTCAGAAGGCGGCCGTCCACCCCGAAGTAGTCCTGCTTGGTGCCAGGCAACTTCTGACGGCATGTAGTTGCCGACGTCGACTTCAGCACCGCCCCCACAGAGTTGAACGACGGGGCCGGCAGCTCCGGGGCCATACTGAAATCGCCTCCGAGGATCCAGGCAAATCCACGGCTGGCGATGTCCAGCACGTAGTGGCCCACCGTCCTCAAGATCTCCAGGTTGGAGACATCCAGGCCAGCACTGTCATGCAGGCAGGCAGAAACTACCACGAGCCCGCCTGCCACGCCCCAGTGCACGTGCTCTGCCGTGGCCCTGCCTGGGATCAGGCAGCCAGCTGGGTGCAGAGGCGGCGTAGTGACGTGGATGCCCGCCTTGGCCAGATCCGCGCAGCCGCCATGGGTGCCGCCCCCAGCAGACTCAGGAGCAGTATCCTTAAGTCGGGCTTGTCCCTCAACAGGGGGAACATTCAAAATAGTCAAAGAATAGTCTGGGTATTATTTGTTGCTTTTGTTGACCATTTGGGGGCATTTTCTGAGTATTTTTATGTTCCGTCGAAAATCCCCCTGTAGGGGGACACGCCCGACATAACAGTATCCCACACCACGTGGTAGCCCAGGTTGCGGACCCGCTGCTGCAGCGCCTCCACCTTGCCGAGGCCAGCACGGTGCTCCTGGACCAGCACCACGCTGCTGGTGAACGGGTACCCCAGCAGCGCCTCCAGCGCTCCGTAGCAGGAGACTTGAGCGGAGGAGACGAGGCCCTTTGATCACCAGTGCCGCTGCCTCCGCGGGAGGCCCAGGAGCCAAACCACCAGGAGGCGCCGAAGTAACATTGCTGTCTGCGAGGTCGACGGCAGAGACCACATCCGCAGCAGACATCATCATGATGACGAGGCCGAGGGCAGGTCTACGCAGTGGCCTCAACACCTGGCTCTTCAAGGCGCTGGCGCTCGGCAGGGCTCTCGAGCCCCTCGGAGAAGCGCTTGGCCACCTCGCGGAGGCCGGCCTCGTCGGGCGGCACCTCCTGCCCCATGGCCTCGAGAAAGGCCTGAAGGACCTCAGGAGTGTCAGCCCCAACGCCAGAGGCCACAGGGGTGCGAAGGGAACCAGCAGCAGGCGGCTGCATGGCCGCGGGCACCTCCGGCGGCGGAGGGGTGCTTGGCGCCGCCGCCGGCGCAGGCGTGCCTGGCGCCACAGCTGCCCGAGCATGCTGCCGCTCCAGCTCCGCCTGCCGCTCAGCCTGCACCTCGCACTGCGGCCTCGCGCACCCGCCCTGCCGCGCTGCGCAGCTCCTTGGCCAGCTGCTCGTCGGCCCCGAAGGTCCCAAGCACCTCAACCATCTGTGCCGCAGAAGGCTGGACACTCGGCAGCACGGAGCCGAGCGAGGCCTTGACGCCGGCGACGACAGTCGCAGGTTGCGGGAGCTGCACCGCCACCTCCGCGCGCTGGGCCTCCAGAGCCGCGATCTCCTTCTGGATGGAGGCGGCCTCCGACGCCACTTCGTCCAACTCCGCCTGGGCGGCGCGCACCTGGTCCTGGAGCTTAGCCATGGCCTCGCGCTTGGCATCGGCCTTGCGCTGAAGCCCCTTGATATGCTGCGAGAGCTGCTGGATCTAGACAGAAATCGGCTTCTGGCCCATATGCTTGGACCGCAGCTGTACGCCCTCGAACTGGCTGAGCAAGCCGCGCAGCTCCTTGACCTGCGACGGTTCGACCTAGGCCTCCAGCTGCTCGACGGCAGCACCGGAATCAACATCCATGCCGAACGGGTCGGGTTTGGCAGCTGCTGCCCTCGCCTCCTTTGCCTCCGACCTGGCCTCGTCCGGCTCGGCGCGCGCCTGTTTGAGCTCCTGCTGGAGCTAGCGCACCTCGGCAGAAGCTGCCTCGTCCTTGGCGGAGACGGATGGCGCCTTGGGCGCCCGCTGAGAGTGAAAGCACTGGCCCTTGGAGCGCTTGCACTTCTTGCAGGCCAGCAGGTCAGCGGCGTTCCACCAGCGATCGCCGGACTGCGCCCAGCAGAAGCGACAGTACCAGGGCGGCGCCCATGCCGTCCGCTGCTGGGTGTGCTCACGCGGGGGCTTATTGGGAGCCCTCCTGCCTGGCCGAGGCTGCTCGCGCCCAGGAGGGCCCACCAGAGCGGCCTCGTGATTGCACTTGCTCCTGCAGGAGCTCACAAGAAGCTGTGCTGCGCGGGGCGGACCGCGCAGGCGAACGGATGAAATCGAGCTCGGGGAACGGAGCTATCCCGTTTTGGCACGGAGGCGCAGAGCCCCCAAGTGCAGAAGTCTTGAGCCAAAATGGCTACGGAGTGTCCCGGCACCGCGGGAAGAAGAGGAGGGAGAAGGAGGAGGAGGAGAAGGAGGAGGAGGAGGTCGAAGAAGAAAGAATCATCAGCATTCAAAGTCCGAGGCTCGCGCGGCTTCTTTGGATTGGCGTTGGACCCCCCTTCCTTGGCGCGCAGAGCACGCCAATGGCGGCGCTGGAGGCGCCGCCAGGAGGATCCAGCGCCGATCCAAGAAATCCGCGGGGACCTCCGAAAGCTGACGCCTGTGCCGTTGCTGTTCTTCGAGAAAGACGGGAGGAGGAGCAGGAGCAGGAGCAGGAGGAGGAGGAGGAGGAGCTTCTCCCGCCTCTCCCCCATGTGTGTTCTCCTCGTGTCGTCCCCACCCCGCGCTCCCTCGCCTCCAGCAGCCCCCCCCCCCTCCCCAGGGGCGCCCCACTGAGGCTCCCGGGCGCCCCATGGGGGGCACTCGGAGAGCCCCAACAAAAACCACCCGGGCACCCCTCCGAGCGAGCCCGTCGATCCTCGAAGGTCGGGTGGCAGAACTTGGCCTCGATCCTCCTCGATCCTCCTCCTCGTCCTCCTCCGCCATCCTCCTCCCCCTCCTCCATCCTCCTCCTGCTGCTCCTCTTCCGTTCTCCTCCATCCGCCTCCGCCTTCTCCTCCTCCTCCTCCATCCTCCACCTCCTCGTTCCTCGTTCTCCTACGGAGCTATTGGTTCCGAGAGTCCTGGCACGATCCCTTGGCTCAAGTAGTGTCTAATTGACGACGTGCACGATCGCCTGTTCTTGTGATCCTGATCGGAGAAACCGATAGAATTTTTGTTCTGACGAGCTTTGCTGGCGATCTCGCTTGTACTCAGCTCGCTCGCTCGCTCGATGGGCTGACCAGAGCGAAAAAGAGCAACACCACACACGCGATATGACAGACTGAGTGTCGTCAACGTTCCGGCGAATTCGAGCCAGCAGGAGTCCCTCGTCCATTTGTGCGGCAAGGGCGCCTCTGCTGCCAAGGGAGGCGGTCTGGAGGACGGCATTCAGAGAGCGGCTGGCTACTCGGGTGCGGGGGAAGTTATGCCCGGCACGGTTGCTACAAGTTGCAGATATGCACGGCCTGCTCTTCAAGCTGACAATAGTTCGTTCCCAGAGGTCCCCAAATCTGTTTCGGAAACCGCCTTCGCAAAAAACGATTCCAAATGTTCGGGCAAAACTGTACCAACCGCTGGTGGAAAGCATCGGGTTCAGGTCTGTCGTCGAGGGGGCTGTTACCTCTGGGCTCGTTTCAACGGTGTAATCAAACGACCGCGTGTACAACACAAGCGAGCATGGCTCGTCGACTTCGGCGCGGGGAGGCCAGTGGGAGGAGCAATGAGAAGGAGGATGAAAAGAAGGAAGATGAGAAGGAGGAGAGCACGAGAGACCACGCCACGTCCAATTCCCAACGGCTGCACCAGCGGCACATGATTCCCGTTTCGCTCACGCTGCGCGTGCAAGGGATCTTGCGGCGGCAGGACGTGGTCCGTCGCCCGCTTCGCAGTAACTAGCTGGTAAACGTCAAGGTTGACGCATCGCGTATCCCCACCAATTGCTTTCGCCGCCTGACCGTCGTCTCGCGGCCGCAACCGAAAAAAGTATCCCCACCAACCCATCCAGGAACGATGCTCATGAGAGGTGGGGTGACCAGGGAAATGCAGGTTCAAGATAAGGGACTGACGGCATCTGTCGAATGAGGAGGAGCATGGAAGAGCTAATGGAGGAGCAGGAGGGGATACAATGAGAAGGAATAGGCAGATGAGAAGCAGGAGGAGGAGGGGGTGAGCAGAAGGCCAGAAGTCCCTTGGATGTCCAGGGGCCTCTTAGGCCGTCTTGGATGCCTCTTGGCAGACTCGGGGGCCCCTTGGGGCATTTGGGGTGCCATTGAGGGGTACCCTTCGAGGCCTCTTGGGGCCGTTTGGGCACCTTTGGGGGGGCCTCGTGGGGCTCTCTTGGGAGCCCGGGAGGCTCTCTTGAGGATATCGAAAGACATCTGTCAAAGAATGTGGGGGTCCTGAATTAGCGTCGCCTCTCGAGAGCCTCTAAAATCGCCCCTTCGGGCCCTCTTGCAGCGCTTTCGGAACGCTCTTGGGCGCTCTTGGAGCCGTCTTGAGACCCTCTGGGGCGTGTCTTGGTGCCCTATCAAGCCATCTTGGAGCCATTTTGACGCGTCGGAAGGACATCGCAAGCGAAAAGGTGAGAAAGCAAAAAACCTTGACGCTCCTAAGGTTTTGAAAGGATGCTATTGGGTGTGCCCCGAGGCCACTTGGAGTCGTTTTGGGGCGGTCTTGGAGCCTCTAGAGGTCTCTTAGAAGCCCTCTTGGAGCCATTATGGGCCTTTGACCGCTCAAATGGGTCAAGGGGGGCCCCGTCCAGGTCCAAGGGGACGGGGGAGGGGGAGGGATCAAGACACCGTCTGGGCACGCAAGCCGTCTAGCTCATTCTTATCCGCACTCCCACCACATATGTGACATCCGAGTCTCGGCATAGCCAGGGGTCGCCATTGGATGGACAGCCAGTGGGAACCAAAGCGGACGCCAGGTGCGCGACGCTCGCCGCGGGCTCCACATGCAGTTGGTGTGTCATCCTTGTAAAAAAATCGTGATGCCCCCCCGTCCGCATGGTCCAGATGCCGATGTGCGGGGTGGCAGCATTGTTCTGGGCATGCACACAGCAAGCATCACCATGCGGGCACCACCGTCGCCCCTGACAATAATACTAATAGCTAGAACAATAAGAACAATAATAATAATAGTAGTAATAATTAAACGTAATAATACAGCAAAAACATACAAAGTGATCGCGGGTGGCCAGCACAGTAGCCACGAGGTTGTCGCAACGTGCACTTTGCATTGTTTATGGCACGGACGGTTGTCCTGCACAAAGCGGCTTCACGAAGGGTGCCCCGCCATCCTTGTCAAAAAAACAAGACACCGTGCTCGCAAGGCGCCAGCGCACTGTCCAGATTGTGCTGCAATGTGCACTTCGTATTTTTTGGGGGGGCAGGGCTTGCGGAGGGTGTTGGAAGGGTGGGCTAAACCCTTTCCGAATGGGAAGAATGGAAGAAGAGAATACGCCCTAAACCACTCGCGCCCTCAAGGCTGGCGGGATGTTCGGAGAGAGTCTGTGGGAGGATGGGAAGTTGAGGTTCGTCGACAGGGAGGGTTGCAAGGTGGGTCCTGTGAGGGAGTGGTGGGAGCGACTGCGAGATGCCATTGCCGACACGTTCCGCGCTGGCGAGTATACAGGGCATCGCGACGAGGTGGATCCAAGACCCGCTTCGGCTTTCTGTGACGAAGCTGTCCATCACGCCTTTTTTCCCGCTGTCCCTCGTGCTTTGGCAAGCGAATTCCTAAATCAACAGATACCTCCGTCCGCCTCCTTCGGCGTCTCCCCTCCCTCCCATCCCCTCTTTTCCCTCTGTCCCCGCCAGGTTCCGTCTGCAATCCGCAAGGGCTTCGCCCCCTGCCGCAGGCCCCCTCTCTCGGAGAATGGGGCATGGAAGAGCCATGTTGTGAGGCTTGGGCGCTACCGCGAAGCAATGTCGGAACTTCGAACGGGGGCCATTGGAGATCTGAGCGTGCCAAAATCAATCAAAAACCTGCGGAAAATCGCAGATGTTGGCCTGTTGGGCCCCTGTTGGGGGTGCTTTGGGAGCGTTTTGGGGGGCCTTGGGACCATCTTGGGCGCCTTGGAGCAATCTTGGACCGTCTCGGAGCCTCATCTTGCACCTTTTTCGGGTGCTTTTTATGGAGGATTGTGGCTTCGAATGCGCGAACACTGCGTACGCTACGGAAGCTGATGACTTCGGTGACGCGAAGAACGCGTAGTTTGCGAGGGATCGCGGCTTCGGCGGGGGGCGGGGGGGGGGGAATATTGCCCAAGCTACGTGAGTATTGCCTCGGAGGCGATGATTGCGCAATTTACGAGGACCCCCCTGGGAGTGGTGGTGCGTGTGCTGGGTGTGCTGACATGCGCGGACGTACTCGGTTGTGCGCTGGGGATGTTGGGATGTGTGGCTGTGATGTGATGTGTTGGGACACATGTTGGAATATGTGCTGAGTGTGCTGAAATGTGCGGGTGTGCTGTGGCCCCCCTGGGTGTGCTGGGATGTGTGCTGGCCGTGGCCCCCTCTGGGAGTGGTGGGATGTGTGCCCGGTGTGCAGAGATGTGCGGACGTACTCGGCTGTGCGTTGGGGGTGCTAGGATGTGTGGGTGTGCTGGGATGTTTTTTGAGTGTACTGGGCTGTGTGGGTGTACTGCGGCCCCCGTTGGTGTGCTGGGATGTGCGCTGGGGTGCTGGGATGTGTGGGTGTACTGGGGTGTGTGCTGGGATGTGTGGGGGTACTGGGATGTGTGCTGGGGGTGGTGTGCTAGGCTGTGCGCTGGGTGCGATGGGATGTGAGGACGTACTCCCGACGCGGCTCATCCCTCCCCCCCCGCCCCCCCTTTTATTCCGACCGACCGTGCTCCCCCATCTGTCCCGCCAGCGGCCCCATTCCCTTTTATTGCAACCGACCGTCCCCCCCCTTCCTCACCATGGTCCCCGTTTCACAGCCCGCCCCCCCCCCAATTCCGACCGACCGTGTTTTCCCCTCTCCCTCCGTGGCCCCTTCTCCCCCCAGATCGACCGACCGTGCCCCCCTTTCTCACCATGGCTCCCGCTTCACCCCCCGACCACTCTCCCCTTTCTCCGACCGACCGTGCTCCCCCTCTCCTCCTGTGGCCCGCCTCCCTTTGTTCCGACCAACCTTGCCCCCCCCTGTTTCCCAACCGTTGCTCCCCGCCCCCCCCAAACCCGCCCCCATTTTCCTATTCCCACTGGCCGACCGTGCCCCCCCCCTCCCCTTGCGGCCCACTCCCATTTACACCGACCGGCCGAGCCCCCCCCCCCCCCCCCGCTGTCCGACTGTGGCCCCCCGCCCCCCCCCCGCCCTTTGTCCTTTTCTTCCGACCGGCCGTGCCCTTCTCCATTTCCCCCCGTGACTCCACTTCCCTTACTCCGACCAACTGTACCCCCCCCTTGCCTGACCGTAGCTCCCTGCTTCCTTTCTGCCCCCCGACCGTGCTCCCTACCCCGCTGCCCGACCGTAGCCCCCCGCTGTTTCCCCCCCCCCCGCCCTCCTCCCCCCCCTTCCCCCCCCCCCCCGTCGCTTCACGACCGGGCCCGCTCCCCCGCCCGACCGCGGCCCCCCCCTCCATCCCTCCCCCCCCCCTCCCCGCTCCCCATCCTTCATTCCGGCCGACCGTGCTACCCTCTCCCTTTTTCCTCCGTGTTGTTTCCCCTTATTCCGACCGTGCGTGCCACCCCCCCATTTCCCGATCGGCCCCCCGCCCCCCCCCCCCCGCCCCCCTCTTCTTGTTGCGACCAACCGTGCCCCCACTTCCCCCCGTGGCCCTCTCCCCACATACCGACCGACTGAGTTCCCCCCTCCCCGCTGTCCGACTGTGGCCCCCCGCTCCCCCCCCCGCCCCTGCCCTCTCATTCCGACCGACCGCGCCCCCCCCACCCTCTCTCCCCCCTTAGGACGGCCGAAGCCTTTCAAGACTTCCTGAGGACAGCCCAACACAGCCCCAGAACGGCTCAAAGGGACACAAAAAAAAATTACTTAAAAAAGATTCCACTGGGACCCCCAAGAAGCCCAGGAGACGCAAAACAGCAAAGGTTCCGAAAGACGCACATTGACCAAGCGTTTCGTTCCATACCAGGGGCCGACACAAGAAAACGCCATTGAAACCTCGCCAACCTCTCCCGTCATGTTGAGTTCGACTTCAGATCGACGCCGTGCGTTGCATTCACACAGCCATGCTGCAATCCGCCGCTCCCTCGTCATGGTAACTCGCCGGCCTGTCACAGCATTCGTGCGCTTCTTCCAAACTAGAGTTTGGCGCCATCGCCATCTCCCAATGTCCCGCATCCATGATTGTATGATCCTTGGCACGCGCGCCTCTTGTGTACGATGAATTATGGTCTCGGGGACGCGAACATTGTGCAATTTACTATGGATGATGGTCTCGGGGACGCGAACATGGCGTAATGTACCAGGGGTTCTGGTTTCGGGGGCGCGGACATCATGTATTTTTTTGGCCAAGGACCCCCCAGAAATTCTGATGATCCCCCAAGGTGAAGGCAACCAGGGTCCTTATCGGCTCCCCCCCTCGCGCGGACTTCGACAGATCACAGTAGGGAGCAGAACACAGAATTGTAACATCGGAGACTGGAAACTGGCACTGGAGCAGGGAACAGCAAGCCTAATCCGCGGAGCCTGATGGCCCAGCAAGGGGGCCGACGAATATCGATATGGCGGAGGGGGCTGGAGGTATCTGTAGTGCGGCCTCCCCCATTGGGCGTCAGCTTCTTCTGTATCAAGCAAACTCTATGTTCCCCCGGCACAGTTACGAGTTTGCGCTATGGCTGTTACGGCTTCTACCGCCTGTATTTTGTGTGGAAATATGTTTTGTGGCGAACATTCGATACGGAGTCCGGTGAACAGAATATCCGAGGTCCAGGGGGTCCGCCTCCGCCGTGGTGTTCGAGCATCGCGCTCCTCCTCCTCCTCCATACACATGCCTGTTGTGCGGCATCTCGCCCAGCCGATAGAATGGAGCTTTGTATAATGGAGCTTTGTGGCACTTGGGACAGCATCTTTCCTTGGCCGAATAAGCTTTCGAATTGTGATAGACGCAGCAGTAGAAGGGCAGCCCACCACGCGAAGGTGGGAGAGAAGCCTGCGACCGCGGCCGCGGATCTAGGTGGCCAGGCGCGCAAGCGCATTGCAGTCGACGACGTCTCGCTCGATGAAGAGGCCGACCTTGGCATCAAGTCGGGCGTTGCGAACGCTCAGGGGAACCGCCTTCTGAGGGCGGCGTGCACGACCCCACGTCATTATCAAAATTGCTGATCCGATTTACACAGCCATGACAACCGCCAACGGTCAGGAAGATCTTCCCCGCGCCAGGGGCAGCAGGGGGCACCGCCCTGGGGCCTCGACAGTCTCATGTTCACCGTTGCCGCCTTCATCCTCGCGCAGCGCGGGAACGGGGAGCAGAAGGCAGCCACCGCAATGCTCTTGATCATTTTGCCGCAGGCAGTTTACAGATTCTGATTCCGGCAAAGTCTTTTCGCATTACCAAAAACATGCATGGTTGCTAAATGCGTAGGCTGATGACTGCGATGTCTGTGTCCACGCTTGAGCAGACTGCCTTTGTTCTGCTTACGAAAAGACAGGAGACTACTGTTTGAATTGGTCCCAGGCCCGCTGGCTACTTCAAGCTCTAGAGGCAGGCTCCATTGCACGCTTCAAAGTAGGCCGTGCGCAGCAATAGGTCGGAGCTTCGGTCTCTGTGGAGCCTCCCCTTAGCTCCTGTTCCTCCGCCTCCTCCTCCTCCGCCTCCTCCTCTTCCTCCTCTTCCTCCTCTTGCTCCTGCTCCTGTTCCCCCATCCTTATCCATCTTCGGTCGTCCTTCATCGTCCTCCTCCTCCTCCTCCGCCTCCTCCCAGATCGATCCTCCCCGATCCCCCCGTTCATCCTCTGTCTCTCTGTTTCTCTTTCTCCCTTTCCTTCTCTCTCTCTCTCTCTCTCGCTCTTTCTCTCTCTCTCTCTATTTATCTCCCTCTCTCTGTCATTATCTCTCTTTTTCTCTCTCTCTTCCTCATATATATACATACATACATACATACATACATACATACATGCATGCATGCATGCATGCATGCATGCATGCATACATACATACATACATGCATGCATGCATGCATGCATGCATGCATGCATGCATACACGCATACACGCATACACACATACATGCATGCATACATACATCCATCCATCCATCCATACATACATACATACATACACGCATACATACATACATACATACATACATACATACATACATAAATACATACATACATACATACATGCATGCATGCATGCATACATACATACACACACATACCTGCACACCTGCATACATACATACATACATACATACATACATACATACATGCATACATGCATGCATACATACATACATACATGCACATACATACCTACATACATACATACATACATACATACACACACACACATACATACCTACACACATACATACATACAGACATACATACATACATACATACATACATACATACATACATACAAACAAACAACCAAACAAACATACACACATACATACATGCATGCATGCATGCATGCATGTATGCATACAGACATACATGTATACATGTATACATACATACATCCCTCTCGCCCTCTACCTCTCTCTCTCTCACTCTCTCTCTCTCTCTCTCCCCACCCTCCCTTGATCCTCCCCGACCTTCCCCTGATCGATCCGATCCCCGACCCCCCCCCCCCCTCGACCCTCCCCAGCCGACCCCCCGGTCGACCCCCGCAGATCCCCAGCCGCACCGCCCGCCGCGCAGGCAGCAGCTCCAGCTCCAGCGCGCCCGCGGCCCAGGAGCCCACGGGCGCCCTCCGGCGCGCGCCCGCTGGCGGGGGGGGCGGCACGCGGGGACGGCGGGGCCGAGGGCCCGAGCAGGAGAGGGGACGAGCGCGGAGGAGGGGGACGACGAGGATCGAAGGGGAGGGCAGAGGGCGAAGAGGATCGAGAGGAGGGCAGGAGAGGATCGAGGAGAGGGGGAGGCTGGAAGAGACTCGGCAAGGGTAGAGGGGGGATCGAGGAGGAAGAGGAACAGCAAGAGGAGGAGGGGGAGGAGGAGGAGGAGGAGGAGGAGGAGGAGGAGGAGGAGGAGGAGGAGGAGGAGGAGCAGCATCAGCAGCAGCAGGAGGAGGAGGAGGAGGGGTGGCGGAAGCCCTGGTGCGAAGCATGCAACGAAAGACATACCAGGAGAGTCGAGGAGGAGGGGGGGAGAAGGACCGAGAAGGATAGAAAAGGATCGAGGAGGAGGAGGAGGAGGAGGAGTTGGAGGAGGAGGAGGAGGAGGAGGAGGAGGAGGAGGGGTTGGCGGAAACCCTGGTGCGAAGCATGCAGATGAAATCTCACCGGGAGAGTCGAGGAAGACGGGATGGGGGGAGCAGGAGGCGCTTCGAGGGTCGAGGTTGGTGGTTCTGCCCGTCTCGCTTCCTTCCCGGGCCTCCGAGGGGGCCTCCTGGTCTCTGCCGAGTCTGCCTGGAGGTTCTGGCGAGAGGTCTGGGGGGGGATTCCTGGGGGCCTGAGCTGGGGATCGCGATCAGGAGAGCGCATCATCAGATCCAGGGACGCTGCACATTGCTCATTTCTAAGTATTCGAAGGTTCTTTGATTTTGCGGGGGCCAAGATCCTTTCATTTCTAATTCTTCTATCCTGGGCCTCTTCCTGGCCACGAGGGGGCCAGGAACAATTAGAAACGAGCACAATTAGGAATGAGCACGATTAGAAATGAACGACGTGTAAATGAACTAGGGTCCTGATGACTGTTCGCCGCGTGCGGCCCCGCGTCTGGGAGGAAGGGTGCCCCGAGCAAGAGGCGCCCGGAGGGGCAGGGGGCGTGAAAGGAGAAGGCGCCCCCCAAGAAGAGGAGGGAAAGGGGCCCCAAGAGACACTGACAAACACGATGTTCTAGATTCAAGTCGGGTCTGTCCCTCATAGTCTGGGGACGATGTTTTGACTATGTTTGCCCATTTGGGTGGTATTGTTTGACTATCTTTAATTTTTCGCCCGAAATCCGCCTGTAGGGGGACATGCCCGACCGAATTCTAGATAAAGACCTCGTTCTGAGGAAGCCCCGTAGTCGATCGAGAAGTCAACTTCGCACAAACGCGCGCGTGGAGCTCTCATCCACGCGCCAGAGAGGGGTGTCGGTCCATTGCCGATCCAAGGAATCTGCGCAGCTCTCCGAAAGAATATTGTCCTGATTCTTGTTCTAACAGATCTAAGTAAGTCGGGTCTGTCCCTCTACAGGAGGAAGTTTCAAAACTAGAACAAATAGTCTGGGGTCCGTAGCCATTTTGGCTCAAGGAATTCCTACCTCAAGAACTGTTGCGTTTGCACGTCCAGCCGCCTCCTGCACGGGGCACGATCACAGAAAGTGCACAACACGATGATGGCCTCGTGCATGAAAGACGCGTGCGGTGGCGACGTGAAAGCCATCGCTTATGGCCTGTTCGTGACGCTCATCCTGTCGGCGACGATGGTGGTGGCAGGCTTGAAGGCGGGCATCACCCCAGGCGTCAGCCCGCTGGTGGTGCTGTGTGGCTGGGGTGCCTTTCGGAAGGCGTCGAGGGGCCCAGCCGGATCGCGCTTCCTGAACCTGAGCCAGGTGGCCGGCTCCGCTGGCATGGCCATCGTCAGCGGGGTGATCTTCTCGGAGCCGCTGCTCCAGGTCATGCACCTCAACTTCGCGCAGGATGAGCTGGACCGCCTGGGCGTGGAGAAGAAGCTGGCGGAGATGCCGTGGGGCGAGGCCCAGAGGCTGATGGCGCAGTACGGCCTGTCTGTCCCAGAGGTGGACGTGCCCGTTAACATCATGGCCTGCCTCGTGGGCTCGCTGATCGGCTGGGGCTTCGTCGGCCTCACCACGCGCAAGTTCCTCTCCGACCCGACCCTGCCCGCGCCGGAGGCGACGGCGTGCGTCTCGATGATCGAGGCCGCCGTGGCCGACAACGGCCACAGGCCCAGGCTCGGCGTCTCCCTGATGCTCAGCATCGCTGGCAGCTTCGTCACGCGGGTGCTGGCGCTCCTGTCGCTGGCCTCCAGCTCCATCCTCGCGTGGTCCAGGGAGGGCGCGAGCGGCTCCGCCTTCGAGCTGCTGGTGCCCTTCGACAGCGGCGCGCTCTACCTCGGCATCGGCGCCCTGCTCACGGTGCCCACCGCGCTGCTGACCTTCACCGGTTCCTTCGTGCGCCTCGCCGGGGACTTCCTGCTGGCCGGCGTCGAGCCCGGCACGGACCTGGCGGCGAAGATGCCGGCCAACTCGATGCGCTGGGTCGGCGGCGGAGCCATGACGGTCGCCGCGGCCTACAGCCTCGCCAGGTTCCTGGGCGCGGGCCTGATCGGGCAGCAATAACTTGTTATTGCAAGTCATAAGTCGACGCCCCCAGGCGGGAGTGCCCCGCCGTCGGCGCACCGCGCGATGGCGGGCGCCCGCATGTCCACCCGCCACGCGCCGCCGCTACGTCGGGCGGGCCAGGCCCCGCGCGGGCATGCTGGCGTGCCGCGCGGCCGTGCGTCGGGGCCCTTCCTCCCTCCGCTCCTCCGCGCACGGTCGCGATGTCACCTCTTTGCCGCCTGGCCGCGGGGCGGGATATCAAGTGCCCGGTCATGTCTGCAGCGCCCCACCTGCCTAGTGTGCACTCTTAAGGTGAGGCGGCTGGCCGGGGTGTGGCCCTCTGTCTGCCAGAGTGCGTCGGACGCGACCGCGGTCGCGCTTCTTTTCTGGCCCAGTGTGGCCCCTCGTGGGTGTCGTTGTCTAGGGTTTTTCCTTGCGGGCCCTGTGTCCCTTGGTTCACCTCGGGCCAACACCGCTGGTCCTTGGTAACCTACGCGTTGTTTCTCCACCCTGGCGGAGTCTGTTTCACGGCCCTGAGGGGTCACGGCATTGCTATCAAGCCCAGAGTGGCCTCTTACGTCGGCCCAGTGTGACCAACGTACCCATAGGGCCCCCCCTCGCGGGTCCAGAGCGACCCTCGTCTGGCGGCCCAGAGTGGCCATTCAGTAGCAGGGCAGCCGATGCCAGCCCGCATGTCTGGCGGCCCTAGAGCGGCCAATCTTCGATAGGGCGGCCGTTGCGGCTTGCCTGACTGCCAGCAGACCCGCACGTCTCGCTTGGAGGCCCATAGTGGCCAATCGTTGCAAACGTTTCTTTCGCATTCCCAGTGAACAGTCGAGCGCGAGACTCGCAGCGCGCCAGACTCGCAGCGCAAAGGCAGCGAACTCCCGCCGTCGGTCGACGGTTTTTGCTCTGGCTGCCGCAGGTTCGCAGCGGCTCCGAATGCCGGGTGAAGTCAGCGGCTTCTGCTTGCTTGCGATGGCGGAGCAGGCTGCGCAGGCGGCGATCGCGCCGTTCGAGGCGAAAACAGAAAGGGGCTCCATGGTGCGCACCGCATCCCGCGCGCGGGTCGCGCACGCAGACACAGCGTTGTCGCAGGCGCGCGAGCGGCTTCGCTACCTGCTGGTTAAGGGGGCGGGCCCCAGGCTGCAGGGGCGCGCGCCAAGGGGCCCGCCCCTGGCAATGCCAGCACCCCCTGCCAACGAGAGCTGCTGGTCGCCAGTCCGACTCGGAGCAGTCGGCCCTCGGCTAGTAAGGCTGGAGCAGGTGCGGGCTGAACTGCGCTTCGCCCTGGCCCAATGCGCACCGCGTTTGCCGCGCGACGTATGCCATATCATAATGGGCTACGCTAAGCCCCAGATCGTCTCTGCGCCCGTGATACGCTACCGTCTAATGGACAATCCAGACAGCGGCGATGAAGCGCACTTCCGCCGGGCAAACCTGCGAGCGCGCCCGCCAGCGCGGGCCCGCGGGCGCCTAGGGCGGCGCACGCGATCACAACGCTTTTAACAAACGCGCGCGCTCGTGCCGCGCGCGTCGCCCCAGCGTGGATTTGCGCGCCCCCCCCCCCGCAGCTGGAGGCCGCATAAGGGTCGCTGCGCGGGCTACTAAGCACGCCGTGTAGCGATGTCGTCTGACGACGAGGCGCCGTCAACGCAGCCCGCCTCATGTCGCGAGACGTGTCACATTGGCCCTCTTGTGTGTTCTTACTGTCGCGTGTGCGGGCGGCGGGAGCATCCAGCCCCCCAGCGCGATCGCAGCAGATCGTCGCCACGGAGGCGCACATCTGCCGCAGGGCCCGCAGGCAGCCCCTCGATGGAGCTGACGGCCACGGTGCCGCTTGGGCCGTGCGCACGAAGCGCGAGGATCGACCAGCTGGCCGGCGCCTGCCCGCTCGGTAAGACGCGTGACCCGCGCTCACGGCCATAAGCGGACCAGGTTTCCGCAGGCATCTCGCGTTGCGTTCCCGGCGCCGCCGTTCCTCCCCCGCGTTCGGGGCGCGCGCGTTCGTTTTGCGTCTGCGAAGCGGCGGACCAGGTATCTGCAGGCACCTCGCTCGTGTTGCTACCGGCGTCGCCGTCTTCCCGTACGCGTGCGCTGCGTTGCAGTCGGCCCGCCGCGCGATCCCCGCGTGTGCGAGCATTGCGACGCTGGTGTTTTCTGGCTTCTTTGTTCGCGATGGCGGACGGACCGCTGCTGAGCTATCTGCGCCAAGACCCCGTGTTCGGGGCAGAATGGTCGGACATCGAGTACAAGGCTGCGATTGACTGCCTAGGCGCTAATAAGCTGCTGACGCCGGCACAGCTGGCGAACATTCGGCTAGAAGAGCTGTCAGGCTCGGAGGGCCTGCCAGCGGGCGTGAAAGGCGTGCTCCTCCGCGCGCTGGAGCGCGCCACAACTGCGGGTAAGCAGGTAGCGTACGCGAGCGCGCCCGGCGAGCCCCCCTGGTCTGCGCGCTCGCATCGGGGCGGAGGCCAATGTGGAAATGGCCGCCCCCGTACACCACGTAGACGTGGGCGCTGAGTTGGTGACGATTACGTTGAACGGCCTCAGCCAGACGATCTGGCCGAGGCGCGCCCTCACGTGAGCGCGCCAGCGGCGGTGACAGCGGTCGCTGCCCTGCACAGGAGCGAGAAAATGCGATGGATGGCTGCCGAGGTCGTGCGCGCGAGAAGGAGGGGCTGCGCGAATCCTTTCGTTTACTCTGATTTGCGCGGCTTTCTCCCGACCTGGGCCGCGAGCGCCCACGGGGTCGACGACGCAGACGCCAACGGAGCGACGGCTGAGTGCGGCAGTAAAGGTCAGCGCGCGTTGTCGTGGGCCGAGTTTCACCTCGCCTACGACGCATGGGCGAGCGATTGCGGCTGCTGCCACTAAGCAGCTATCTTACGCACGCCGCTTGGAGCATAAGCGATTTGTGCTCCAGGTCCGCGACGTGCCAGCGCGCACACGTAGCGGCGCGCGCACCCGTTGCCTTTCGCGAGGTGGCCTTGGAAGCTCCGCTCGCGGGCCGCAAGGCGGGGCTTGGGCTCCTGTACGACAAAATCGTCCGCAAGAGCTGGGCCGAGCGCTCGCGACAGAGCGGCGTCGAGAAGTTCAATATTGAGGAGGCCTCGAAAGGGCTCGACGCGTTGTCCCTGCGGTCTGCCGAGAACGAGTTCGACCGCGCAGCCAAGGTCGCCCGCGCGCGCCGGGGGCGTCGCGCGTCGCGCGCGACAGTTGCGTTTGCAGGCGCAGGGGCAGGCCGCCCAGGCCACGCCCGCGGGCAACGGCCGCGGCAGTGGCCGCGCCGCGCCGAACAAGGGCGCGGCGGAGACGCGCTCTTCGCATTCCGGTGCGTCCTGGCACAGCGGCGGCCGGGGCCGATCTACGTGGAAGACGGGCGCGTGGGGCAGCTCGAAGAGGCCGGCGCCAGACGCGCCGCGCACGCCGCCCCGGCCCGCGAAATGGGCCAAGAAGTAGGGGAGCGCTTGACGTCCCCGATTCGCGGCGCCCTCGCAATGTTTGCGCGGTCGCGCCGTTCGCTCCGCGGCCGCGCGCGCGGCAGGCGCTGCTGCAGATAACGCAGGCGGCGCCCGTGACCTGCGTGGCTTTCCTGCCTGGCGCAGCGCGCCGGCCTCGCGCTGAGGCATTTTGACGCATTCGCCTGCGGCTACATTTTTATGAAGAGAGGGCCATTCGCGCGCGGCCCGTCCCAAGGCACGTAGCGTTCCTGCTCGCGCGCATGGCGCGGCGCGCGGCGTTGCACGCAGGTCTGGTCTCGCCTGATCTGCGGTGGGCGCACCCGTGGAAGGCGCACAAGCATCCCGCAGAGGCCAGGGCTTCTCGTGCGAGGCCCTGCTCGGCTTGGGGGTGCGCTACCAATGCTCTCGCGCCCTCGTCCTGCCCACGCGCATTGGTGGAGCGTGGCGGGTGGCATCGGTTGCCACCGCAAACGCGCGCATCGGCGGTGTCGCGCCTCTCGCGGAGTCAGCGGCGGCAGAGTTTTGTTGCAAGAGAGGACGCGCAGGGGCTCACGGTTGCGCAGTCTTCGCACTCTTGTATTATGGTGGTGCGGCCACAACGGCCCAGCATCATGCCAGCGCCGCCGCCGCCGCCGAAACGACGTTGCACGGCGAAGGGCGCGCCGCCCGCACCGGCGCCGCCGGCGCGGGACGGCGCAAAGTGCGCCCTCAAGCGCGACTTCATACGTCAGGCCCAAGGCAGGACATACGAATTTGAAAAGAAGATCACGTTGGCGATAGACGTCTCAGACGCGGCGCGCTGGTTCAGTGAGCGCGCGCCCGGCGCGGTCCGGCGAGCGCGCGAAGAAGCCGTTTGGCGCATTGAAAACTCGGGCCCGCCAGCTCGAGCAGAGTGGCGCCATCGAGGCGTGGTACCGCGGCGCAGACGAAGGCGTTCGCGGGGTCGCCTGGTATGTCAACGGGCCGCTGCTTGCAGAGTTGGCGGCCAGCATTGGACACATTGATCGCGAATGCGTGGAGTTCTTTCGCCAGGCGTGCCCACGTGCCTCCGTCGTTTGCCATCGCGCGCCCGTCGCGCGCGAGGGGGCGCCCCTGCTGGGTGAATTACCGGTGTCGGGCATTGGCGCACCTGCTACATTTCTGCAAGAGAAGTCCACCGAGGTTCTTTTAAAGGGCGCCCGGGCGGCAAACAAGCGTCTGCTCGCGCGTTTACGCTCCGACCCCAACGCGCAAGAGTTGTGGGACCTCACGGATAAAGATTTCCGACTATGGAGAATGCGAGCGCCCGAGGGTCTGTCAGACTTCGACTTGGGCAGTATCATTCTGGTGCCCCGGCTCGGGGTACTACAGGGTGTCAGGAGCGACGGCACCCGCAAGGCGCGCGCGCGCGCCCGCGCGAAGCATTGTTTAAAGTTTGTCGTGCGCGCGCACTTCGCGGCAGGTTCGCGCGGTGGACGATTGCTCCATTGCCGGCATCAACACTGCAACGCGTCCGCGTGAGCATATGCGGCACGAGACAATTGATCACCGATACCTGCTTTGCCGACTATTTACTGAAACAGTGGCCGCTGCGTCGCGAGGGCGCAAGGGCCACGCGCGCCCGGGTTGCAGGCATCCGCTGCGCCGCGCTTGTTTAAGCTCGACATCGACGCCGCCTTCCGGAGGCTTCCGCTGCGACCTGAGCATCGGGCTTTGATTAGGGTCATATTCCGTTACAAGGATGAGGTCACGGCGCATGCTCACTGCGCGTGCCCATTCGGGGCAGGCGCGTCGTCCGCTCTCGGCACACACCGCGTCGCACTTGTCCCCCACGCAGTTGCAAGCGTTCATAACTGGGAACGCGTTGGCGCCCTCATATGCGCGATTCTACGCCGTGTACTCCACGCGGCGATCCTTCGTTAAGTGGACGATATGTTCGGCGCCGAAAGGTGGGCCGAGGCGCGGGGTGTCACGCGAGCCGGCCGATCGGTCGCCGTCACGCGCCGCGCGGCATGTCGAACACCTGCTGGATTGCATCGCGCGCGTCGTAAGATGCTTATTGGGCCGGTCCGCGCTGGCAGACGAGAAGATTTCCTGTGCTGTCCCGCTCGGTATCCAGGGACTTCGCGTCGACCTCTCATCGGAGGGGATGTCGTGCGTTCCGCTGCCCGACAAGATCGCTAAGTGAACAGCACGTATCACGTTGGCACTCGATTCGGGCATCTTACGCGCAGGCGTGGACCCAGTTTGCGGCCCGCCACGCAGCGTCGCGGCGCGCGCGGCCAGGTGACGCGAGCAAACTCGCGGGCGCACTAGCCTGGGCATCCGGTAACATGTTCAACCGCGCGCGGCGCGCCATGCTCAGGTGTGTTTTTTTCTGTACCGTGCGCCGGCAGCGCACCCATTTGCCACGCCCACGTTGCGGCAGGCCGATCTACGCCCAGGCACATCGCGGCTCTCCCGACATGCCGCAAGCGCTACGGCTAGTGCTGCGGTGGTGGTTGATCGCGCTGGGCGGCGAGCTGGAACAGTCACGAAGGTGGTGCGACGAAGCGGCGGGCCCCGTGGCCCATCTGTTCTGCGACGCAGCCAGCCGCCCGCCCATGGCGGCCGCCGTACTGTTCGTTGACAACAAACGCCACTGGACGTGCATGCCACCTGCCGCCCGGCACGGCTGCGCAGGTCAGCGTCAGTTTTGGTCGCGACGCGCGCGCACGCGTGCGCCAGGATCTTGAAGGCGATCCAGCCCAGGGAAGATATCAAATCATGGGCTTGGAAATGCTGAGCATTGCCCTGGGCTTGTGCTCGTTTGAACACCTGCTCCGCCGTCGGCGCGTCGTAATCTGGTCTGACAACACAGGCGCGCAGGCCGCCGCCGGCAGCGGCGCCGCGCGACCGTTCGATCACGCTTGTCTCGCACACGGCCTCTGGGTCAAGATTGCACAATTGCGGTGTCTAGCACGTGTGGAGCGGGTGCCGACAGACGAAAATATCGCAGAAGATCCGTCCAGGGGTGAGTTCGGGCTGCTGCGGCAGCTCGGCGCAGTGCGAATTGATCCGCACCTGGACGAGGCGTTCTGCACGCCAGCGTCATGGACGTCGATGCTCATCCCGACAAGGTGAGCCAGCGCTCGCAGCACGGCTACGCTGCGAGGCAGCCGAAACTCGGCGCCAGCTATCGGGTATCTCGCGGCGCGCGCCACGGTTGACGCGCGCCACTCTGCAGGGGCTCACACCGCAAGGTCCACGCGACCTAGCCTGCATCATTATGTCTCACGACGATTTCGCCGCTCAGCTGAGCAATGCTCTGCCCAGAGCGTTACGTGCCGATATCGACGCGGTTTGCTCTTGCCTGCGGTTTAACGGGATGACGCGCTGGCAGCACCTCGAGGGCGCGCTGTTCGATGACTTTCTGGGTCGTGAACGCCTTTCTGTCACCGCAGCGACAGCAGTGCGAGAGCTGCTGGCACGCCCGCAAGGTGGCGTGCATCGCGGGCGCGCGGGTCGCGCGCGCGCCGCGCGTATTCTTAAGGACGATGGGCGAACGCCAGGCCCATAGGTGGCGAGGCGGCGCGGGCACGCCCGTCGAGTCAAAGCTCTGCGAGCTCGGCTTCTTCATCGTCCTCTTCCTCGAGCGTGCGGTTATGGGCACCCCGCGTGGTCCGTCGCAGACCGCTTTTCTCCGAACGTTGCACGCGCGCGACGTCTTCGCGCGCGGCCGCGCGCGCAGGGCATCCCAGGGCCGGCGCCGCCACCGGGGCCTCCACCCGCGATGCTTACGGCCCGTCGGCGGCGCAGCCGCAGCTCGGCAGCGGACCCAGTGGCAGCGGTACGCCGTGCGCTAGGTACGGCAACGGAAGGTTTCGAGCGTCAGGTGGGCGATCCGCGTTGCGAGATCGCGAAGGCTGCCGCAGCCGTCACGTCGCCCAAGGCGGGGCGGGCGTGGGCCCAGGTTGCCCGCAACAGCGCCCTGCTCGGATCGTGCCCACGGTCACTACCGCAGGTTCGCAGCGGCTTCGAATGTTGGGTGAAGTTCGCGCGCGACGTTTTGCAGCGCAAAGGCAGCGAACTCCCGCCGTCGGTCGACGGTCTTCTGCTCTGGTCTACGACGTTCAGGTGTCGCGCGACGTTCTGCAATTACCATTCGCATTTGAAGAAGGCGTGCCACGTCGCGCGCGTGGCAGACGCAGCGTTCACGCACGCGTCGCTGGCCGGCGCCAAGCTGGCTATCGCGAAGCGTTCGGGTTGGTCGGCACGACCCCGCATGGCGGTCCGGATGCACGTGCTGGAACAGCTACTGGAACGCCCAGGCGCGTTACCAGAGGGATCCGGGCTGGGTCTCCTCTTCGCGACCGCGTACGCGTTTCTACTTCGCCTCCCGTCGGAAGCGCTGGTCATCCAACGGGCCGCCTCGCTAGACGACGCGTCACATTTACGCGCGGGCCTTTTCATCAGCGAAGAGGCGGCCGTCTTATCGCTCGCCAGACGGAAGAACCGGGAAAGACGGACAACTATAGTGCGCAATTGCTGGTGTCAGCGCTCACGCGCCACGTGCCCCGTACACGCTCTCGGCGCGCGGTTCAACTCGCAGTCCGTTGGAGAGGCCCCGTGGGCGGGCTGGTGCGCCACGGGCGCGCGTAACGCGCTGCGGTCGGCACTGCGTCACACGGGAGTAGTTAACGCCGACGCCTACGGCACCCACTCGTTCCGTCGGGGCCACGCCCAAGACACTGTGGAGTTCGGCGGCCGAGTCACCGACATCCTGAAGGCAGGTGACTGGCAGATGCCAGCTTGGATGCGCTATCTTGACGTTGAGAAGATGGAGCGCCAGGCAATCGCCGAGGCGCATTTCGGCGCGTCGCCCAGTGACGACGAGGGTGGGGGTTCGGAAACCCCCGGCGTCCAGCGACGTCATTCCACGCTTGGTCGGTGCACGCAACGTCGCGCCAGGCCCCTTTCGCACGCTCGTTCGCCCTCGTTCGGTCCATCGGTCGCTCTCTCGCGGGCCACGCGTCTGCGGCCGTCTCTCTGCCTGGCATTGGGTGGCAGCGTGCCTGCGGGTGCCGCAGGCCCGCTGCGTGGGGCAGCGCTCGGCCTCGGCCCCTGGGTCCGTGGCAGTGGGCACGGTACCCATGTGCTTCGGCCTGCGCCCTGGCGCGCCAGCCGCCTGTGTCGTTTGACGCGGTGGGCTGGCGTGTCGGCTGTTGGCGCACGGCCGCGGCCTCACCCAACGCTGTTTGGGTGCCGTGTTCCCCCCTCTGGGTGGCGTCGCGGTCGAACGTCGCCGCGAAGGAGACTTATGGGGCAGTAATAACTTGTTATTGCAAGTCATAAGTCGACGCCCCCAGGCGGGAGTGC
Organism: Prorocentrum cordatum; assembly: GCA_963575745.1. NCBI lineage: Eukaryota > Dinophyceae > Prorocentrales > Prorocentraceae > Prorocentrum > Prorocentrum cordatum. The sequence goes on from CAUYUJ010014414.1 coordinate 172,507, forward strand.
CCCGCCGTCGGCGCACCGCGCGATGGCCGGCGCCCGCATGTCCACCCCCCACGCGCCGCCGCTACGTCGGGCGGGCCAGGCCCCGCGCGGGCATGCTGGCGTGCCGCGCGGCCGTGCGTCGGGGCCCTTCCTCCGCTCCTCCGCGCACGGTCGCGATGTCTCCTCTTTGCCGCCTGGCCGCGGGGCGGGATATCAAGCACCTGGTCATGTCTGCAGCGCCCCACCTGCCTAGTGTGCACTCTTAAGGTGGGGCGGCTGGCCGGGGCGCGGCCCTCTGTCTGCCAGCATGCGGCTCTGGACCAACCCTGGGGGTGACGCGCGGGGCGCCCGTTCGCAAGAGTGCGTCGGACGCGACCGCGGTCGCGCTTCTTTTCTCCCACCCACCACCCTCGATGGGGGGGCGTGGTACCCATGTGCTTCGGCCTGCGCCCTGGCGCGCCAGCCGCCTGTGTCGTTTGACGCGGTGGGCTGGCGTGTCGGCCGTTGGCGCACGGCCGCGGCCTCACCCAACGTTGTTTGGGTGCCGTGTTCCCCCCTCTGGGTGGCATCGCGGTCGAACGTCGCCGCGAAGGAGACTCATGCGCAGGCCCCGTGCGGCGCAGTCCGCCAGCGACGTCGAGGCGAGCACCGGCGCGGACTCGCTGCTCGACATCGGGGCCCGCAACGCGAGGGCGCTGGCAGGCGCCGTCGCGGTCGGCGCCCTCGGCCTGGCCATCTGGCTCTTCGCCACGGAGGGCTTCAGCGCCTTCAGCGTCTTGATGGTCGTGGCCATCCTGGTGATGGCCTCGCTGATGGTGCCGCTGGGCGCGATACTGTCGCTGCAGATCGGAGGCTCCTGCTCTCCGGTTTCCGGCACTGTGTTCGTGACCACGCTGGTGCTGTGCCTGGTGGCCTGTGCCAACTATCACGACGCTGCTAGTTGCGGCGTGCGTGGCCGTCTGCTCCGCCAACGACGTGAGCCAGGACTACAAGACCCTGCAGCTGTGCGGCGTCGCCCCACGCGAGGGCTTCCTGGCCCAGATCTTGGGCCTGCTGGTCGGCTCCATAGTGGTGCCCCTGTCCCTCTACGTCGCCGACAGCGCCTACGGCCTCGGCACCGATGCGCTGCCGGCGCCGCAGGGCAAGATGTTCGCCACCCTGGTGCAGGGGCTGCTGATCGAGGAGGAGCTGCCCTGGTACCCCATCCTCATCGGCGTGGGCGTGGGCGCCTGCGCAGTGGTCCTTGACTGTGTCGGCGGCCGCCTCGGCGTGCAGATGCCCGCCATGTCCATCCCCGTCGGCCTCTACCTGGGCGCGGACACGGGCATCGGCATCCTCATCGGGTCCGCCTTCCGCTTTGCGGGCGAGCACATGCGCGAGCGCACGACAGGCGTGCCGGGCTCGCAGACGCACGAGTGCATCCTGGCCGCGGCGGGCATGATCACTGGCGGCGCTTTCCTGGACCTCCTCCTGGGCATCGCGATCCTGTTCGGCTTCGACCCCGCGGCCCTCAGCGTGTGTTTACGAGCAGCGGCGCCGACGGCAAGCTCGACATGCCGCTCGCCCTCTCCGACTCCCTCTCGGTGCTCGGCCTCCTGTTCCTGGGCTGGGTGCTGCTGCGCAACTCCCACCACGGCAGCGGGGACGAGGGGCCGCCCTGCAAGGGCGGCAGGGCGTCGTGCAGCGAGGAAGTGTCCGCGGCGTCGTCGCCCTCCGACGCGCGCGTGGCCCTCTGAGGTTCGTTGTTTCCCTCTCGCGGGGCTCGCGCGGCGAACGCCGTGGTTGTGATGAGTGGTGTCGGCCTGTCAGTACGAATATTTACGAATCTTTGTAGTCGTAGTTTTAAACATATTTTCGGATCTTTACGAATATTTACGAATCTTTGTGGTGAGTGCATCGGGCCGTTGTAGTTTTACGAATCTTTCGTTGGTCGGCCCGGCAACAGTTCGGGCCGATGTATGTTTGCGAGCTCAAACAGCGGAGTGGACGTCGAGGCAGTGGCACCAGCCACCACTGCATCAGCATCGTCTAGTACAGTACCCTTGACGGTGTTCAGAGAGGGCCGGTGGGTCCGGGTTGATCTGAATGTGGAATTGCACAAGACGTTTCCACTCCAGCCCGTTACTAGGGCCCAGAGTTGTCAGCATTAGCAGAAGCACAATCGACTCTTCTAGTACATATCGGACATGCAACATAAGCATGTATGATTGCCTAACAAAAACATGAAACATAGTCTGGGGACGAATGTTTGAGATTTGTTTCGCTATGTTTGAATATGTTGGGGGTATTTTTCATTTTTCGACAACTATCCGCCTGTAGGGGGACATGCCCGACCTACAGATATAACCTTGGTTCTGGGGAAGCCCTGTGGTTCAGGACCAGTTTCCCCCCGGGCCCCAGTTCCAGCACCGCCACTTTCCCTACCGGGCCGCGGTTCACTACACGAGGTCGCCTACAGCAGGTCGGCTCTTGTGGCGGCCCCTGCCTGCCAGGCAACCCTCACATTCGCCTTTGC